>OW679197.1:113360448-113532883 GCA_940337035.1 Agriotes lineatus | reverse complement strand
ATACTCTTTTTCCTTCTAAGCTATGTGGTGGTTAGAATCAATCATTCAAAACAAAAATTATTGATTCTAATGTTTGCCGCTTTGGCGAAAGCAATGATTTTAATCGCGTTTTTTCTTTATTTCGCGTTACTCAAAAATTGTCGTGATTAATTTATTGTTGCATGTATTGTCGCAGCTGGGACTATAATTTCCTTAAAATATGAATTATGTCTTAAGCTCTAAATTTATTCTTATTGAGAAAAACATGCATTTTAAAAGACTGAAAATTAACAGTATAGTTATTTGTTTATCGTTTAAAGACGTTGTAAAATTATTTTAGTTTTTTTTCTTTCCATTTAGTGTAAGTAGTTGGAATCCAAGTAAATCTAAGCCATGTAATTAAAAAACTTATAATACTAAGAAATAATGGTGCAGGTGAAAAGATTTGGTGTGATGCACGCACACAACTTCCTTTTACAGTGATCTTATAAATAGTCAAAAAATTGTTTTTAGCTTACATTATTACTACATTATATCAAAAATCCAAAATAAAAACAAAAAAAGAATATGAAACCTATTTTAGAGGTATTAAACTGGAAAATCACCTTTCTCGCATCAATACACATTAAACTTGTAACGTTTGAAAAAACTCGTTATGAGACAGTCGAAAAAACTGAAAAATTACAAGCACCATATTTCCTTTTCTGAGATTTTCTTCAAAAGCTTGCTATCGCATCTCGATAGTACACAAAACTTATATCAGAAGTGTCAACGTCATATCTCTTTTCGCTTTTGAGATATTCCGTTCACACACAAATACACAGGCAGACAGCCGAATGAACCAATACATGTTTTTTGGGTTCAGGGGACTCTAAAACGTGAAGATCTGTTGAAAACTCAACTTCGAATTATTGGTGTGAATCCAATACTTCCTTTATTGTAAAAGCATTAATAAAAGCTTTATTGTACGACACGCTGACAGATGTGTACGGTAACGGAAAAGTGTCTAGTCATATGAATTTTCTAGTTATTCTACTTTACTTAAGCAATTCTCATGATTCCAATTTTAAAGATATGTATTTTCCAGGTTTCAGTGCAACAAAAAAACATGACGTTGCCCAAACGTGTCCCAAATGCAAGAAGATTAACAAAAATAACAATTCTTTGAGAACTCATTTGTGGTTCGATTGTGGGAAAGATAACAAATACCGTTGCGATATCTGTCCTTACAGCTGTAAACGAAAATCTAATCTTATACGTCATGTCACTATTAAACATACTTAAATATAGCATGTTAAGGATGTTAATATCATTACCAATAAACCTAAAAATTTAAATTCAAAATTGCTGAAGAGTTACTTATTTCAAAATGGTAATAAAATATTGAAAATGTAACAGTATGGTTACTAATAATCAGTTAATTTTTAGTCACTCTTGCAGAAAAAATTCAGCTGCTGCAACAACCAATTCTTACGCTGAGTGGTTAAAAATTCTAACTACTGACTCAAAGGTCGCGAGTTCAGCTCCTAATCCCGGTGAAGCTTTTGAACATTAAAAATGGATCAAAACTTCTACAGAATGCCATATTTCAGAAAAGATGTAAGTCCATAGGGTATTAGAGATATTAGAAATGTACTTTGTGTTTATTTATTGTAAATAGTAATGGTGAATGCGTGGATAGAAACAGCGCAGTAATAGAGTAACAGTAAAATGTTTTCTATTCGGGTACTAAGTGTTATCGTTATATTCGGTAAGATTTAATTTCCATACAAACAGCAAAAAAATCAGGTCATTTATGTATGTCAAGACCTAAAAAAATCTTACACGTCATATTACTGCCCGGCATGGATAATGTACAGTAGGATGGCAAAGTGTGTTGTAATATTATTCAATAGTCTACACTTCTCAGCTTCACACCCTTGCATCTTCGCTATTAATTTTCTGATCGATTTAAAATTTTAGTCATTTATTCTGCTTTCGGAAAGGGCTATAGTTTCACATTTTAAATAATTTTACTGTGGTAGCCTAATGTAATCAAATATAACTGTTAATTCAGTTTTATGAGCTGTCAATTAAGGGTCCTGTAAATTTTATAAAAAGTTAAATAGTAGTTGGAATACACCTAACCGCTCCTGAAAAAGTAGAAACAGTGCCTTTAGTTAGTAAAAAATAAATAGCTTTTTGAAAGTTATGTGGATTTTGACTATTTTTCTGCTTCAAAGCAACTTTTGATAATATATGTTTGCGATAAAATTAAGCATCTAATGATTTCAATTTTTTAAAAAATTTTTATCGCAGCAGGCTAGTGATTTGTAAATAGCATTTTTCGACTATCACTATATAAAATGAATAACCAATTTCGCATAGCAACGAAATGTGATGAAACGACTGTGTGTTAAATTTTGCACATACTAGACCATACAAAAAGGTTTGTGCTCTAGTGTCAAAACTGTAGGAGAACGTTTTCAAGAGGAACAAACTGAAAATCTGGGTGAACAAAAAATCCATAGTATTAGTCAACAGATCAGAACCGAAAATTCAAATTCCCCCTATCCAACTACATAATTGATGAAATTTTACAATTAATTACCTTTTTAAAAAGTAAATTTATAATAATACATTTGTTATAGTTTCTAAAACTTAATAAATGAATATATTGTAATCAATTGCTCTACTTTCCTGTTTAAAATAAAAGCAATGATTACAATAAAGTGGTCGTCGGGAAAGTACAGTGTAAAACACGCGCTGAAAGAATATTTCACACTCGTGTGATTGTGCCACTTGTACAGGGTCCGGCAACATAACTTCCTTTTTCAAAACGCAATAAAACTCATTTTCTGAATCAGATTTTTTAATATTTTTTTTATAATGGAAGTAGATATCTAAAGTTTTGTTTTACATAGTTTTAAAAATCATATCAGGTAGGTGACACCCCCATTGCCCATACACTGAATAAGCCGATTTCTGGCGTTTCTCATGACCCTTACCAGCATACCAACGGGTATGTTGGAAATTTCTGCCCGGATGTTGGCCTTTAGGTCTTGTAGGGTCCTTGAACGGTTGAGATAAACGCGGGATTTTAAAAAACTCCACAAACAAAAATCGCGTTGGGACAAATCGGGGGAGAGGGCTGGCCACTCCAAATCGCCTCTTATTGAGATGAGCCTCTCAAGTGATCTGGTGGGCCGAGGGACTCCAGTTCTTCGTCTTGTCACACTCCCGGTTTGTCTGAACATAGTGACCCATGTAATAATTGATTTCTACAGGGCCCAACGGGGCTACATTGAAGCGATTTCGGTAGGTGCGCTGGGTTGCGACTACAGAACATCCGTTCGAAAAGTAGACCTCGACGGCAAACGCACGCTCCTCACTGTTCCAACGCATGATGACGACTGACATAAAAGGAAACAAAACTTTAGAACCACGACTGTCAAATGAGACTACTCCAAGCCCGCTACGACTCCTACAGCCTGAATGGCGCGCATTTCAAAAAAGGAAGTTATGTTGCCGGAGCCTGTATAAGCCTTGTGGCTCAAACCTTCACACTCATGTGATCCGCTTTTCAGCACTATACAATATACTATTGCTACATGGCTTCCAAGCTTTTTTTATTATTCCTTAAACGGCAGGTACCATAACATAATGTTACGTACTTTGGTGTTTTTCTGATACCAAACTCACATCTAAACTCTCTTGGAACACACTTAACACTTTGGAATGGTTGATACCACAAAACACACTGAATACGCTGCTGGATAGTAGATGCAATTCTCTTGACTTTTTCACAACGTTGGGGATGCATTGGCTCAGCTAAATAGATCTCGTAAAACTCCTGTCTTTTTGTGCATATAATTATCATGACATTATCTCTGAATACATCTTAAATCTGAAGCTACTTAAATTTTATATTATCTCTAATCGTACGGTACCCTTGCTATATACAAAAAAAGCCAAGCAACTTCACTATTAAGAATTTAAACCGTGGGTCATAGAATCTAAAAAACTCAACAGGTTGTCTTATTAATACATGTGAACAAATAATAAAGATATTGTCAATTAAAACTTAAGGGGCGCACCAGCTTTATTAAATAAGTGATGTACATCCTATTAGAATAATGCAACGCTCTGCACCAGCACATTCAGGCTAACCTCGGAGACGAATGCCTACCCACACGCCGCATTGGTTATTATACCCCAATATTGTTTCCACACTTTAGGCAGCCCGTGTCGCAGACCGTTCCGCTATGATTTACTTAACGTATGCCACGATTTAGTACATCTTCTCTCAGTTTTCATATTAACTGTTAATATGTCATTTACTAATTTTTAATTAAGAGAAGACGTACGGTTTTCAAGTCTTGACCACGCCAAACAGTTTTATTAATGAACACCCATTAGAATTTTCTAAAATCTAGAATTTACAAATAAATGTGCTCTATATATTACATGTTAATTTACAGATCTAAGTATTTAAAAATGTAGAGGGAAGTTTTAATTATTTGTTAATTTTCTGTTCTCGCAGTGTGGAGGTGGTTATTCGCTACTGTGGTCTGTATCATTATCTATTTTTAAAATTGTAATTACAAAATTGTATAATTTCCTTGTTAACTACTTACATTTTTTCCATTAAGAATGTTTTCTATTCTACACGTTTATCAAAGATACGATTTTTTCTCGTTGATTAAAGCATCGAAGGCAACATTTTAGACGGAAATTTCTTTTCAGACAAGTTATAGTTTCATTTACCTGGTTATATGAATTCATAAAATTGCTGTATGGGTGATTATGAGTGAGCAACTCTTATTTGGCCCTATATTTTTCAATTACAAACGAAACTACGAAAATATATCCAGAAGTAATTCTTTAACCTTACATTGATGAATTGCACGATATCGAACCCATAACCGGATTCCTTCAGCAAGATAGTATAATTATTAGCAGCAGTACTCAAAACAAATTTCCTCCATGGTTAGCGATGTGCAATTTGGTTTATATAATAAATAATTCAAACACCTAGAAGAACTGGTGCAAAATATAAGAGCTTGTGCTTTTGAACCGCATAAAACGAAGAGCTAGAGAGTGGTTGGTCCTTTTTACATTTTATAAAAAATGTATTTTACATTTACCTAAATTTGAATGCCCTTCTCATCATATTTGACTGTCACATTGTTTCAATGTTCTACTAACTACAATATTATTTCAGATTCAAGCTTATATTCTGCTTATGCATTTAAATGCAATCAAGAAGTTGCTGTGAGAAATTACGCGTGTCCAAAATGTGGAAAAACCTATACTTTAAAGGGAAATATGATGCGACATGTGAAGAATGAATGTAATGTTCGACCGAAATTCGAATGTATGCAATGTAGAAGACGGTTCACGTATAGGTTTAACTTGCAGCGTCATTTTTTCAGTGGCGTTTGTAATAATGCAATGTCTTAAATAAAAAGTTAAAACTCGGACTGGATATAGTTTTTCATTATTGTAACTTCAAAATAAATATTATAGTATTATATTAGCTAAGAATTTTAGAGATTAATTAGAATATGCAACTAAGCTCTGTAGTTCTTAGGTTTTATTAGGTATAGAATAAAGTCTCTGTGCGTCTAATGTGTTGCGTTTAATTTGTCTGGAAATTTTTGTTTATCTACATATTTATTGTTATATCCATATATGTATATTTAACTCTTTTCAAATATACGAGTACTACTCCATTTTTTTCCTACGAAATAAATGTGAAACCCGAATTAAGATTTTTGTGAGCTATCAATTAAGCGTCCTGTAGATTTAATAACAGGTTAAATAATAGTTTTAATATACATAACCGCTGCTTTAAAAGTAGAAACAGTTAGTGAAAAACAATAACTTTTCGAAAAAATTGTTACATTTGAAATTTTCAGTAAGACATATTGTGAGAAGTTTTGCCTAACCTTAGAGTTTACTTTGTTTGCGATGGTGTATGGAAGGTTGCATATCCTATTTGGGAAACGTTCGGAATTTTGCAGTTGGCTATGATTTGAGATAAGAGGATTTTTAGAAAACAATTGCCTGTTTCCTGTTTCCGGTTTTTGGGTGGCCCTTCTGACAGCATCTGAGGGAAAAATAAGGTCCTGAGTTTTGTACTATGGCCATCATATTTGGATATGGAATAATATTTCCCGTTGAAGTGTTTTTGGCGTGATACTTTATTTGAGGAACCTTGTGGGTTTGAAATTCTGGAATTATTCCAAGTGACATCCGCCAGTTCGCAATCATTACAGAGCATATGGTGCCACACAAGAATATTCGGTCCAACAAAAAACCTGAGGTAATGCCTTCCGAGGCCTCTAGGCTCCTATAAATATTCACTGTAACGAAGACCTTGGGTTACATTGTGGAGAAAAATTGGATACTAACTTGAGATGCGAAGCCACTACCTACCACGTTCGGCTTAACCTAGTTTCTAGGTGATTTTATAGGGGCAAGTAATTTACATCCCGTCAACCCATGATGATCGGCCGCAGCACCAGGGCTGCGTCGAGTTCGCCTGGAGCTCTCCTTCTTCGAGGACAGGCATTCCGAGCTGTCGTTGGACGCTTCTACACTCTTCGGAAACTGGTAAACCAAGCTGGGGAATTCTCTGGACCCGCCGTTCTTGCCGTAAGCTGCCTGTGGTTGGGCCACCGATTCGCAACGCTCGTTCTCACCTGCTGGGACCAGCCGTCATTTAACAACGTATCAGGTCAGATCTAATTTTATTCTGCCGCAATCTGCTGAAGGTGTATGTCGTTATTTGACTACTCTGCTTGATGTAATCGTGTGAGCCTACCTGCCCCAATAACTGAGCGTACGAGTGGTTTCATTGTTATTGAGGCTATGAAACAAGTTTTTGCTGTCAAATCATTTTGTAGCCTGAAATCATACCATGTACTGTATGTAGATTAGCATAATTATTGTAGCCACCTAAATTTCAGTTGTTGCATTGCGAATTCATAACGTAATTACCACTTTTGAAATACCAATTTAACTTTTGGAAACGTAAACAAGCTGTGTTTTGAGTTCCAGTTGCCGTATTTCGGTCAACCTTTTTCTTGCGTTGAATTTGAACTAAGTCGAATTTTAGCGACCTCATGTTGACTTAATGTTGGGAATGATTCCCAAGCAGATTTATTAAATAACACAAATTATATATGATTTTCCTTGAAACTCACGCTCTGGATTTAAAGGCATTTAATCTCCGTCAGGCGTTTGCAAATCGAAAACTTTGAAGGGTAAATTAGTTTATTTTTACCTGAAAAATAGATATTCAGGTAATTTACTTGCGTTTTATGTTTTTGTTCTCTTTCAAGGTGCTATCTTCGCTGATGGATTATCGCAAGGATTCTTTGCCAACAGATTGTGCTTCAAAGCAATTGACGGATTCCTCGGCAACAAAGCGGTGGATAGTGAAAGAAGATTATCTATAGCAGCAAACGGGACGTGCTGTTGGAGCCATGATTCAACTTTTCGACAATCAGTCTCGTCTCTGAAGATTCTAGTCTGTCTCATTTCCACATGTTCGCTGGTAGTTGGTGTGATTCCACTATAATTTTCCATATCTTCACACAGATGATGACCAATTGGCAGTCCAAGAATTCATTTGTTTAGAACGGTTTCCGGGAAAGTTCTTTCATGGGGTGATATTTTAAGGTCACTATATCAATAAGGTAGCGCCATTCCATTCCTCGCTTGAGACTGTGAGAAAATTGTGAGATAAGGATAACAAATACAAATTTCCCAAGTGCAATAGGGAAGACACTAGTTTTTGGGGATTTTCTTTTTGGTGTAATGGCACTTGTAAAGTGAGGAATCTGTTAGGTTATGTGTTTTTATCCCCAGTTGGAGAAAATTGTGCGACAAGGATAGATATAAAAAATCACTAATGGCGGTACCTTATTGATATAGTGACCTTAGTGATATTTTGAGATGGAGCGCCCTCTTGCGCCCTGGGAACTCTTTTGTTTCTTAAATGTCTCTCCCCAATACGCATTATCCCCGAATAGCAAAACTTTATGTTTTAATATTTCTATTCGTCAATCTTAGGTCTAATATGACACCTTTAGTAGATTACTAATTACTATGATTAGCAAACATTTAGTAGAGCTTGAATTATTTATACAACAGTAGTATTAAAGGAAGCTCATAATACAGCATCCATGAGTAAATTTAGAAAACTCACTGTGTATTACATGTTAATTTGTAGATCTAAGTATTTACGAATTTAGAAGTGACATTTAAATATTAGTTAATTTTCAGTTCTCACAGTGTGGACGTTGTCACCCGCCTCTGCTGCTTATGGCATTCTCTAGATTTTTGTTAAATTTAAATTAAACAAATTTTGTTTAATACAAAATTGTATATTTCCTTTGTTAATCACTTGACATTTAAATTTTTTTCGTTTAACGTTTTTTTCTATCCTACACAGGTCGATTATAATGAACCTTTCAGCAATTTCATGAATTCGATAAGATACTTTCTCGTTAATTAATAACATCGAAGGTGATATCTTAGACAGACATTTCTTTTCAGACGAGTTGTGGTTTTACTTACCTGGTTATGTGATATCGCAACATATGAAAATCCATACTTTCTACCAGGGATACACTGACACAATTTTGGGGCTCTGAAACTTGTATTGGTGCTTTTTAAAACTACCTGATTTTATTATTCAATTTAATTTAATTTAGCTTTGTTTATAACTAACTACCTCGGCTGCTAGCTTACTTTCGGCATCTCAGACCACACTCGGGGCGATTCAGAGTACTGTAATGGGGTGACCGGAGACAGTAATAAATAAAAAGCCTTTACGCATAAAAATGTACCTATTATCGCATATATATTACTAAATCGACCTTAATTCCCTAATCGTTAGCTGATATTAGGGAGTTTTTGCAATTGCGTTCTGCTAACATAGAGGCCCGCTAAAGCTTATGTTACCTACCGACGTCAACGATACAGCCAATCAAAATCAAATTTTTCGATTTTAGCGTAACGCTATCGTAACGCTAATTGACGTGAAGGCGTGCAAAAACTCCCTATTATACTAATCTACTTAATTAAGGATTAGTAATCTACGTATATGTTATATTAGTTCTTATAATATAGGCACTAACCACTGGTATTGTCCATTTAGCTCGTTCACGGTGGCGTTGCTAAAATTTCAAAGGTTTGGCTCGGGCGATGATGGCCGGAACATGTGTGGATTTGGCGGTCGCGTCCATCCTTGCCGTCTTTGCACGTTTTTGCCAATTAGTTTCTTGGACCAAAACGGGCTGTCGTCACTGCTCCAATTTTTCCACCTTCGCACACTTGTTTCGTTTCCCCTCACGTCGAAACGAAGGATCGCGCCAGGTGAACAAAATAACGCTCACACCTCACAAGGGATGCCAGCCTCAGCCCTCTGACCTCTCATCTCTGCTGCTTTCACTCTTGTCCTCTGCACACCCGAAGTCCGACCAGCGCACAATTCAAAGTCACCGCGCTACGCGCACGCACTCATGACTTAAATATTAAAATACAACAGGCACAAAAATATTGTAGCGATATTTGGTGAAGCGTACCCATTACAACCTTAAGAGTAGTAGGGCACTTATTACTGAAAAGCTGTCCACACCCCAAATACTTCTGCAATGCTACACAAACTTGGGAGAGATCGTTCTCGGACACGTAACTTATCTTACTTAAAGTAGTTAAACTATTTTTTTTTTAGTTTATTTTATGTCAGTTCAACAAAGTACATTGTTATTCATAGCATTGTTAAAGTTACACGTAATTTAGAGAATGGCGTATTATGATGACACTTAACACATCAAATCAAGTTCGAATAGATTCACATATTATTGTTCATGGGGTTAGATGTCTCTTCGTCGGCGGAGGTGGTAGCGTAAATGTCCCGAGGAAGCTTACGCTGTAGTCTTCTGTGGATATTTTTTTGGCCTAGCCTATAATGAGCAGCCCTTTCGCAGTTGTTTATTGTTTGTAAGAATTTTTTTGTAGTTTTCTTAAGATAGTCAAGGATTGTTGGCATTTTCAGTTCTTCATGAAGTTGTTCATTTCTTATGAACCAAGGCGAATCTACTGCTATTCGCAGTATTTGTTTTGTAATCTTTGTATCTTGGTGATGTTTGTTTTCGATGCATTGCTCCAGATGACACAGGCATACATTGCTAAGGGACGAATTAGCGACTTGTAAATTAGTAGTGAGCAGTCAATTTTGATTGTAGATTTTCGGTTGATTATTGGGTATAGTTTTCCCAACCTCGCATTGCATAAGTTCAGCTTCTGGTTTATATGGTACTTCCAAGTTAAGCGCGTATCTAAGTGGACGCCCAAATATTTAACAGCTTTATCGCTCCACTCAATGCGAGTATTGTTAATTATTAGTTGGTCAGGGCTTCTTATCCTTTTAAGGGAGAATATTTGGCTTCACACTTCATATGGTTGAGTGTTATGTTCCATTCTGTTAGCCATCTGCTTATTTCGTTGACAGCCAGTTGTAGATGAACTATAGCCTCTGTAAGATTAAAGCTTTGCGATATAATCACCGTATCGTCTGCGTACATTGCTAAGGTTTTATTAGTTAGTGAAATGTATTTAACAAATATGTTAAACAACACTGGTCCTAAAACGCTTCCCTGTGGAACACCAGCCTTAATAGTTTTGCTACTGGAGGTAGTTGAATTGATACGCACTACAAAAGTTCTATTCTCTAGAAATGAGCAGATTACTGGTTTTAGATAGTTTGATATTTGCAATTGGATGAGTTTGTACTTAAGGCCTTCCAGCCAGACTCTATCGAATGCTTTAGCGATATCAAGAAACACAGAAGTCGTGTATTGTTTATTCTCGTATCCTGTTTCGATTAGCTCCACTATTCTTTGCAGCTGATGGCAGGTAGAGTGTCCGCTCTTGAATCCAAACTGGAACTTCGGAAGCACCTGTAAGGCTTATATTTGATCACTCAGTCTGGTATAAATTATTCGCTCCAATATTTTCGAAAGAGTGTTCAATAGGCTTATCGGTCGGTAGTTATTTATATTTTTATTGTCCTTGCCTGGCTTAGAGAAAACGACTATAACTGCTTGCTTCCACGCTTTCGGGAAATAACCATTTCTTAAGCAAGCGTTGAAAAGTGTTGCTAAGTATGTGAGGATTTTTTTTTGTGAGGTGTTTTAGCACTGTATTCGTAATAAGGTCGTTGCCTGGCGATTTTTTCTTGGGTAATGCATTTATAATTGTTGTCAATTCGTACGGAGAAGTTGGTTGAATTTGGTCTGGAATGGGTAAGTGCGTTTCGATGTAGTTTACTACTGTGTGTGCAATGTTGCTGCCGCTTGTAGGAGTGAACACTTGTGCCAGGTGGTTGGCCCATATTGTTGCCTTTTCTGCATCCGTGTTGTACGTTAAGCTGTTTACTGTTATTGGTGGTATATCTTGGGGTTCCCTCGGCACTCTTCTGGTAGCCTTCCACATTCCTGGATGTCCGGGGTCTAGGTCTTCGATATATCTTTGATAGAGATGCATTTTATATTTGTCAAGTTCGTTTCGTATTCGATGAGTTTGGTGATTGAGAGCATTTTTAGTAGCTGGATTTCTAGTTCTTTGCCATTCTCGTCGGATTTTGTTTTTTTGTTTGATTAGTTCGACTATGTAATTTGGAGGAATATTGTACGACGCCGCTCTCTTCCTTTGGGCTGGCTGCGTTGAGAGTCGGATGCTATTTTGTATTGCTTTAGTGTATCCATCTACTGCTTGGTCTATGTCTTCCGTAGTTTCTAGGCTCAAAGGGTGCTTGATAGTTTGGTCAAGGGTGGCTTGAAATTTTTCCCAGTTAATAACACCATTATTAGTTTTATGTTATACGTTTTTAGTTGTGGAGCACTTAAACATATTATTAGCACCGGTAGGCGATCACTGTCCAGCTCTTCAACAGGTGTTTGATGAATTTGTTTCCTGAAATTTTTCTGCAGGATTATGTGGAGGATGTCTGGCTGATGGTCAATGCGATAAGGAAAGTACGTAAATTTGGCAGGATAATTGTATTTTGTCGAGTAGTTATTTAGTGATATTCCTGCTGGATTCGTGGCTCGACAACCCCAGCTGTCGTTCTTACAATTTAGGTCCCCTATGACCGGAACGGGTTCCCTGGAGTTTAGAAGAGAACGTATGTCTGTTTCTATAAGCCTTTGATTCGGCTGTTTGTATGCGCTCACTATGTTTACGTGACTATCATCGCTCAATGTGATCCTTACTACTATTGTTTCCATTCTCGTTCCCGATGGTGGTAATGGGTGATGATTAATTTTCCGCTTGATTAGTAAGGCAACTCCTCCTGAGGCTTTTTCCGCAATTCGATCGTTTCTATAAACGACGTACCCAGGTATTTTTAAATTGTCGGTCGTAGTAAGATGAGTCTCAGTTATGCACGCAATGTCAACATTATATCTGGCTAAAAAGGCTATAACATTTGAACGCTGTTTCTTGATACCGTTGGAATTCCAATTTAGGAATGTTAAATTTTGTAAAAGTTTATGTGCCATTAAGAATGTTAGGAAGAACTTGGCTAAGGAGGAAGGTTTTAATTTGGGGAAGAAAGAGAGTTATGAAATCAATAAGAATTTTTATAAGGGAGTTTATTATAGGGGAGTCCGTAGGATTTGTTGTAAAAGTAGTTGTATGTATTAACTAAATTATATTTTTCTGCTTCTTGGACTTCCTGTAATGTATCTTATTCTGGACGTTCTAAATACGCTCGCTCGAGAAGGACATAACCTATCAATGATTTCTCCACCTTTTTGTGTGGAACATTAATGCAAAAAACTGAAGAGCTTTTGGCAGAGATTTGTCGTTTTTTTCTTTGTCCCTATTATTCTATGTGATTTGCGTTACCTGTAATAGATATGATTCGTGTACTATCAAAAAATGCGAATGCAAATTACTATCTCCTCTCACTTTTATATTTGAGTTGCCACATTATCGACGCCGCCTGCTTCATTGGTATTTTCCGCTAATGGTATGGATAAATCGCCAGCTCGATTTTAATCGGATTTTATCGGTCTAGGCTTCGCAATTCTTAGTTTCCGTCTTCTTTGCAAATTATCTTTAGCTCAAGTAGTTGCACACATGACGCGATCGTGTATATAACATAATATGATAACGGCCGTATCACATTTAAAACACCATTCAACAGATTAAAAAGACTAAACTTTGTCTTAAGGATAGGGCGTCGCAGTGCATGGAAGAAATCTCTCCACGCCAACAGTGTGCCGAAGTACCGACTAATTTTGTTTTATATTATGAAATACAAACAACTATGTCGAAAAAGAGATATGGATATAGATATTTATATTTTCGGGACCAAAGAAAGATTATATACCTATTACATTATATTAGACTATTAAACACTGTAATTATTTATCATCGCTCCAAGGACCCGGCACAAGCGGCCAGAGGTGTAATGTTGGAGCGGACTACCTGGAATTATTCTGGTGGGGCAGTCCGCCTCTGATTTTTACGTGAAACACCTCTTCGTCCTCAAAAAATTGCTATGTCGGTGGCTATGAGTAAGCCACGTTTAATTGGTCCTATTTTATACAATTATACTCTAACTACGAAAAGATAACCGGAAGTAATTCTTTCTTTTCCTAATGAATTCCACCACAATGAGCCTCATCTAAACAAATTCCTTCAACAAGATAGCAGCAATACTCAAACTAATATTTCTCCATTGTTATACGAAGTATCATTAGGTTTACATAAGAAAGTATTCAATTTACAAAACTCTCATCAAACACATATAAGAACTGACGCAAAATATAAGAGCTTTTGCAAAATAGTTTGAACCTCAGCAAACGAAGAGCTCGGGTTATTCAAGAGGATGTTTGGTACTTTAAAACTTGTAATAAACATCAATTTATTTCTTTGTTACATTTGGCTAAAATTGAATGCTCTTCTCATCATATTTGACTGTCATATTGTTTTAATGTGGTACTAAGTATGATCTGATTTCAGATTCAAGATTACATTCTGCTTATGCATTTAAATGCAATCAAGAAGTTGCTGTGAGAAATTACGCTTGTCCAATATGTCGAAAAACCTATACTTTAAAGGGAAATATGATGCGGCATCTGAAGAATGAATGTAATGTTCAACCGAAATTCGAATGTACGCAATGTGGAAGACGGTTCACGTATAAGTTTCACTTACAGCGTCATCTTTTCAGTGGCGTTTGTAATAATGCAACGTCTTATATATGAACTTAAAACTCGGGTTGAATATAATATTTTATTATTGTACCGTCCATATTAGTATCATGGTATTAACTAGAAATTTGAGAGATTAATTATAATACGTAATTAAGCTCTATAGTTCTTAATTACACGCACTGGCAAAATTAGAAGAACACAAAAAAATGTCATATTTTCCCTATGACTCAATTTGGTTATAAATGTTACTTCTGCACGTATAATGAATAAAAATAGCAATCTAACATTAAATCTAGCCACCAATTTGAGCCTAATTATCATTTGTTTTATTGTTGACATATTGCTTGGATTTTTGTGTTCTTCAAAACAAGTGCTTATTTCTTGGTTAGTTTATAACGAGGGTTTACGATTTTGTTTTTTGTTGTTGTGAAAAATGCCCGATTTAACGGCAACTGATGTCGCTAAAGCTCTAACAATGGTCGAAAATGGCTACACTTACAGATCGGTCAGCAGAATCCAGGGAGTATCGGTATTTGTTGTACATCGCAATGTAAAAAGGTTTAGACAGACCGGTTCTTTCACACGTAGACATGGCCAAGGTAGGAAACGAGCAACAACTGCAAGGGATGATCGCTTTATTACACTGCAGACTCTCAGAAATCGACGTTTAACGGCTGTTCAGACCAGAATTGCCTTAGAAGATGTGCGTCACGTAAGTGTAAGTGAAAGAACAGTCAGGAGAAGACTGAACGAGGTTGGATTGACTTCCAAAATTCCTGCAAAATGGCCAAAACTTGACGTACGGCATCGTACAGCAAGACTGGAGTTTGCACGTGAACACCGATTTTGGACTTTGGAGCAGTGGGGTAAAGTTCTGTTCACCGACGAAAGCCGCTTTTGTATAAATCTGATTGATGGTAGAGAGGAAGTATGGAGACGCCGAGGGGAGCGATATTTACAATGTACCATTGTCCTCAGAGTCTCATATGGTGGAGGCTCACTTATGGTTTGGGGTGGGATATGTTTGGGAGCACGTATGGAATTAGTGGTTATTTCAGGAGGTTCCCTGACAGGTGCACGGTATATTACAGGCATTCTGCAAGATCATGTTGTGCCATTTGCCCCATTTATAGGGAGGATTTTGTCTTAATGCAGGATAACGCTCGCCCCCATGCTGCTCGCTGAGTTTCGGATTACCTACTCGAAGTTGGTATTCATGCCATGAATTGGGCAGCAAGTTCTCCTAATATGAATCCCATCGAACATATATGGGACATATTGGGAAGAAGGGTCCGGGCCAGAAATCCATCGGTACAAACCCTAGATGAGCTAAAGACGGTACTAGTGACAGAGTGGAATACTCTGCCTCAAAAAATCATCGATGACATCATCCATAGTATAACTAGACGTATGGAAGCAGTAATCAGAGCTCGTGGGGGTAACACGCTTTATTAATTACACCCACTTTAATACCATAATAAAAAAAAACTTTTTATAAGAAGAAGACAATTGTTGTTCTAAAGTTTTTCATCGTACTTAGTAAACTGTTTGAATTAGGTAGATTCATGTGTTATATCGTTAATTGTTATTCTCTGAAGGTGTGTATTGCTAACATTAAAGCTTAAAACATAATTCAGTTAAATAATGCTACAGAACATCCCAAAATATAACTTTTTTTGTGTTTCCCTAATTTTGCCGGTGTGTGTATTATCAAGTGAAGAATAAAGTCTCTGTGTACCTAATGTGTGGCATTTAATTTATTTGAAAATTGTTATTTATCGATATTTTTATATTTATTTCCATTTTTAAACTTTTTGCAATATATTACTCCATGTCTTTTTCCTACAATATACATATGAAGCCGGAAATTGCAGATTATTCTAATTTAAAACAATGCAAATTCAATAACCGATACTCTTCAATTCATAAGATTCTCTAAATTAAAAAAAAAGTAACATTTTGAAATGCATGTAATATTTTTAAAAATTAACGTATCCACAAAATAATAACACATTTATACCTACTCATAAAGATGTGGGGTTTATTAGATTTAGCTTAAATGTTCAATATGTCCGCCATTTTATTCTTCAACAAGCAACAATCTTTCTTCTATGTTGCGAACACCATTTTCTAATAAACGGTGAAATAATTTCAATTTGTTGCAAAATTGTATATTGTACTCAGTAGTAGTAGGATTAGTTAAAAAACTCGTTCAGTTAAATACCCCACAGTCAAAAATCCGCTGGATTGATGTCAGGGTTATAAGAAAATTCTGCAGCGTGTCAAAATAACGTCCGGTAACTGTTATTTGACCCTCTTCGAAAAAGTAGGGTTCTATAATGAAATGGTATGTGAATCCACACCATACGGTCACTTTTAGATCATGTAGTCCTTGCCTAATAACAGTACGGGAATGAGTTTCAGACCAATTCCTACAGTTATAAGCATTAACAAGACCATGGTAACCAAAACAAATAAATGCGATTAATGAACAAATCACATCGTGCAATAAATACATACATACATAATCCGGTTCCTCTTGTACCCGTGGGGGGTGTCGAGGATAATAAATACAAATGCGTTATTATTTTGTGCATAGGGACGTTAATTTTTAAAAATATTACATCTATCTAGAAATGTAACTTTCTTTAGAATCACCTTGTATATCACAAGGTTACTAGAAACAATTTTAGAAAATAAGATTTCCTAGATGAAAACTTTAAATTATTTAGGCCGAAAGTCCTTAGACATCAGTTATATTAAGACATATGTTTGCGCCCCACCCTTTATATAGTCTGAGGGCCGCGCTAGCAGCGAAGAGTACACAACTGCTTGTCAATGTGAAAGGTTGTGCTGCGGCAAGGAGCTAGATGTACTAGCATTTAATATGTGTGTATTTGTTCTGAATTAAATTAAAGGCATTTGAAGTAGTGAAGTGTTTTACTCCAACATCATTTAATGCGATTCCTGGCCATGGAAGCAGCAGATAATACAGTCCACTAATTAAGAAACTCATATTAACCTACGAGCTCGCACAACATATCAAAAATTAAAAACTTGCTATGTTCGGTTTTGAAACTGGTCTCCCGGTATACGTACTATACTTTCAGGAGCTACTTTGCATTTTTCTTATTAAAAAGATTGAGAATTTGTTTACAGAAAAATATGTGTTGATAATAGACGATGCTATCGGCTGACATGAAAGCCCTAGTTCCTAATGGTTCATCCCAGAACGCGATGTTCCGCGGCGTTACCATATAACAAATCAAGCAGGCCGTGCAGCGCACCCGTCCATCGCATCCTACCACGGAGCTCTGCCGTATATCGCCACGCAGCGACTGCATTACATTTAACTGCTTATTGTTGCCCATTTTTTTACAAGAATTACCCTGTACCTGTTAGATTCCATTTTTGTCAAGGCTAAAGCTTGAGCTATGTGAAAATTAATACTTTTATATATTCCTCAGTTAACCTTCTCGGACTCCAGGTATAACTGGTGATACCTGGGGTTTGCATTTATTATTTCACTTACAATAACAATACGTTTCTGCGTATTGATACCGTATGTATCGTGGTTGATACTTATTAACACATGCGCAGAAGAAGTTTCAAATGTTTGCAGATGGTATTTACACATGTCTTTCGGCGAAGTATCATTGGTGATACTTTGGGTTTGACAAAAATTAATAAAATTATGTCAAGATGAAAATATCACTGTTGTATGGGCCTCTCATGACCAAAGAGCTTCAACTGAGACTTTGATTGTTCAGATATTGATGAGGATCTTTTACGTGACGAAACAGATGGCAATAATGAAAAAGATATCGAAGTAGATGCTGAAGCAGATATTCAGCATACATTCACGGTAAATGACGATGATGACTTGAACACATCCAACGAAGAGCCATTGAGTAAGCTGCTAAGAAAGAGTGACAACTTAAAGAAAAAATACAAACGAACGAATGCTTTTATTAGTACAGTAAAACTGTCGGAAAAAAACCCGTTACCTTAAAAAAATTGGCCGCGGCTATTCCTCTTTCCCAGTGGTTTAGGGTCATTAGACCAGTGTAAAACCAAAAAGGCGTTACCCCTCCCCTTGCCAAACAGCCGCCATCTTGAAAACAATAAAATTTGTATTTTCTCGCGATCCATTGGTCGCACAGAAAAAGTTATTGAACAAAAAATGTTGGAAATAAAATTCTACACGTTCTTGATCTGTACTGCGATACCGATAAGTTGGTATTTCAAACGGTAGAGGGCGACAAAGTTACCAAAAATCGGTTTCCGCTTTTCTAGCTCTGTGGGGGTGGTTTTTTCAGAAAATTGCGAATGTGAAAGTTGTAGTGCTTGAAAAAATATGCACGAATCTTTTTGGAAGTTAAGACCTATACTGGATAAAACTCAAAGAGCTTGTCATGCAAATCAAAGAACAGAAATTGTCTCAATAGATGAACAGATGATTTCGTTTTATGGACAAGTGAGAATGAGACAATTCTTAAGAGACAAACCCAACCCAATTGGTCTAAAAAAACTTTCTAATGACAATAACTACTTGAATTCCTTTAGATTTCCTAATGTATTAAAGTAGATGGGCATCAATTGAATCAGTCCTGTACAAGGCCCCAAAGAAGCTTGATGTTGGAGGTAGGTGCATGCTCAAACTCTTTGACATATTACCGCAGGGTCTGAATGTCTTTACAGACAGATAGTGTACGTCAATCCCATTAATAAATGCAATGGTGGCACGATATCTTACGGTGACTGGCACGATAATGTCTAATACAATTCCAAAAGCAGCCGATTTCAGAAAAGATAATCAGATGAAAAAGGATGGCAGAGGCACATTTGATCAATTGATTCGAGAAGACTCATATTAAATGGTTCGATTCTAGGCCGGTTCAGTTAGAATCTTCAAAATGTGGAGCTCTTCCATTGCGTGAATGTAAAACTGGCAGCAAATATATTCAGATTCGGCAACCATTTGTTACCAAACTGTTTAATAGTAATATGGGTGGTGTTGACTTATTTGATCGAGAATTGAAAAATATTCTATGCGTTATCGGACCAAAAAATGGACCATCCGGTGCGTTTACTATTTTGTTGATTTTGCAGTTGCGGCTGCTTGGTTACAGTACAGGGAAGAACATCGTGCACAGGGTGACAGAAAAAAGGCATATTCGTATTATGGGTTTCAAGTTTAATATTGCCAGAGCTCTTCTACATCAGTCTTCAAGACCAGACAGCGATGAAGAACCATATAGTGAAGAAGATTAGAGTCAGCCCAAACGTCGCGTCACAGATTTGTCGGGCCTATACCAGATAAGTAAACATTCTATTAGAGAGACACCTGCTCGAATTCATGAATGAAGCACAAAAAATAGGTTCAGATGTAGATTCCAAAACTGCAAAAAGTTAACTTTTAGCCGATGTGCTTAAATTTATAGTTTTTAGAATTCGCCCTTACTAAACAGAAATATCTACTTGATAGAGTAAGACGAGTAATTGTTATTTTTAAATTATTTTTATTTAAAACCTTTTACTTTCCATTGGAAAGAAGTATATACCTATGTGCATTTTTAAAAATACTTTGATGCTGAAATTTATATCGCGCTTTTCCGGCACGCTTTGTTTAAACCACTGGCGTAGCATTTCTTGACAAAAGTTTTGAGATTAGTTTGGCAGAAAATAAATTTAAAAAGAATAATCTATTCACTTGTTAATTATGGAATATTAAAAAATAAGCTTGTAAATGCGATGTAAACATAAAATTTATAAATTTTCAGAAAAAAAAACCAATAAATATTTATTATGCGTTTTTGCAATCGCAATTGGCGCATAACTGTAGCCACGCCTATGTACTTCTTGCTTTGATGCAACTCTAGCAGGCACGATATTCAAAGCTGCATTGCTCTGCCATTGGCGCAGAGTTGTAGGGCAACCTACTTTACAGGTTAATTAAGTACGTAGACAAACTTTAAAAGGTGATTCCTTGATCAATTCGGCTTCGTTTTGAAAATACAGGATGTTAAAGTTTAAACAAAACAATTTTTTTTCAAAAATTTCGAAAACGGCTGGAATGGCATATATATATATAAGCCGGTTTAGAACGTCTTACGACGTTGTCCGACGCCTATTCTCCATCCTCTTCTGTCTTCGCAGTCTTCTGGTGTGGAATGGCATTCTTCGGTCAAAATAAATTTAATTTATTTCGACCAGTGGTGTGCATCGAGGCCACCTCAGTTACCTTATTTTAGAAAAATCTTGAAAACGAAGCCGTTTAAGTCCCATGTTTATGTGAACTTTTTATCTTAAAATTGATCAAGGAATCACCCCTTAAAGTTTGTCTGCGTCTTAATTAACACCCTGTATACAAACTTTACTGCCTATGTGCCACGAAAGTTATCATCCAATGTGCTGACTGGAAACTCTTGTGGCACATCGTGCATCATCGTTTACAGATACTCTATATGTCTACTTGAATATGTAAATAATTACGTTTGAATTTTTATGTACAACAGTTGATACTATTTACAAATTATCTTTATTTCAGGTAACACCATAAGTTACGAAAATAAAGAATTTCTGTGCGAATGCGGCAAGGCATATAAATACAACAAGACATTGATTAGGCATAAACAGTACGAATGTCACAAGCAGCGACTCTTTCCCTGTCCATTTTGTAACTATATGGCTTTTCGGAAGCAGCATCTACAGAAGCATTTGTCCAGGATGCACCCCGGAGCGACTAAATTTTAGTAGTGTAATTTGAATTTTTTTAAGTTGTTTATTATATCTCCTGAAGCACCAGTTAATGGCAAATATTTATATTTTTCTTATTTCTACTTATTCGAGGTAAATTTTGTCTCGATAAACATTAATCTTATATATATTTCTAAAAGTCCTGACTGACTGACTCATCAACGCCCAGCCCAAACCCTTGGACCTAGAAAGCTGAAATTTTGCACAGAGGTTCCCTTTATGATGTATACAAGGAATAAGGAAGGATATTTCGAAATTCAACCCCTAAAGGGGTAAAATGGGGGTTCCAATTTTGTATGGAAAAATAATATTAAATAGACATTTCGACTTGAAACTTCGTAGGAGTACTCCTAAAAACAAATAAGCAAACACGTATTTCGTGATTTTCCGAAAATCAACCCCTTAGGGGGTGAAATGGGGTAAGTAAGCCTAAAAATCGATATGGGTGTCGTTATTGAGGTTTATTGGGACGTTGATTGCGAAAATGGCATTTATTTTTAAGTCCAAGACGGTGAACATGACATAAGGGAAGAAACGGAACGGGACGGACTGGACGGGACGGGACTGAGCGGGACGGGACTGGACGGGAAGGGAAGGGACGGAACGGGACGGGACGGGACGGGGCAAAGCGGGACGGGGCGGGGCGGGGCGGGACGGACGGGACGGAAAGGGAAGGAAAAAGATGGGATGGAAGGGGAGGGGATGGGATGGAAGAGGAGGGGCGGGACGGGACGGGAAGGGACGGGACTGGACGGGAGGGAAAGGGGCGGGACGGGACGGGAAGGGTCGAGACGGGGCGGGGCGGGGCGGAACATTATTTAATACACAAATAACGAACCTCGCGCGAACGAAGTCGCGGGTAAAAGCTAGTTATTGTATAACTGCTTTAAAGTATACATTTATACCTTTTAACGAATGATTAAAAGTAAATGTATATAGCTAAATATGTAGTTTTAGTTGGAAAATTGCTGAATATAAAAACAATCGCTTCTTTTGCTGTTACGTATACGTACAAATCATAAAATTAAATATTTATTACTCTGTTATAATTAAACCTCAATGGTTTGAAAACATTTAAATGTTTAAAAAACGTAAAATATTTTGAGAATATTTGTCATGGCAGGTAGGACTGAACATATTTAGTTACAATCCTTATTACACTTTTAGATTATATAGTGTACTTTTGGTCAAATAAATTGATAGAAATACCCGCATTTAATAGAAAAATACCTATGTACTATCAGTCACACCTTTCAATTTTTAATATTTTCCAACAAAAAATCAAACTGAAGATATTTGAATTACACAACAGGAAGTTCGAATACACTACAGCATTTCTGTTTCCAGAGGCAGAAAAATGCTATGTTTCTCAATTTGAAACCAAATCAGAAAACATTGAAGAATATCCATTCGAAATTTGCAGAAAATTCTACAAACATCGAGGCCCCATGCAACATCACATGATTTACGAATGTGGGAAAACAAGCACAATTTGTTTTTTCCTTCTGCCTAAGAAAGTTCCATCAACCGTACAACCTTCAGAGACATTTCGAGCCTCTGCACAGTAATTCTTCGTCAAGAAAAACTCCATTTCAAACTCTGTTTTAAAATTCTTTAAACGTCTAAAAGAATCAAATAGCTATTTATGTATCAAGTTGCAAAATGAAAGTATTTTTCACACTAGACGTGAAGTTTGCCCTATGAGCGCTAGCGAGTTGGGCAACACGTTGTGTGTGAAAAACACTAATTTTGCAACGCGTGGCTACAAGATATTTTGTAATTTTGAGTCATATCAATTTTTATAGTAAATAAATATATATAAATATATTATCATTATATAGATCTAAACCAATTTTATTCAATTCTTACTGTTCGAGTTTAATAAACAAATTCATTAAACGGTGCGACAGTGTTTATTATTATTAAAGAACGAGTATTACACAGTTACTTAACTAAAAAGCGGTTGATACACAGGTTAAATTCTAACCACACAAACTCAGCGTCTACTACCAACTTAAGAAGTAAAACAAGTAACTTAAACACTATATGTAAGCTTTGAATATTGTTGCATATTCTAATACTTACGGTTAATGTTCTAGTTACTATTCATTTTATTTTCATTTCAGAAGCATGAAATAGGGTTTTATCTATTTGTGTCACTCACTACTGCATTGTTGTAGCACTGCCAAGCTATGACAAATTCGAGATTTGCAGGTTAAGTATTGCGTCAGTCTGTGTCGAATAACAAACAAAACCTAATCTACTAACCTCGAATTTGACATAGACTGGCAACACACTTCAGTACTTCCAAACGTAAAGTACTTTTTGCACTACTAGTCTCAGAACGCACCGTTATTGGCCTATTTTGAGGTTGTGAAGTTGATTTTCTCCACCAAGGGAGAGAAAGTAAAATAAACAATTTCACCGTGTAACTAATAAATTGCTAAGTTACCAAACATGACTATTTTAATTTTGACGTTTTAAAGAGCTGTATTGTCAGGTTGACAGGGGAATTTAGGTATAAGCCGTTTGGTAGTGCAAAAAATAGTATATACACCACGGTAGCGAATCGTCTTATAACCTTCGCGCTTTAGATACTTCGCGCTGCGCGCTCAGTATCTAATATGCGCTCAGGTTATAATGCTGCGCTTCGCTACCTTGATGTATAATATACTATTTTTTTCCTATAAAATTTTTTAAGGTCAAGATAAAATTGGCAAAACTGATTTTTTTAAATTATTATAAATTTATTTTTGTTAGGATTTTCTGTAAACGACTTGTGTCATTTTGACATTTAAATTAAATTTTCAGCTTTTATTTTTGAAAATCAATATGAGTAAAAACGGAATCTTTTAAAATTAAATGTAAAAAAGCAATTCTGAAGTGTTCAGAGGAACTGTTGGATCTGCAGCCTAACATGCCAGAAGAAGGAGTTTACGAAAGATTACCTAAAAACAAAACTTTAATGCCAGTTTTTAAATTTCTCATCAATTTTAAGTTCTAAAAAGTTACTAAAACAGATTCTGCCAACATATATTTTTTAAAGGAATTCAAGTAAGCAACATAAACCTTAAATTCTTTGACCTTAAAATTTTTATAGGACAAAAACGTACTTTATAATACGAATCACATGCGACTCTTTCCAAATTGTCACTATGACTTTCCTCGGCTGTCATACAAAATTTATTTTTTAGATATTTATTGATTAATGAAATAAGAATTGAATAAATGTAGCCAATCACAAAATTCATTCTTATTATTAAATGACTGTTGAAGTTAACAGCTGTCACAAATGTCATAATTAGGAAATATGAACACAAGGCTCCTATTGCATAGGAGTAGATAATAATGGTGAGGCACTAACACCCCATGAAGGAGCTTGGCCTGCAAGGCGGAAGGTTAGAGCTTCCGTATCCTCGCTCTCAGTAGATAAAATATCGTATTATATTCGCCATTATGGCCATTATTCACTCAGATGACTTGCGCCACGCGCCTTCGGCTTGTGGCGCAAATGTCATCTTCGTGAATAATGGCTGTCATAATCTCTCATATAATAATATACTATTATTATACAGGACGATTAAGTTATTATTATCCACTCTTAAATCATTAACGTCTCGACGTTTAAACGATTCACTCGTGGATAAACTTAACTTTATCGTCTTGTATAATAATAACTTACTAGCAACATGATATTGTTCTTTTTCTTCATAGATACAAAATATGGAAAGCTGCTCATAACTCCCAAAGCGATTTTTTCAATTATGTCTCCCTCAGTCTAATGGTAACCATGCAACTATAAAGTACGTCTTAGCAATCCTTGATGTTAATTCTCTCTCTTCATGCTTTCTCTTCTTGACAGAAGAATCGTGACACTATGAATCCTCGTCACGTAGGGGTTCTGTTGCGAACGCATCGTGTAATCTCTCGCCATCTTTCTCTATTATTAGTCGATCTGTTCGCTTGGCATAGGGATTCGCCGTTAAATTTTTTATTTGGTCACACCATCGTTTCGGCGACCTTCCTCTTGGCCCGGTGCCTTCTACTCTTCCTTGGACGATCAAGCGTTCTAGGTTAGTGCTGTTTCTTCTGGTTACGTGACCGAAGTATGCCATTATTTTCGCAATTATTCTGCTGGAAAGACGGTGAGTGCTCTTGATTTTATCCAGATGTAACTTACATATTCTGATTTTAATAGTACATTATGAAATTAGTTATAATCCTCTATTATAAACGAGTTTCATATACTATTTTGTCGTCGACTAACATAATAATTTCGAAGGAAATTAATTTCTGCTATTTTTTAAAAGCAGTTCATGTATACAAAACTATGACGTAGTTGTTGCTATGATAATGTGGTTGCTAAGCTATTGTTTATGCTTATGGTAACAATTTTTGTTTCGCAAACACATTTTCGGCCAAAATGAATGATTGTCACGAGCCTTTATTAATAAGTGATGAAATTCTTAAAAAAGCTGCAGAAGCTGAGCTGAGTCTGATTCCTAAGAAGTCGGAAGAGATTTATAAGAAAGAGTATGACAAGTTTTGGCAATGGCTAAGAGCCAAAAATACGGAGATAGTTACAGAAAAGGTTGTGCTTGCGTATTTTTTAGATCAGGTAAATTATTTGCATTTTGAGTTAGATATATTAGCTACCAATTCATCGTACCTTATTTTTAGTCAAAGATTTACAAGTCTTCATCGTTATGGTGTCTGTTCTCGAAGTTGAAATGCATGTTACGAATAAAGGACAATATTGACATTAGTAATTTTCCTAAGCTTACTGCCTTCCTGAAGAACTACTCGGTTGGTTATGCACCAGAGAAGTCTGCAGTGTTTTCAAAGGAACAATTAATACATTTTTTTGTAAATGCGCCAAATGACAAGTACTTGCTTATGAAGGTACGATTTATTTTTTTAAATGTCAAAGTTTATTATAGTTTCTGTCATACTAATGTTATTTATAGGTGGTTGCAATTTTTGGTTTGTTTGGGGCTTGTCGACGTGCAGAGTTTCATAATTTATGCGTTGGTGATGTCAAGGAGGAAGGCTCTGTGCTGGTTGTTTATATCAGGGACACAAAAACTCACAGGACTAGGATATTTACAATTTTGAATGATGATGGCGCAGTGAATTATACTGATCTTATTAAAAAGTACATTAGTTTAAGACCAAAACATGTGAAAATTGAGAAGTTCTTTTTATTCTATAATTGCGGAAGATGTACATGCAATCCGGTTGGCATTAACACATTTGGCCAGATTCCTCGAAAGATCGCCACGTATCTGAAAATTTCGAATGCTACTGAGTATACGGGTCACTCCTTTCGGAGAACATCCGCTACGATTTTAGCAGATAGCGGTGCTGATATTAGAACCCTCAAAAGACATGGAGATTGGAAGAGTGATGCAGTTGCTGAGGGATATATTGCAGATTCGCGAGAAAATAAAAACAAGATTGCCCGAACCCTTGGAGCTGCTAGTGGACAGATTAGCAATGTTTCTTCAACGAGTAATGATGTTCTTTCTACCGCTAATACATCTATGTCGGGTATCACAATATCAGGAAATTTCAATTGTAGTATTCATATTAATATAAATAAATCTGATTGATCTTTGTGTTTATTTTGTTGTTATGACAACTTTATGGCATTCGTGCCATAAAGTAGGTGTTTATGCATGATTTTCCCTACATTAAAGATGGCATTGTGATGCTAGTCGACGACAAAAAATATTTAGAATTATTCTTGCCAACTGTTGTATTTTTAATGTTAACAATACATTTTTCGACTATCATTTCCTAAAGAATGCTATTATTTGACACTTTCTATTCGTCAAAAGCATGTTGTTATTCCATACAATGCAAAAAAAATTATTGGACACATCTGTCACTTTATTGCACACTTCTGTCAAAAATGTGGTGAGTTTTCAATTTAAAACAATGAAATCACAATGTAAATGTAAAAAAGTGGCAGTTTAGCCACTCGTTGTATAAATAACTATTTTGCAATCCTGTACTAAAGTGTCAAACTTTGTAGTTGTTATTATTAATGTCAAAATGACATAGTACTTGTTTTCACTAGTTAGTGACTAAAGTTACTGTTTCCAGTGCCCTTTATTAAAATTCCACTTTATATACTAATATCTTGTTTTTATGGTAGTACATTTAAATGCTTAATTTTCTTTATCCACGTTGTTATTGATAACGTGGATAAAATGTTTAAAACATTCAAGGAAATTAGCTCGCTTAACTATTTTTGTACGACTATCATTAAGAGTGACGTTTTTAATTAAAGCTAACTGGATTAAAAATTGAATTTAATAATTTAGCTTGTTAAAAATATTTTTAACGCTAGTAGGTTTAATTGTTAAAAGTACTCTTAACTCGCTCTTAACACTATTGTTTAAGATACAATAATAAAAACAGTAGTAACAATTAAAACACACTAGATTTTATTGATAATTAGTTATTTATAAACATTTATATGCAGAGTACAGTTACAACAATTACTAATATTAATTCCTTGGGAAGTAGTGAAAGAATTTCAACACTCCGCGACAAAAAGTCAAATTTGGTAAGCAGTTCTACAAAAACAGTTGTACCATATACGTGCTAAAAGTGATTTTATTATGTTCGTGAGGTTGCCTCACTCGCAAACGATCGATCCGCAAATCTCACTTTTAATATACAGTGTCATAAATAATGATTTTACACGTTGCCATTGATGACGTTAAAGAAAGTCTCCTTTCTCACGCTTTGCCGTAAATTGGTATGTCTACATAACCTAGAATACCTAAAATTTTGTGTCGTTGCAACTTGTTTCATTAATAACGATTTTACGCCCGCAATTTGTGGGATATCACGTCACTTTAATAATAGTCCTAGAATCCGTTATCTGTCATAGTAATCTATAGGTACCGCTGCAGGTATTATGCTGAAAACCTGTGCAGTTCTATTAGGCACACCCTGTATAAATCTCACCTGGCACCTGGATGATATAAACATAAAACCAAATATTGTAGATTAGAACTAGAACTCGATTGAATACAATTAGGTAACGCCTGAGGTGTAACAAGGCTACACACAAATGTGGCTTGGAAGGCTTAAAAGCACCTGACAAATATAATCATTGTTTGTAAAGAGAGAAGGAAAAACTGATTTTCATATTATCGCAAGGTCACTGTCGTTGCTGTTATCAATGTCATCTACTTCATTAATTGCATATTTTCAAACAACTGTTTTTTTATTATTTGAAAATATTGTTTTATTGAAATTGCGTACTGATAATCGAAGAGCTGATAATGTCCACCCTCTTGACTATATAATTCCTGTTCATTAACGATAGTCAATTGTTGAGTTGTGAATTGGCCGTAAAAGTATTAAAGTTACAATTTATCTTTCTCTAAACACTGCGTTACTTTGACATTGATTAAAAAGTTGTGCATCTCAATTGAAGCGCGTTTCTATCCAATTTGGTGGCATAACTTCATTAGGCTTCTGTTTTTTTGCTCTTTCATAATTTTTATTTTAGACGTCTGATATAAATGTGAATAATTAAAAATCTTAAGAATAAGTAATCTTAAAAAGTAACATGAAATTAAAAAAGAAAATTTGTACTTAAATATTGAACCTTTCGAAATGATGCTAAATTCAGTTGTTATCTCACTGTATTTGTTGCGTAACTAATTTTAATAATAGTTTTAGTCCCGCAGTAAAGTTGGCATCTTCAAAAACAAACAACAAAACAGAAATGAGTGTTGATACAACTGGGTATTAGTGATTTACATATCAACATTCCAATAAAATAAGAGAGCTGTACTAACCATAGCAAGCGATGCCATAGGTACTTGGTAGCCAAATGACAACGGTATAGTATAGATACAAAATTATGTTGACACTTAAAAGGAAAATACAGTTATTGTAAAAGACCTGAAAAATATGTTCATTCCATATATGTACTTATTAATATAAATTTGAGTAACTCTGTATGTATATTTCCCACCCCCCTAAATTGGATTAACACTTAGTACATATAGTAAAATATCGATTGTAAAATATATAAACATATGAAGAAATCGTTGTATTGATATATCGAATTTGATTAATTGAATAATGATTTATCGATGTATTGATTGAAGCAATTATTTTCGCATGTGGCAATTTGCCGTGAATATATAACGATATTATTTCAATTTATTGAAAAGTTTGTAACTGTAGTGACTACTGTATCAATCAGCAATAGAATTTTCGTGTGAATGAAATATTTGTAGCTCCATTTTTAGCTGTATGCTTTTTGTTAAACCAAATGCTTAGTTGAAATTGAGGCAATATTTTTGAAAAATTGTACAAACTTGGAAATAATCACGAAGCTACCAAGAATATGATCAGGAAAGCACAATACAATGA
The DNA here is from genome assembly GCA_940337035.1 of Agriotes lineatus. Lineage (NCBI taxonomy): Eukaryota > Metazoa > Arthropoda > Insecta > Coleoptera > Elateridae > Agriotes > Agriotes lineatus. Next base: position 113,503,517 of record OW679197.1, on the reverse strand, counting down.
CTACACAATTTCCCAGATCGCACGTGAGCTTACGTAAGGTCTGCATGAGCTCGCATTTGGCTTCCATAGAAATTCGCAACAATTACTGTAATAACAGCCAGTTTGAAGCTAAAACACAGCAGGCAATAAGTGTGAACCACGTGGGAATTTACAGAGAAATTTGGTTCTCCCAAAACTGAGTTGCTGAGACAGGGGCCCGAACCCCTGCTGGATATTTCACATACCCAGCAGGTGTAGTTACAAGAGGCGTGTGCATCGGAGGGGCTTTACAATGTTATGTCATTAGGTTAATTTTTCCCCAAATTGGAAAATATGCAAAATATCTGTTACAGCCTCGCAGCAAAACAACCTGGAGAATTCTTAATTTATATTTCTATCAAGTTGCGCTCTCTATTTGGTTGTGGCTCTTGTTTGCTCTATGTGAACGCAAAATTCGATATCGGTATAAAAACTGGTCGCAATAGCTGTGGGAATTTTTCTGTACGCTCCTGATTTGACGAATTTCTGACAAACCCGTTGTCTTTATTTTTTCTACTTAAGTAGGATGTACGCGGAGTTCGTGTTACTTTTTATGACCGGCACCTGAATTAAAATTTCTAAGAAAGTTTACGCAATGCTGCATTCCGGACAAAAAGTACCGTACAATTCCATTACACTGAATTTATTTCATAAAGTTGTTACGAATTCAAGTTACCGTATAATTTCACTAAACAGTGGCACCACATGTTAAATTTTGGCCTTCTGTTCATATTCAACAGACCTAACTGTTTCTGCGCGAGATATTTTAACTGTTGCTTGTTAAAGAATGTGCTTTGACACAGAATCTAAGTTTTGATTTACCTACTCTGCTGCTCTTTTTTTTTAATTTGTGCTATGTTATATGTACTTTAAAAACAGTTGTACTCAACTTATGCTAGAATGTTTTCTTTTAAACCTGCAGAATCTCATTAGAATACAATACTAAAGCACCTAGCATCATCGTGACGAAGGCGCGAAAGTATGTACTATTCCATTTACTTTGGGAAATATCCCTATTAAAAATACAATAGTCATAACGCTAGAATGTCAAGATTATGTCACAAGCTTTACTATGTTTTTCAAAGGTTCGTCGAAGTGATTGCTGTTTATTGTACTGATTACATGTATAATTTCATTTAATACAGCCTGTTAAATGAACCATTGTTCAGTATGCAAAGTGGCGACAATAGATTTTAGATTACTTATTCGAGTCTAGTGAAAATACGTCATCGAATTTTCTTTGAAGAGCGCAGACGTTCAACCTTTGTTGCCAAAATTAAGCTTCTGCTAACCTCATGCAAGGCAACGTTATTTATAACTTTATTTATCCAATAGCGGCATGGAGAGATAATTTTATACGTAATTCGAACCAATTTTCCTCGGCTTATCACTGGAATAACTCAGAAGCGTGCCGTTGCTAACTTTCATTATTTTCTTGTCCTCATTTCGGTGCAAAAATGCCATGTTCCGGTTTTTGCAAATATCGCCTTGTGTATAATTTCCAAGCAACAGTAAACAGTTTACGCAGAGGCTATATTTATATTTCCAACAAATAAAATAGTTTGAAAGCTAATTTCAAATCAAATAGCTGTGAAATAAAAATAGCATATGCCCTTGAAATTAATAAAAATGTCTAGCGAGCTCGGTTTGCTTCATGTAATTGTTCCGTGTTGAAAACGATTTCTAATAAAGAGCGCATTTTTATTATAAGTACCTACTACACGAAAAATAAATGTTTTGAAGATAATTCCCGATTATAGTGTAAGTTGTTTTAAAAAGGCGATAACACGTAACCGTTGCTTATCTTGTTTATCTTTAGGCAAAAACTTAGGTCATACACCCAAACTTATCACGAAAATTCATTTAAAAACAGATAAAACCCTGTACTTGGCATTAACATCCTCCGCCCGATTCTAATCAGCAAATGTCCGGCTCCTTCAGACATCAAGAGAATTCGAATGAGCCTGCGAATTTGATAGTGGTTAACCTTTGTGGGCCGTTTTTTTGCAAATATGAACGTTTGGATACTGGCATTAAATTGTGCTTCCTGTGTATAATGAGCCGCAATTTACGTGCCTTTTATCACGCGTGGGTTAGCAAACGGCTTCTATTTTCTTGTTTTCCCGGATTGTTCGTAAGCAAGCCGAACCCGGCATAAAATTAATTTGTTAAAGCGCCCTCAGGGCCGAAGCAGAATTTTTAAAAGCAGTCGAAATGGCACAATGCTAGCGTTGGCAACTAACAGGACATACGGCAACTTGTTGTCGGCGCCTTATTTTGGGCTAATCAAGTCCGCTGCGGTGATTTATCTGGATTTTTAACTTGGCGCAACCGCAGTTATTGTTTAATCGCACAAAAACAAGTACTGTCATATTGCACGTCGCATCGCTTGTTTTTGTTTCATATTCGTTGTTGAAAATAAGTTGTTGATACTTGGATGGTGTTGTTTAGAGATACGCACCAGGCCTGCTGCGGGAATCCAAAACAAGTTGCTTATATCTTTGTTATTCAAGGACTCGTAGCTGTGTAAGCGTATATCAAGGTGTTTCTATGTATACTGACTTCATAAAACGTGGGTATTGATATGCTAACTTGATATGTAGTGAAGATTTTTTATATTTGCCTGAACGTTTCCCGGAATTCAGAATTCTTGTATTTGATATGTTAAGTAATTTTCAAAATAAATAAATTGGCTGTATTGAAGAACGTTACCATTTTATTTCAAATATATTACTATTGTTTATAGTAAGTGCTCTAGTACTTGTATTTACATTATTCAACCAATATTTGCTTACAATTTGTATAGATACACGGCAGCAGGTACATGTAAAAATTATAAACTTTTTATTTTTAAGTTTTTGGAAAGATACGAATGCTATATTTATTGTTTCCGTGTGTGGCATTTCGCATACAAAACCAAATTTTAATTTCGAACTGGCATTGCTGATTAGCTGAAAATGTTGTCTTAAGACTTACACGTTATGTTCGAGTCATTTGCACTTTTCTCCCGTCCTCAGAAATTTGTCAATCTACTTGCTCGCTTACTTGATGCCTAGGAGATAGGAAGATAATATTTGTTTGTGTTTAATTTATTTTTGCGGTATAAAAATTCATAATCTTTAACTTGTTTTTACCTTTCGCTGTCCTGGACCATTCATATCGCATAGGAAGTGTAATGAAGGTCATGGGTTGCTTAATACCGGCGAAAACAAGGCCAAAGCGCTCCGGCCTGACGTCAGCATAAATAGGTCGAATTGGCCAGTGATTGAATATATTCTACCTCGAGCCTCGAAATATGATCTAACTTAAGGCTAATTTAACGAATGGGCACAATTCCATTGCCGCTCCGAGAAAAATAGAAATGCAGACGTTTCGTACTATGGAGATGCGTTGTAATTGAAAACCTTTAGTTGCAGAAGAAAAAATAAAAACGTACCATACACCTAAAGTTCAAGTAATTAGGGATTCATTCTTCAACGACGGCTCGGTCTAAGCAGTCCCTCTAGCTATTTATATCATTTAATTACGTTTTGTATTTTAGATGCTCTATGTGTTTTCTTTTCTTATTATTGGTAGTTTAAATATCTCTTAGTTATGAATAGTAAAGGGAATAATTTAAATAAGCACCAAAATTATGTTGTTGGTCAATTTGATTATTATACTTCAGCAACAAAAATAATAAATGAGCACCAGAATGCTATTACCAACTACAACAAAAAAAATTAAACACTAACAAACATTACTTGTATCAAGTATCAACAGAAACAAGTGCTAAATCTAGCAAAAGAGCACCAGAAATAAGAAATGAGTACAGAAATAATAATTGATCTCCACAAATGATTGTTGACATCCAATATTATTTCATCTTTAAAAAAGGCAGTCGACATCCTAAAATAAAATCACCTTTTCCTTTAAATTTAAGCTGTTGTTTCCGTATGAAAAAACATTTACGGACGTTCTCATTGGTTATTGACGCACCCCCCTGGACTTGCGGGTAGCATACAAACATTTGAACTTAGTTTTAAGCCGACATTGTTAACCATTTAATAACTCAAACGTCACTTTTAAGTGCTATTTTTATATATTATGTGAACATAATCTAAAACATTAAAATCAACACTGTCTTAATTTATTCTACTATACCAGGGGTCGGTAGATCGCGGCTCTTTACATAGAATTTTACGGCTCTCCAACTCATGGCTACCGAACAAACTCAAACAGCCCAATCACTCATACATAAATCACAAAGCAAAAATTCGTTGTCTTTGACTTTTTTGCACCACCTCGCCATTTAGTAAAGCACCGCACTCGCTCCCCTCTCCTCCCCTTTCCACCCAAATTCGTTGGCACTGTCCCCGCCGCAATCGCTCATTTGGCATTTCAACGCCGCCGCGCAGTTCGTTCGGTTATGATAAGGTCACTAAATCCATATATCTGCTTTTAACACCTGGTAAACTATACCCACAGATGCCCTGCACACTGATGAATAACTTCACATACAAATGGTATCAAAAATAGACTTTTTATTTATTTTTTTATAAATGGGCTCAATCTCGCCCCAACACAAATTTTACAAGCTCGTTTTGTTATTAATAAAAAATGACAGTCAAGTCACTTAGCAACTAGATTTTCAATTTTTATAAAGGAAATTAGAATTGATAACATGTTTAACCTTATGTACTACAGTTTTGATGTCATGTCTTTACGTAGCTACTAAAATTGTCCTTTTCTTGGAATAAAGTCACAACATTTTGCTCGGCTTTTAAATCATTTTGGTTTAAAATGCACTTGAACTCCTTTAGCCGCCTTCCACTTTTCATTGCTCATTGCAATTATTATTTTGCTAGCACGGTTTCGTTTATCTTTCAGCTAATTTGTTATTTGCTGGCTTATACACTTTTAATACATAACGCTCATATACTTTCTGTACTTAACAAATCATTCTGTACCGTTTTATTCACATTATTTTTGACGTGACTTAAGCAAATCCGTCAGTTACAAATTAAATTGCATTGGCCCTTCGGAACATTTATCATATCTGAAACTCTGAACGCAACCCTTCTGAAACCTGCCTTATTTCATGCTAACTTTTATCCCTCAAATTATTAGTTACTGCTGCTCACATCAAGTGCACTTATTAATATAAATTGCTGATTATCTTGCAATAAATAGAATATTTAATTCTGTGCTCATTTTTACCTTATTCGTGTAGGTCATTAGGCAATCAGAATTGCTCTGGGAAGTAAACCATTACAGTATATAGTCTAAAAATTTCAGCATCGACAATCCAAGTATCAACTTATTTCATTAACGCTGCAAAATGTATACATCTATACATCATTACCTTTAATATTTACTAAAATAACACATATTTTACATAATTTAATCTTTTATTCGTGGAAAAATATTTTTTATTTTATTTTCATGTTTGGCGTGTAAATATTATTTCCGGTGGCAAAACTAAATACGTATAGTATAGTCCACTTATAACTGACTGTTTGTAATTGACGCTGATTTGTAATGGACCGATTACCAAATGTAAATAGAATCGGATATTATGAACTCGTTTATAATGAACTTTCGCTTGCAATGGATTAAAAATTCAAACGGAATTCCGCTGGAAGAGAAAGTTGAAGTGACTTCTTCAAATGCCTTAAAATATTTTCAAACCCTACAACAAGGGTATGGTAAGTGAAATTCGTCATCAATTAACCAAAATGCAAATAGTCGAAGTAATTGAAAGAAAAATATTGTATTTGTTGTAAACAATATTATATTTTTGTTCGAACTTTTAATAAATGTGTTATTTTGCAACCTACAATTTAATTTTGCGTAAACTTAAAAAACATCAAACTCTGATAAGATGGTTATAATGGACTAATATTGGCTGTCCCCTGAATTCCATTATAAGCAAGGTCTACTGTATTTAGTATTCAAACTAATAAATAGACAACCAAGCTCTATGTTTTGGGTATCAGTTATGCATAGTTTGGGGCTAAAATCTTGGTGCTCCAATATTATTTTGGTGGCACAACAATACTTGGAGATCAAATCAATACATATTTCTTTGCTGCTCGGCTAAATACTACCCAATATGAAAATACATATCGAGTATTTGTAAAATTACTCGTTAACACAATTTTTACAAATTATTGCAGTTGGTTCAGAAGATATGAACTTCGGCACGTCCGTCATATTGCTAGAACCTTGCAAATGTAAAAGTCTGAGGTGAATTGTGAAATCGTTGCGTACAGCGTTGTAGATATAAGATATATAAATATAGATATTTCAACGCTGTTGGTCGCACTTATCTTGTTTATCTTTCATAATTACAATAAATAGCAGCTGTAAGGTGCTCGTAAAAACTACTTTTCACTTTGTCTGTGTAGGGCCTGTGGACCTTTTATTAGTGTTGTTATTAGTTCGGTAGGTTTCCGTGGTATTTAAAAGCAGTGGAAGCGTGGGCCACTTGATTGAAGTTATGAGAAACTCATGAAATTCTATTTTTGGTTCGCATAGCGCTGCTAAGAATAGTGAGTTATTCTTTGTTAGATCAGCTGTGAATAGCTGCTGCTATTTGGCATTTGTACATTTAGATTTTTATTGACCCATCTGTAATTATGGGCGTGTATGATATCTTGAAATTTAATAGAAGCAAAGATGTGAACTGTTTGAAAACTAGCAGCACTCAAATCGGCTACTGGCTATTTTTAATAACTCACTTCGCGTGTGTACAAACGAGCCAGAGCTCTGCAATTTCGCAATTTCTACCAGAACCACGCATACTTAGGAAATCGCAGAGGAGATTAAGCATCGCCGCGTGCAATAAAACCAACGCACTCTTTCGAGTTATGATCCGAATTGCACAAAGTAATTAGCATGGCGATGTCATCACAGCGTTATCACGCCCGCGTAGGCACCAAATTAGATTTGCAATCGCCGAATTTATTTCCGATCTGTCGCACCGACCGGTACATTCGCGCAAAAAATACATTCTTGCCAGTCTATTTTGTAAGGTCACCGGGAGCTGTTACTTCAGCTTATCTCCAGCCGACAGCACGGATAATTTTTGGGCGAAGTCAAAGACCTACGGAGAGGCCGGGCCCCATAAAGCCTCGCTTTTTATTTGAGTTTTTCATGCTCCCGAAAGCAGATCTAAGTGTTTTACGCAAACCGTAAACTTGGGCCCAAACAGGTTTGGATTTTGTGGAAAGGGCTGTACCTTGGCCCTGCCGGGTGCATGGTCCTTTTGTCGCGGGGATCCATCATGGTCAACAGGCTTTGGATGCCGCCCAGAACCCCCAACTGCTTCGAGGAGGCTGCATTATTTAGACGTCGTTAGGGAAATTGTCATTTTAATTTAGGGCGCAAATGCGATCGAGCTCGCCTGCTTAATTATTTTTTTATTTCCGCCCATACCCCTTATTTACAAGTGCACAAAGACGCCTGGACGTGGACGTAGGAGGAAGAATCTTTTAACGAGCGCGTCTCGTAAACAGCGAAAAACTTTCAGACATCTTAATTTCACTCTATAAAATGAATAATATTTACATTTTAACAAAATTAGCAGACACAAATATGCTTAACCTTAGAAAATCAAATTCTCCTTCAGCACAGGATGGGACAATTAAAAATAACAATTGAATCCCACATGCGCCATAAAAAAATTCCGCAATTGTAAACTTTTCCTAATCAAGCGGTTATTCTAATTCATGCTCAACTATTTCGGTATGCATGAAGCAACTTTAGATTAGCAGAGCGAGTGGGTGGAGCTCAAACTGTGGGACCAAACAATCGTGTTACATGCTCGTTTTGTGAAGGTTCAAATGAAAATGAATGTTTTTGCAATTTTTTATGCAGCCGTTTCTCATGCCCACCATCAGCTGTACAATTTCGTGGCGAATGTAATTTTTATGTGCCGTTCAATGGCCAATTTAATTGACAACTGAAAAGGGATTGGCGGTGCCACATGATGCACAAGCTTGGCAAAGGGATAATTTTGAAGATCAACCACATTTTGTTTTAATTTGTTGTACTGATTTAACAGTAGCGTTAAGAACATGTTCAATAGTTGTTACATATTGTGTTATTTTACAATTCTCAAAAATACAATAGCCTGCAGCAACAGAAACTCGTATTGCAGTTTTTCCAAAACCATTTCAAGCATACAATATAAATCAGCTTTGTAACACAACAAGTAAACAAGATATATAAAATTTAAGGCATGCTTTTATACAGACATTTTTAAATCCTAAGTGACGAAGGCATTTTTTTAACATGAGTCAATTTTGAAGTGACGTTATTTGCTTCTAAAACAAATTAAAGCTTACAGTTTTAAATTAACATGATTTATACTACAATAAATGCTATTGAATATTTAAAACAAATATTAATTATAATATATTCAATATATTTTAGGAAAATTATTCAGCTAATTATCTTCTTATATTAATATATTTTTGACGTTTCGTCAGCTCAGCTGACTTCCTCAGAAAATACACATTACGACGAATACAATAAACTTATGTAATTTTGATTGAAATTTTGAGATTGTAAAGTTGTATAATGTTCTAAGTTTAATAATAATTCTTACAATATTTAAAAAGATTTCGTAGATTAAAAATGTCAGATGTCAAAGGTTGAATTTTTTTTTTTTGTAAAAAATATATTAATATAAGAAGATAATTAGCTGAATAATTTTCCTAAAATATATTGAATATACCTATAAAACAGCTGTTATAAACAAATATAATATTAATTATAATCGTTATTCGTTCTAAAAATTTCGTTAATTTACTTTTGTTTAAACTGTATGTCTTTATCTGTCATGTTGACTTAATTCAAGATATGTGTGGTTATGTACTCTTTTAAAATAATTATTATACGGTATAACAAGTATTATTAACAGCTCAGTTAATTAATGATTTTAACATGACCATCTCTCTCTCAGGTTGGGAAGTGCATTCTACTTATTCGCAATTCAATGTCTTCAAACTATGTCAATTATATAGCTTTTTCCAATTCAATTTTACTTTGACAATGCATCAAACATTCCACCTCACAAGACAGAACGACCAACTCTTCAGGTAACTATCATTTCTTGAATGGTTTACCTTACGATACAGCTCACTAATTACTACTCTTAATCCTGCAAGTCTCTGTGAAATTCTCCCGACGAAGCTTCAGCCATTCACATCAATTATATTCTATTTCTTAAATTAATGTCATTCTTTATATATCAATTTGTATTAATTTTATAAGAATTAATTTAAAACAAAGTTCCGCAAAGAAATCAAGCATAATTCAAGTCCCATATTAATTATACAACTGAACTTGCATTATCATTTGCCCTTGCAATCTAAATAAGGTATTAAGTATTATTCTTTTCTTCTTCTATTACAAGTACATAATGATGACAATACACTAGATCAGAGGGGCGCAAACTAGGGGGGGGGGGGCGCCCCCACATAGGAGCGCAACAAATGCTAATTATAGCCATAATTTAATATTAACTGTAAAAGAATTCAGTTTTTCCATAGTTTATATATCTTTAATAATTGCAATGTTATATTTCTGTAATCTTCAGTATTTACGCGTTATCGTAGTCATTGTTTATGTTTATCCACGAATTTTCAGTAAGACAACCCCACAGATCAAGTTGAATTAAATATATGGTTAGTTACTGCCGGTCCACTCGTGTAGATAGTAATATCTAGGGTATTTACAAATGATATAACTTAATACAAAATAACTATATAATTATTTTAACTAAATTTAATTATGTTCACAGACAAATGTACATAATCGTAGAATGGTATACACAGATATACATATATAGTGCCCGATAAAAGAACTATTGTGCTACAGATAAACATGCCCTGGTATTTCGACAGAGTTTTGTGTACGACTACACTTATTACTGACCTGGATTCGGAATGCACTAGTTGGATCCCGGAGTCGAATGCAATAAGCCGAATGTTGTAAACCGAATGACACTGTGACTGAATGAATGCCACTGAAGAAAACTGACTGGATTCGGAATGGTCTCGGTATTTATATAAGCTGATCGTCAGTTCAAAGTGTATTCCTGCTCAGTGGCCGGATGGACTCTCACTTTCTGGAAAGTGCAATTTGATATTGTGCCCCGTTCCCATATCGGAGAATTGGAATTTCTTTTTTACTCTCTTGCTGAAGCCAAGCGTTTCCTCGGCGAAAGTGTTAGGTCGGTATTGTCCGAGCGTCTTGCGTCAACCAGAGGATCTTATTACTCGTTTGCTTTTCTGCGGGCGGTCAATGGGACTCCCGCGATCCTCGCGCAGCCGCCGGTATTGTCACAAAAGGGTTTAGCGCCTACCTGGAGTTTACCATTAGAACCCCTGCTGATTTACTCTGGACAGCTTGTCGATCTGAATGTCACTTTTATGATTTTTTGCGCTACTTTTGTGTGGTAATTAATGGACACTGCGTGTGACCGGATGTCCGCGACATATGCATACAAAAGTCAAGTATTTTTAGTCCTTTTCTTAATATCATTTTAAAATGTGATTTTTGTATTTATATTGCTGTGTAATTCTCTTAATTTATTGATGTTGAATTTATTCCTATTAGAATGTTCATTTTGTGTTTTTAGCTTTGAGTATTTTGTTATTTTCAGATCTAATACAATATACATACATACCATTTTTTGCGACATACTATTTCGCATAATTATATCATCGACATAAAGCCCCTGCCAAATACCAATATTCATATGGGGCCCAAGTTTCAATTTTGAACACAAATTTGGGCGCGGTATGAAAAGTTGACACCCTTGCATTAGTTGTATTTTAAATCCAAGCTAATATACCAAATACACTAAATTATAACATAAAGTCGCTTAATCTGTGTATCTTGTAGGTCGTGGCTTTATCCACTAAATTGTTACTAAAATCGTGTTGAATTCCCTCATTAAATTAAATTATCTCTGACATTTGACTTTTTAAAGCAAGATTGTATCTATTTATATGACGATGAGATAACAAGAGCGCTGTTTTGTTTTGCAGCACAAGATCAAACAGATTAGCAGTTACGCTATTATTGTGTGCGTATTTAATAAAGGCTGTTGTTTGGCGAGTGTAATAACCTATAAATTGCTGTACCTATTTGCCATACGTGATATTTTTCAGCACGTGCTAACGAAGGAATTAACAACATTTGCACGACTTTATTAGCCGCGACTTTGAAATTGTAAACGCCAAAATCGGTAAACAAATCGCTTTTTGCAATATGCAAAGTTCAGCTTCCCACAATCAGCAAAAATTTTGCAATGCATTCTCACGTACCTCCATAAAGTGGAGCTGGCCATCCCAGTGCACGGATGGGTGACGCCGACGATTACCTAATCGCGTAATTGTCGAGTGGAAGACTAGAAAAACCACAATGTAGGACTTCCATGATACCGTCCTATTTTGTCAGTCCTGGCCACGCCCGGGTCTCTTCGACAATTTTTCGCAGTATTTAAGCCAATTAAATTGCATTAAAACACGGCAAATAAAGTAAGCAATTAACACAGGGCCCAAACATCACGAACTCTTTTGCTCAAAGCTAAATCATTAGCGGGGTTTTTATTCCCTGGTGAGTTGTTTATATCATGTTTTTTTCGGTTCGTCGAAATGTTAAAATAGGCATTTATTGGATTATTTGCCAGATCTGGTGTTCTTAGGCGCAGCTCTTATTTTTTCATGTAAACCAGCGCAGGGAAAAGTTGGAAAAACATCCTTTACACTTGGTATATTTGAGTTAGAAATTGTAATTACTGTTATGCTTATTAAGCCACCGCACCGATTTAATCAGAAAGTTTGCTGTGTCCTTGTCAGCTCTTTTTTATTCCTATATACTTGCGTAGGTAAGTCTGAAACATACAACAAACCTTTGTATTGCTGATTTGTATAAACATTTTATTTTACCTGTAGTACTGACGTTATGACCAGACGTTAAAAAGTGGGCATAAAATGGCTCTCTAAATCTTGACGTGCTATAGTTTAACTAAAATGAACTGGCCGAATTCAAAATAGGCTTATGATATGATGCGCATACACTTGGTTGAAATTTAATTATGGCATTGTTCTGTTTACTAACGTAATTGTGAAGTACAATAAAAGATTCGAGGTCGATCAGTTTATTTTGAATAGACCATACTTTTCAAAAAATTCGTTGGATGTGAAAATTTGAGTGTTTAAGTATTACTTACTAATTGAAACTTCAGTAGAGTACATCAACTGTTTTAAATTTCAGTATTATTGTAGGTTCGGGGATTTAAAATCAATAAATTATTACTCAAAAATTATCTAATAAAACTTTTTGGGGTTTTGTCGTACGGCGAGGCCTCACCGAACAGACTATAATTAGATATGGCACTGCTAAAACCTAACTTGTTTTAAATTTGCGGAGGAAAGCTAATATATTTGTTATTGAAAATACATATGAGCAAAACCCGTATTTCAATTAGAATTGTTTTTGTATAATTATAAAACTGAATTAGTACGAGTCGCTTCTCTGCTCAGAATACTGGTCTAGGAAGTGCAACAAGACCACTCACAAACGTAGGCGTACGATCCATACAATTAAGTTAAATGTATTGTGTACTCTACTTTTGGTTTCCCATTCTTGAATCAATGACTATTTTTTTAAATTAATTCAATTAAACCTTGCTTTTTATTGAGTTTTGCATTTTTAGCACAGTGTAGTCCTTCTAGACTTGCATCCACAATTTTTACCAAAATAGGAAAGCTTCTCCGTTCGGACATTTTTCCTCGCATTGCTGCCAGTATGCACTCGTAGACATGCAGTTGCAACGTGCAGCATGTGGATTCTAGTATCCCGAAGTGGCGCTTTAAATAATCGAATACATAAACAAGACGAAGGAGTTGAGAAATACGTGGACGTGGATTGATTAAGTGCGCGAACAAGAGCTGCAGTGTAATTAATCGACGCAGATGTTTATAATTTTCGAACCCGCTGCAACAAAGTCAAATAAAGGTAAAGAATATAATTTGTAGTTGCGAACATATCGTTTCAGCGAGCTCGCGGAAAAGCGGACCTGTAAATTTAAAATGCCTGGAAAATGAATGAAGTCGGACGGGGAAATCCTGAAAGCGCCAGATAATTTCACATTCAAATTCAGTTAATTCTTAAATAGCCCCGAGGTATCTTTTTTAGGAAAATATTTTTATAATTAAATTTATTGGTGTATTACATTTCCCGCCCGTCCCACTCCCCAATTAATTTCATTGGCTTAATCAAGGAAACGTGCTTAGAAACGCACTAATATCGATGGCAACGACTGCGCAGCAAGCACTAGTGTTAGTAATTATTCGTGTAACAGCGTTAGTCAACCGCTTAGTGCGAAGTATTTTGGCTTAGTTAAGCTCAATCAAGCTCATGTATTAGTCACCACTGTTTAGAGCTGCTCGAATGTGCCATAATTGCAACGCGCCAAGAAGCTCCCAAGAAAAAGCGTCGCTCTACGTGCTACTAAGATAATTATTTCGTTTTAAAGGAGCAAAGGCAAACAACTACTAAAGTAACCGGCGGATAAAACCGACAAAATCTCCAATTTTGTTGAGAACTTTCTGCATATTTAAAGAGGAGAAAATCCACTAATTTGTTCTGCATGAAACTTGAACTTCTGCCCGGCATTATTGCTTTGGAAGCTCTCCAAGCAAAGGAAATTAAAACAATAGCTTACATAGATTAGATAGCCTGTCCTATCTACTTCGCTCAAATTATTGCTTACAAATACTTTGGGATGAACGCTTTAAACGAATCGCTCTCTGAATTATTGCGGGACCTGTTGGATGTTTTGTAAACGGTTCGTATGCTCGACAAATTGAAGATGTTGTTTCTGTTGCCCTTTTCTTCGCTATGCCGTTTGGTAAAATTATAGCACTCACTCATTCTATGGGAAATATTCAAACTCGATTGGCAGATAATGAGGGTGGATTCATATATTCGTAGCCCAACTAACAAGCAGTTGTTGCACAGTTTTGAAATTGTAGTAATGCATTAATCTAACCTTGCGAGAAACGATTAATAAATGACAAATTTATTTGGCATTTATAAACAAAGTTGTCGCGCGTGAGAGACGGCTGTGTGTAGAGAAATTACAAACATAGATAAAAATTAAGTTCGTGCAGTGATTAGATATTTACATAATAAATTGAACCACAATTTTACTGCTTGTTAGTCGGGCTATGAATATATGGATCCACACTCGTGCTTTACCCTTTATATGTAAATCGATTAGGAAGTACCGATTGCAACTTGCTCTTTTCCCTAAAAGAACAAATATATGAGCAATAGAAACTTTGTTATGACTATATAAGCCTAGGATGGCAAAATTTTAGAGGCGAAAAGTTTTTTTTTAATTGCCACCTCTCAAATCTTGTAAAGTTTTGCAGCCCATTATCCATTTCTAAATCTAAATTCTTAATTTATAAATGTGAAACTAATCTTTAATTTTTGAATTATTGTCGCAAAACGTATTGTTTTCTTGCTTGTATGAATTTATAAATTCACAGAGTATAAAAGATGTTGATCATCCCAATATCGAAATCGCCTTAACATTTAATATTTTTGACCATCCCAATTACAAACTGTTCTGCTTATGGGTTGTTTTCAGGATTAAAACACAAAATTATGTACATACGTACTTCAATGTCACACGATCGTTTAAAGTTTTTGGCAATTCTAAGTATAAATTCTCTAATTATATGTACCTTAGACTACTATGACTTAATAAATAAATCTTCAGAAATTAAAGGAAGAAAAGATTCTAAAATGTATTAGACATAGATGCATTACATATCTGTTTTTCTAAAATCCAAACAATAACAGTTAAAACTTCTAGTGCTTTCACCAAGCATGAAAATTACAAAAAAATTCTCTACATGCACATTCTAGATTAGGTGGGCGGCAAACGCAAAAATCAGCAACTTCTGCATTTAACAAACAATGTACCTATACTAAAAACATACACTGTTGAAATTAGTTCTATGAAAACCTACAAATTTCACTAGGCGGATGACAAATGCAATATGCGCAAATTATGTGTCCGTTTAAGAGGGGTAATTTTTACTAAAAATGAGCCTTATGAACTGTCCGTGTTCGTGTATCAGAGGGTCGGGTTAAAAGAGGCTGTTTAGGATGTGGTTGTAATAGGAGGACATTGGTACATTTATAATGCAGAGACAAATCGGAGTAAGCTTAAATTTAAACAATTATGTCTGCTATTGCGTATTTATGCGTTGTCTAGGTGATATAACGTAAGTAACGCCACTAAAACAAAACACACACAAAGGACGCCACTGGAAAAATCACTGAATTTATTTTAGGATAATGTGCGTCTGACCGTAATTTTCTGTTCCGCAAACGGATGTTTAGGTCTTTATCGGGCCACCAGCAACTCCCTCGAAGACTGGGCCCCCTTATTATCGGCTAGCTTGTATTGCAAGCCTCGTGATGACTCGCCAATGTTGTGCTCGTCGTCTGATGGCTAGGATTCCGCGGCGATGCCCGATGGTTATTATTTACTCTGGGCTTCAAGGCATCCGCTTCTTATTTGGACCACTAATAAATCACCTCCAAAAACACCCCAAAACCAGATGCACAGCTCAACACTTTTTCTCATCTGCAGAAGCGCTAGAAAATAATGCAAAATTTCTGCAGCCTATCCAACAACACTGCACTAATGTGAAAACACTTCGTCATTGTAAGAATGGGTATTTATTTACTTTGCTTTATGTGAGAAACTGTTATTTGTTTACAGTTTTAAATTCAAAACTACGACATTTATGGAATATTTTTAATAAAATATTTGCAATGCTTGAATTATACTAATTCCTATCATACCCGTATGTTAACTTAAATTATGTTCATTGCAGTATATACTTTCGTTTAAAAAGATTTAAATTGTATTAGTCTGTCGAACGCTGGTTTAAAAGTTCATAATTTATGTTGCATTTATAACTTTAACTAATATTCGAACTGAAATAGGTACACTTTATCTTTCCTACCTGCTGTAAAATTTTTAGTGTCATTACCTCCAAACCCTCCCTGCCTATTTTTATTAAATTTGTTGTTGTTGTGGACATCCTTATCATCGCTTCGATTAATAGAAGACAGGGTAAAAAATTTGGAGGGTTTGGGAGTAAGTGCAATCAATTATTTTCTGTTTGAAATTCCACATCGTCATTCTGGTACGTTACTCTTACTTTCTATACAGGCCACACAATAATTGATTTTTCCCACTGCTGATCATGTAAGTCAGTGATTCAGCTTTAGTAACAAAACGTGTAAATCGGTGATTATATTTGTTTGCTGATTTCCGTTGACAACGGAACTTAATATTATTATTATGTTCCTAGGATAATTAAATTAGCAACGCAAGATGAAGACTTAGACGTTTTGTTTATAATTGCACGACTCACGAAAATTAATCCTGGTGACAGGTGACAAACCTAACGACTTTTTAAAAATCTAGGAAAATTTCGATAAGCAGCGGGAAAAATATAAAAGATAACTCGCAATGTATCGCCTATTAACATTTTCGGCAGGCAACAAGCCGCGACTTTGCCTTGGCTTGTACTTGCCTACCTCAAAGGTTAATAGGTCCTTACATTCCTTGTTACTTAAATAGCTATTACATTTATTTGTTGTTTAATTAATGCAGGTTATTCGTGCTATAATATACTTAATATGTAGTAATTACTTGATTACTATTGAAAATAAACTAAATTAGCGAAAGTAAGCAACTCACAACTTGATACATGTAATAATCATTATGTAGATATACAATGTCAAGAGTCATAAAAAGTAGAAAATTTAAAAACATTAAAATCTCATAAATACTTGTGGCAAAAACAAAATTTCATCAAACTTAGCAGTGCATTATTGTTCATTATGATTCTTTGTTCTACAAAAATTCCCAGTCGAAACAAAGAAATTGCTGCATATGTTTTCTCGTCCCAGCATTTTACTTTCTCAGTAAAAATATAACCTTACTAAATTACATTAAAATTTGCATTTCCAAAACGTCACAGATTGATTTTTGCCACTGATTTTTTTTAAATTGTGGGACGGATAGTGCAAGAAAAATTGCATGACAATTTAAATATAATTACTTAGCTCCGCGCCAGAAGCATTACTGTTACATTAACAAACAATAAAACCTTTTTTCTTCTTCTCTACCTTTCGTTCATAGACTCTTTGTCCGTTGTGTTATTTTTTCTACGATTGTTCTTCTAGACATTTTCTAGATCTGCAATTTCCCCTTGATTGCTAGGAATGTAGTTCAAATTAATATTTATTATTGTGGGGAATATGGTGACGAATTATTGAATTTACAAGGTTAACGTTAGATTCTAATTTTCGAATATTAGTATTATTAGCTCTGAAACGTATAGAAATATTTTGATACATTTTATCATATTTAATCCGAGGGGCCAACCACCACTGGCATTTGGTGTACACATCACTGGCATTGACAGCATTAATTAGCATTATGGCATTTTAATGGCATTAAAGGCATTTTCATGGCAAAATCGGCATTGTATTAGCATTATCGGCATTGGATTGGCATTATCGGCATTGAATTGGCATTTGCCGGCATTATTCGGCATTTTTCTAGGAACAATCTACCATTTTCCTCTAGAAGAAAACAAGAAAATGGGGTATTCTATCCAAACAGAAATAATACTACCCGATACTGCACAAATAAGTCTCCTAATCGAAACGGCCAGAAATGACGCTATAAATTCAGCTCAAGATTTGGAAATGATATGACAAGATCCAGTGAAAGCAGCAACTGATATGTTAATCCCAAGTATGCATTTTAAAATTGCTGACAAAACTATAACAAAATATGGCGAAACATCCCAGATAGACTATGATAATGAAATTTTACAGGAAAACCAAATTGAAGCCGAAAACCAAGAAGTCCAAAATGATTTTTTCCATTTTAAATTTTTTTGCTGACTTAAAACTTAAAGATTACACCACAACTAAAACTGTTTCTCCTGACTCTCCTTATATCGAAGTGGTATTAAATGACAACCAAAAACGTGTCGTAAGAAAATCCGCCATCTGTTGGTTTTTCGGTGGTAAAACTGGCCGTTTATCAACAGATAGAATACACAGAGTCAGAGGAATGACTGGTAATTCCACAAAACCCCGGCCGATAGCCTTTAAAAAAACAAGACCAAAAATAGTAATTTATTATACAAGACGATAAAGTTATATTTTATCCACGAGTGAATTGTTTAACGCCGAGAAGAAGTCGAGACATTAGGTAATGATTCAAGAGTGGATAGAAATAACTTTATCGTCGTGTATAATACAATATTTTTTTCTATAGCAAGAACTTTAACAATTTCAAAAGAAAATAATGACAGTCAATCACATTTCAAAATGTCAGTAGCTAGATTAGGTTGCTACGATGATACGAAGCTGTCATATTTAATTTAAACAAAAGTTAGAAAATTAAATTACTTTATCTATCCTTGATGTTAAAGTGCTACTTTATCTACCCTTGCTGTTAAAGTAAAACTTGACCTTTTGTTTTGAGTTGATAAAAGCACACTTTAACATGTGCTATAGAAAAAAAAATTAATGGAAATGCAAACAACAAAAAGATAATTCTTGGGTTGATGTTTCCGGTGACGAAACAACTGATACTGATGGCGATTTTTCATTAAAATCTGATACCTTAAGCGAAGAGTTTTCAGATTTAGAACGCAATGAAAACCCCGCTGAACATAACAAGATTAACATTGGCATAGAAGAATATTATGCCGTGTTTTATGATTTGCGGTGGTACATGGGGCGTGTTATAGAAACAAATACTGAAAAGAGCGTAATTAAATTTTTAACACTTAATTTAGATCATTACACATGGCCCAAGCCAGACGACGTATCCGAAGTTGACAACAAATATATATTTTATGGGCCTCTTCAGCTAACAGGAACTTGTCCATTCTATTTGAAACGAGCCGATGAACTCAAAATCATTAAGAGTTATAGGGATTTAAAAGAAGGATTAGAGTAACTAACTGATTGGCTATTTCTCAGGGGCGGACGTAGAAATTTCAAAAGACTATATCTCGGTTGTTAGTGACGGGACTCACAACAAATGTAGGGGCCTTAATAATGGGCTCACTGAAAGCGTTTTGGTGAAGAAAAAAAAATGTTTTTGAAATTTGCAAAAAAGAAATTTGAGATCTTGAAAAAAATTAGGGTTTTTAAAAAATTTTAAATGACTGCTACTTTTTAGTAAATCTTTTTTTTTCTAAAATTAAAATTTTCCCAATAAAACAAGGTAAAAACTAATTAAAAATAAAATATTAAAAAATTTTTAAAAACCCAAAAATTCCTTTTTTTCGCGATTTTCAAAAACGTTTTTTTCTTCAATAAAACGATTTTAAGTTGGTCCATTATTAAAGCCACTAAATTTGGTGTGGGTCCCGTAACTAACAAGCGAGATATAGCACTTTGATCCTCGCTCTGATCCTTTTATTTACATTTTTTAATCAAAGTTAATTTTTTTAAGAACCCATTTTTGTGTTTATTTTTAATAAAAAGGAATCCTTAGATACCGAAAGCAGTAGTTGGATACCTCCACCCAAAATACAATTGTTTTTGTAGCAATTTATTCATGTTTTAAATAAAGACATTTCATTACTGTAATGTTATTATTATTATTATTATATTGTACAAATATTAATGCGAATAAAAATGTTTAATGTGGATACAGTTTTTTTTTTTTTATAATATATTCTTGGTATAGAAAAGCAAAATTAAAATTTAATTTACCTATATTTTTCAACACTGACTTTTAAGAAAAATACTGTACACATTTTTATTTTAAAATCCTTGAAAAATTACATCGATATTCACTAAGACTTAGTACTGGCTTAAATTTAGTCCACATAGTTAGCCAGCTCAATTTTGACATATTTTGATCGTGACATTGCTAACATGTGAAACTTACAGTTTATGCTATTTTTCTGCAATTTGTTTGTATTTTAAATATATTTTTGTCTTGGAACATGTTGCTGAAATGGATATAGTTCTGTTAATGCCAACAGAGCATGCTTTTAAAGCTTTTTGGTTCATAAATTAAAGAAAAAAACGATAGACTATTTTACAGTACTAAATTTAGTTGTCTTACTCTTTCATAGTTTTCTTTTGATTCTCATAAAACAGTTTAAACCCCCAACTGTCATATTAGACCAGTTTTAATGTTAGTGAATCTCCTTGTTAATGATTTTCCAATAGCTACATATACCGGGTGACAATGAGACTAGGGCCATGCTTATATCTTCTTTATTTATGAATAGATTTGGATAACATTTTATACCAAGATACTATACATAATTTCTGATTGGCCAATAGATATCGTCAAAATGGCTGACTTCCGGTTTTACCGGAAGTTATACCAACTTTGATTTTTTAAATGGAATAGCCTGTATATTTTGTGTTTTTCTGAATCTACGACTCAAATTACATACAACAGTGTTGCCAAATTTGCTTAGGTATTATTAGTTATTACATAAAAATATTTAAAAAAAATAATGGATTAATTAATTTTCAGTTTCAGATAAAGATAAAGTAACGCATAATGCATATCGTTAGATTGGTATTGCATCTTCTATCTAATGGCAAGATGGCCCTTAGTAGGTGCCATTTAAAAAGTGGCTTTCTCTTAAAAAACGAGTTTAGCAAACTATATTCATTTATTAAAGGTTTGTTATTGACCTTATTGATAAAATAGCTATTATTAAGAGTTGCTAGAGTCAATTAGAATAGATTTCACCACGTCAAGACCTTCTATGGTAAAAAATGAAAATTAAAAAAGATTTTTTTTTGTATAAAAAAATTGAAATTTGACAAGACTATTATATGTAACTTGACTCGTAGATTCAGAAAAACTTAAAATATACAGGGTGTTCTATTTAAAAAATCAAAGTTATTATCATTTCCGGTAAAACCGGAAGTCAGCCATTTTGACTATATCTATCGGCCAATCAGAAATTATGTCTAGTATCTTGGTATAAAATTTTTTCCAAATCTATTCATAAATACAGAAGATATAAGCATGGCCCTAGTCTCATTGTCACCTGGTATAGGCTTAAGGGAAACACCTGGTATCCTCACTGAATTCAGTCACAAAAGTAGCATTTTATTGGCATTGACCAGCATTAATTGGCATTGATAGCATTAATGGCATTATTTGGCATTTTTAGCATTAATTCCTGTCATTGGCATTAAAGGCATTAATTGGCATTTTAATGCCATTTTGGCATTAGGTGTACAAATTTTTGCTAGGTGGTTTGCCCCTCGATTTAATCCTAGAAATATATACGTTCAGACAGCTTTGTTTTACAAAATAAAATTATAATGTTGAAGCTCGGCTACGCAATTTATCAAAGCTCTTTATATTAAAAACAAAGCTCAGATCGATATCATTATTTCTTTCAGAACTAAAATTAGATTATTTAAGCGGATTGTAGTTAATTATTGTAGAAACTTCTATCAGCTACCAGCAGTGCAAAATGAATTACATTATCAGATCTTTGTCATTCTCTGTACAGTTACGATGCGCCATCGAGGCTAAAGCACTGTTAGCTAGTAAAGAAAAATAAAGCCTGGATAGAAGTATCCGAGGAAATAGCCGGCACTTATTTTTCCTGCTTGACTCTTTAATTTTCTATTGTAGAGCCATAATGAATTCCCCTTTAAGTATTTCAGTAATTAATCCGCTTCCGCAATCTTGTAAGTTCATCTGGATTTTAGTTAAAAATTACTTTGTTGTAGTTCTGTGTATAAATCGCACGGTTCGTTTGTACCGGAATAAATCATCGCGTTCGACCCGTTATGTGTTTTGAGCAGAATCTGCTTGGCTATGGAATCATTGTGATATGAAATAGTTTTTGCGGCGAATATGCACCCAATCGGTGTAGTATCGCTAATATGAAAATTAATGGATGGATTTTAACATCGCAACATACGCATTTTGTGGGGCATGATTTAATTGCACACAATTTATGTTCATAGTGGGGCAACGCTAAAGACATGTGCAAATTAGCGGATTGAATTTGGCCTTTTAATGGAAGTGCAGCTGCAACTTTTAATTCGAGAGCTAGTTAAAACTGTACTTTTCAAATTAAAATAGAACACAATTACAACTTTGCAGGTTTCTGTTATTGCATTTTTATTAGCGATCGTCCGTCGCTCTCGCTCTCACGCAACCAAACTTTTTAATGGCCTCAGCAGAAACTCCGATACAAGGAAGCACCTCCAGATTGCATTTCACGGGTTAATGCAGGTTCGGATCCATTAATAGTTTTATTAGCCTCCATGCAGCAATTAACCGTTTTTAAATTTCGCTCAGCGAGTGCTTCAAATTGCAATTTCCTAGCAAATTAGCTGGAAATCCAAGCCTTCTGCTAAGCAGCTGTTCGATGTAAATCCAAAATGGCCATGGCCGCCGTGGAGAATAATTTCTGCACTTATTCTGCTAGTGCAACCTTTGAACTTTATAAAATTCCCGAATTAACAGGGCTCGAATGATATTTACGGGCCGGGTGATTTATTATACGCGATGCGTATGCTGCTCATGACATATCATTGAAATTAATTTGCAAATAGAGATCCGATGGAAATCTGCGCCCTGCCATCGCAAATAATAAGTTTGAACGCTTAGTCGATGCATTAGGATTGATGGAGATATTTCGGCGTGACAACTAAGTGATTAATTTAAGATTAAGCGATTTAGAGACGTATTCCGTGTAAAGCAAAAGGCTTAGGAGCTGTTTACAGCCAGTGACGTATATTAACTGACTGGGAGGGCTCCACCATCGCCGCTCTTTAGCTTTTTATTAATTCGTCAGACAGGATTGTTGGGAAATAATACGTTAATTCCTAACTACAGAATTTCAGAGACGAATTACTGAAGAAACAAATTATTAGAACGATTGAGTTTATTTGAATTATATAAAAATGACAATGAAGTGATTACTGTAAATTTCTCAAGATTAGTCAGAGACACAAGAAGAAATTGAAAATTCAGAAGATCAGCAGGAGAAGATAAGATAACAAATAAACTAATAATTGTGGAGGTGGTACCTTCTTCTGAAAGTATCTTCTTCATCACTGATGGTTGGCGACAACTATAGCAAAGTGTTCCTTGTTTTTTTTTGCTCTTCGCCGTCACCGATTCGCCATTAGTACTATTCGTCAGAAAATTCGCCGTTGGAATATTCACCGATTTTTCAAAGGATTACAACTCAACACAGATAAACTTAAAATTCATCGAAGATAGAATCGCAGATTATTACTTTATTATTTCATCATTTTAAACACACAGCTATTCGCGACTGCGAATCGGGCCGACGGCTAATCAGGTAGACCGCGAACTGTGCCTACGCCGAATCGGCGACGGCGAATTGTCCCATCCCCATTTTAATTAAGGTGTGTCCTAGTCTCGAATATTTTTCAACCACAAACATATCTTCTTCATGATCCCTGCTGCCTTTCAATTTCACCTTCCATAATTAGCTTTAGTAGGTCTTAGGTATGCAGAGTTTCTTCTTCGTACTGTGTGTAGTAATTTTTATCCCTGCCCATTCTTCTCAATACATTATTGGTGACATGTTGGTTGAGCTCAAAATATTCATAGTATTCTTCGGAATAATCAAAAGTCCAATTTGCAACCTTGTCTCAACGTGGTGGTACCAGTTAATCAAAATAGATAGTATTCCAGTAATAAGAAATATCAGGGTAGAAAATAACCATGCAATCACTCCCCTAAATGAATCAGACAAAGATATATGATGGAATTACAAGGCTAAGAAGTCTATAAAAAACCAACTCTGAGTCTTCATCCCTTTGGGATGGCGATGTTGTAAATCGTAGTCAATGAGTAGAAGAACAAAACTTACCTTATTGCATAATCCTCTCAGAATAGCTGAAACTGTTTTATAATAAAACAGATATCAAAAGCAATTAGAATTTACAGTATTAACTTTACCGCTGCTTTATTGATCTACAGGAAGCTTCTCTTCCTATTTGGATTAATCATGTAATTGAATTATTAATTAAAACAGTTACCCATCCAACTCGTCAAAATTATATATCGTAACATCAACATTATAACAGTCAGAATAAATGGTAAATGAAGTGAACTAGTGCCTGTTGAAGGAGGTATAAAATACACAATATAACAGAAAAATATCCAAATGAAAGAGAATATAGAAAATGATGATACCAGTTACGTTATTGATGAATAGGGTAGCAAACTGTAGGACTAAAGTTAATAGCTTGTTAGTACAGCGGTATTGTATTGGAACTATCAAATCTTCAAACGACAATAGTTAAACCTAAGACGGTCTACAATACTCCATGGGTGGGGGGGGGGAGCCTGTAACCCTTAGAGGGCGCGTCCCCAAATGGTGGATAGGGGAACATTTGGTAGATATACCGGGTAGGAAGGAAAGTAAATACCTCCCGCGGATTAACTAGTCTGCTAGAAGTTAGTGGTAACTATCAGTATTGAGCTGAGATACATGAGAATTGATTTCGAACTGGTTCATCATCAGACTGCGATTTGGGCAGTTTCTGGAAGAATTGTTATTCCAGGCGATATATTCGTTATAACTGCTAAAATTCATCACCTCTAGATAAAGTTGATATGTCTGAGAACAAAGTCAGAAGCATTGAGACTTAAAATTAAATCTAGATAAAACAAAAATTCCTAGTGTAAATGGAGTAACACAGAGTAATATAACAACAGAGAACAAAGCACTAAAATCGGTGAAAGATTTTGTGTGTCTGTTTTTTGTCCAAAGAGACATCAAAAGAAGAATATATAAACCACAGGGAGCCTTCTGTATTTCAAACGAAACTCTGATTATTTAATACCAATGTAAAATCTGTATTGTTGTATGGCTGTGAATCTTAGCCATTACACAAAAAACAAGAGAGCGAAATACAAATTTTCACTTAAGGAAAATCTTGAAGATATACTGGCCTAGCACCATTACAAATGAAGAATTGTGGATCAGAACAAAGCAGGAAGTTGTTGGGAAGACAATCTGAAGAATTAAGTTTCAATGGATACTATGTACAGACCATACATTACAAAAAGAAAATTATGACGTAACAAAGCAAGTCTTACAATAGAATGTAAAATAAGAAAGAAGAATAGAAAGACCAGATAATACATGGAAAGTAGCAGTAAGCAACAACGTAAATACTTTTAATAAGCCTTGGAACGATATTAAAAATACATAATACAAAAGAAAAAAAATTAAAAACAAAAATATAAAAATAAGCAAACTTACAACGTCGTAAAACGGCTTTTGTTTTTTATGGAACCTATAGGCCCAAGAAGAAGAATAATTTCATTGAAACTATCAATATCTTGAGCAATAAACAGAAGTTAAACCTCAGACGATCTACAATACCCCGTGGGGGGAGTCTGTAACCCTTAGAGGGCGCGTACCCAGGTGGCGGACAGGGGACCGTTTGGTAGATGTACCAAGTAGAAGGAAATTAAATATCTCTCGCGGGCTAACAGGTCTGGTAGACGGTAGTAGTAACTATCACTAAGCTGAGGCACATGATAATTGATATCGATCTGGTTCATCATCAGACTCCGCTGCAGAAAAGGTTGGGAAGCTACTACACTGTATTCTCATGAGAGTTATATAATCACCACACGTCTGCCAAGGCGTTTAGGGCTCTGGAAGAGGAGACGAAAGATCTGAACGCAAAACAAACCTAAAGAAAATAAGAAACGAAGATATAAGATAGAAGAAATGGACGTAAGAAGGCAGTCTGTTACCTATAGCAAGCAATAAATTGACGTAGGACAGACGATGTGCCCGAAGACGAAGAAGACGAATTTTAGAATAATCCATTATGCTTGTCTGTGACTTTTTCTGGCACATGGTATGCCAACTATGACATTTGAAATCTTTTTCTTATTTAATCAAGCAATAATTTTCCAAATGCTGATTTAATACAGAAAGTCGAACTCCTTCGAAGTAAAATTGCAAATATCTTAATTCCGAAATACCAACTGGTTGCTAAAATACCATTTAAAATCTGCACGCTTCATTTAAGATAAATATTCGTTTAAAATTGGGTTTACAGAATAAACTTTCGCAACATGTTTTTTTGGGGCAGCTAAGTCACTACAGTTTCAAGTTTAAACTTCAAGCACCTAGCAACGAAATATAGTATGAAAAGCTCATTGGGCGGCGAAAATAATGGAAATTAACATTATTAATTGCCTGCTGCGACCCAGAAGGATTCCCAGAAGTGACCTTTGATTTTAAAGCAACTTAAATGTATTTTATTGCGGTTTTACTTTTACGGCCCTGGAAAGGCAGTGGCGTGCAGCTTCTAAAGGTAAGGTTTTTTGCCATTAAAGCGACAAAAATAAGTTGCCTCAAACAGTCCATAATTAAGGGCAATACGTTTCTAGATCTTTGTTATTTTGACCTGAAAATAATAGGCAAATCAAATTAACGCCGCTCGTTTAACGAGCCCTAATTGTGATTAGTCCTGCGCCTTAGTTTATTTAAATGATAGCAAGCGAACGCTGTAATAAGCGCGGTGTTAAACTAACGCAGACTTTTATTACACGAGCTTCGCGTTCGAACATCGAGCCGAGCTTTGCACGAGGGCTTTCAATATTGTTAGAGAAACGAGGACATTTTATGGCTGCCCCCAATACGATGCGTGTTTGGTAATTTTCAAAGTATCTTAGGGGTTGTTTTATGACGTTTACGGCCCGATTTTTGTGTTTATTAAATATTTTACGGCCCGCCCTTTGAGTGACACTTCCACCTTGTAAGTAATTATTAAAAATGTAAATATTTGAATTTCCTCCTCGCGCCTGCCTTGCGCGATTTTGCCTTTTTAAAGGCTACTTGGCAGTCATCACATAGAAATCTATTCTTGGCGCAAATTAACTTGTTAATTCCTGTTCTTAAGTGTAAAAGTGTTCGGTTTGAGTTGTGTGGGCGGCGTAAATATTCAGATTTTAATCGAAACTTGTGACGGTGGTGCCATTAATAAGAGTAAGGCCTGGTAATTAATTTGTTTGAAAATTGAGACGGATAAAAGGAAGTTCAAAAGTGGTAGTTTTAAAAGTGGCTCATCTTTCACCGCATGATAATAAAAGAACCCGCGGCACGATAATTGAAATTTGGGGTTGTTAAATTGTTAGCTGGGACGATTGTCGGAAATAAATAGCGGCTGAAAAATTTAACGTCCCACGGCTGCCCGTAATTAAATTCATATCTTTTTATTAATTCAACGGTATCCAATCAAAACAAATTGATATAATTACCAATGAAATTAAATCAATCCTACCCGCGATTTCTCTCGAATTCCGCCGAATAAACTGAGTTAGCTGCTTAATTACATCTGCTAAATTAATTCCAAATAATTATATTCAGGAACACTTTCTACTTTTTATTTTAACGCGAAATTGGGCGAGTTATTACTGGAACTGCGATGTATAACTAATTGCCAATTATTTGTTGCAAAGGAGGAAACGGCGATTCCTCCGCGTCCACGATCCTGCTTTGCACATTAATTGCACGACAGCAGAAAGCCAGTTGTAAAAATATTTGCGCTATTAATAGACGATCTTCACAACATCGCGGTATTTTTGTCGCAAGATTCGCGAACGCGAAATGCCTGCCGTTAATTGCCACGTATTCCCTTTCAAGTAATTAATTTGTAACGCCGAGCAACACTTTTAGGTCTGTAAGGAAATCGCCGATCAGGCTTCTAACGGTGTCGACTTAAAAATAACCTGAACTATATACACGAGGTCGTTTGCCGGATTCACGTAATTAATTGAATATCCCAGTTCGTCCACTGGTATAAATCTTAATGACATCTATTTTGATAAACACACTCGCCTCGATTGTATGTAAACGACTTGGTATAGACTCGGCTACTTTTGAATTTCTAATCGATAGGAAGTTACATTACGCGGTGAAAAGCAAACTTTAGTGTACACTCCTAAACGATAACGCTTGATAAATGTAAATTGTGCGCTTAGGTTTTAAAACGTACCAGTCATGATAGTAATAGTAATAAGAAAAACATTTTTATAATTATATTTATAGAGAGCACATCAGCAATGTATATTTTGCCAGTAACAATTTAATTTACATTTTTAAAGCCAATTTCGACTACTACATAAATCATGAAAGAGCTGACAAACTGCCAACATTCTCTTACGTAAATGGATTTTCTGCAAAGTAATATAAGCGAGGTATTTAAATGAACAAAAATCTGAACAAGTTGTCGCAATCAAATATCAATAGGGTTAAAAATTTAACATAACAGTTTAGGGTTTCTAAGGAACTTGTTATGTTGTAAAGAAAGCGGATCGATTGTATTTCGGCTCGGTGGTGTTTCACGTCGGTGGTAAATTCATGTGGTGGTCATTCGTATCGGTGGAAGATTACTGGGTGGTTATTTTGAATCGGAGGTAAATTCAGTCAGTATAATTTTAACAAAAGGTAGAGTAACACACAGCGGATGTAAAACCACTCGGTGATCATGCTGCGGTTGTCAGAAAGTCGGTGGTAGTCCATATCGGTGTAAAAAACCCAAACTACATTACATGGTAGTATTAATAGTTTCTTTATGTAATATTATACACATTCAAGCCTGTATACATGGTAGTTTATTTCTGTATAGAGTGATTTTGATTTATGAACTCTGCATCTTGGCAGGACGAATTTGTGCATGATTAACGTTGTCATTATTGTTTCAATTCTGCAGAGGAAGTGGAGTACATATAATATCGAATTTTGAAGAAATTAACAGTTGTGTCTATTTAAAGGCTTATCAGCAAAAATAGTTTACAGGAGGGTTCTTCACTGGTATGATAAAATTGTGGTTGGATCGTAGTTTGATTTGCCACAACTTTGAATTGCTTACATTTCAAATTGCTTCGGAAATGGAATCATCCAAACCCCTCCGATAACAATGAGACACCCTGCACACATAATGTAGTGGGGGTTTCTATCCGCGAGAGTTTTTAATCCGGTTTTTTCCGGTTTTTTTTTTGGCCGGAGATTTTGTGTATGTGAGTTTTATATCCGGGGATTTTTGTCCAGTGGTTTTTGGTCCGGTTACATAATTCTCCTAGCTGAATCAAACTGACAAAAAATAAAGGGAAATATTGATACAAGTAGCGACAACGGTATGGCAATATCATTAATTTATTTTGACGTATCAACTGGCTTCAGTATCATATAACCTCACTTATTTTGTAGTTGTCGATTTCGTTTACATTAAAAAAAGGGGAATAAATTGTAGGATCAAGTAACCGAAGAAAATATACTATATTTACATCTGTAGTGAAACTAAAAGTGGCAGCTTATTTTCCAAATGCAATTACTATTCAAGGCAATGTTAATTTAGGGAACTTGGGCGAATATGTTCTTACCAAATTTAGTTGTAGTTTGATTGCAATGACTTGTAACTCAAAGCAATGTTGCTTGACGAATCTTAATGTAAATTAACCAAGCTTTCGAACTTTTGGAATAATATTTCGACAGCTTCTGCAACCTCCAATCTTCAATTGGATTAATACTGTAATAGATATTAACGATACAAGTTTGATTATGAGCATCTTAACCAAACGAGTTTCGTTATGTGCCATAAGCAAACGTGTATGGTTCAATATTTTATCTTCATCAATAAACTCTGGTTCGATGTATTTTTTATAATTTTAAAATACCGCGCTAAAAGTATGTACACGCTTTTTAAATGACGTCAGAGGTGGGTATATATACTCGTTGTTACGGGCAAGAAACGACGTATTTTGGAGCTAGTCATTTGGCGTATTATTTGAATCGTCCGCACTACGTTTTCTCAATCTTCAAGGTCGCGACGATATGTATACCTGTTCTTATCAGCCCAACCTTATCTCTGGGGTAAGTCGTCCGTCGTCATTGTAGCGTGCCTTTGATTATTGCCGAATTGGTTTAACTTTCGGAGTATTACTGTTTTTGATTCTATAAAGAGCTCCTGTGATTCCGTAACCAGATGTTATGATGCCATATGAGCTGTAGTGATCCAGTGTTGAAATCGTACCATATCGTTCACGTGCTCTCATGATCTATACTTTGCGCAGGAAGGGACTAATTGATTGCGCACGTAGCTGTGTTCTTTATTTATGAATGTTTTGTGTAATGCTTCAACGACTCTGGCTGAATTCTTCAAATTTCCGGTGAAGTTAAACTTGTGCTAATTTCGATTCAGACTTTGTTGCTGTGCTAAATGCCCACGTATTAGACTGGATCCATTCAGGGCTCCTTGAATTTCACCTTTGTTTATATGTTGGATAATTTGACTTGGATCTTGCATTTTGCGTTGTGCTCATGCCTTCGATAAGCGCCCTTAATGCCGCATCGAAGTTTTATTTATCTTAGTAATGTTTATTGAGTGTACTGAACGTTTGTATTAAACTACCATATTTTACTATTATACATTTGACAGTGATTCTGTGTGTTTTCGTTACTCGTAATTGAGTTATGAACTGGTTAATATATTTATTACAGTTCAGACTATTGTAATTTTGGTTAAGCGTTGAGTTTATGAGTTTTTATGTCTTTTTGGGCACATTTATAGTATAAAGGCTCATCGGAGCTCTTTTTGTGCTGCTTAATGAATTTAAGCTTTTGTAAAGAAGCGCACACCGTCTTCACAGTTAGCGGGCCGGCCGTCAAATGTGCCATTTAAGATAAGTATCATCGTATATCTACATGAGCTGTTTCGTGTGCTCGCTAGACAATCTTTGCACGTTATCTGGTCCACTAATAATCACGTGTGTCTTCTTAAAATTACGTTATTAACAACTGGCCTTTGAGTTACTGTAATATTTATTTATGTGTATTTGTAAAATGTAGAAAGTTTTCGAGTCGGATCTTTTGTTGTTGTGTTTATTTGGTTTTGGATTTGAGGTTGTGGCTATTAAAACGATCGCTATCATAAAGTTTCAATTTGTGCTGAAAGCAACTAATTAAATCGACAAATTTAAGTGTGCAGCAGGGGCAAAAAACTGTTCAGTTGAGGTGGGCTTTCCCGTTATTTTTGCCAAAAAACCACCAAGCATTGCGCACAGGAGCGGAACGCCCATTGTTGTAATTAGCCATTAGATTTTCGACTAAATTTGCGCAGCTAAATAAGGCAATTAACTTTTTGTTCGACATGCACTCGCGGTGGCAGGCAGTCTGCGACTGGGTGAATTACAGCCGAAATGAAGTAGACAATTTATTCGTAAACGCCGTCTGAGGGCATTCTTTATTTGAAACTTCCAAAACTTGATTCCATATGTAAACACGTGTGAGTAAAGAGGGAGCTCGCATGAATCGGGATTGGATATTAGACTTTGTCGAGGGGCGTCTAAAGTATATGTTCCTCAGCTCAGGCAAAATTTAGGGGTTGATCTGCCTCTTTCAACAATTTATATTGATCTCGGGTGACCGTCTCCCGATTTTTACAGCAGATAACCGTATTTTGCCTTATCGTACGCACTTGCCGGCCGTGTGGCGCTGGTTAATTAAATGGTGACTACCGGTAAGTGCTTAATTAATGTGAGCCCGCGATTTTTATGGAGCTAAAATTGCGACGGAGGAGGCGCTATCTAACAAGACTATCGGCACCAGCAGCAATTTATTTCCGCAATAGTCTGACGTGCTAGTTTTTACACACTTGGGCAATGGCTAACTAGCGACTAGTCGACTTGTCGCCCAGAAACGGGCATAAACCCAAAGAATCCATAAAGGCTTTGATTACGTTGATTGAGTGAGCGACGGCTCCGTATGAAGTCATAATGGGAGTCGAGGAAACCGTAATCGCGACGAAATTCAAACTCCCGCCAGTTTATGTATCTGTCTGCGCTTGTGTTTCCACCGAATTGAACTAACAGACGGAGTTACAGCTGTTTTGCCAAGCGTGCATTGTTGCCGAAATTTGCATATTTGCTGGACGTGTTAATTATAATCCCCAAAGTTGGCAAATGCACAATTTTAATTAATGCCTCCTTGCCTGGAAGTTACGGCGACTAATTTTCGAATATTAATTAAAAATAAAAGTCGTTAAACTCAATTTCAGCTAGTTTTTGTCATTAAATTTTGTCAAAACAAGGAAAGACCGGGAATGATTAGAATAGCATGTAAATATAATAAGATTACATAAATTCCTATATTGATTTTAAGCAGCTGTTTCGGCAATTTGAACATAATAGCGGGGAGGTCTTGCAATGCTGCCACCTAGCGGTTTTAGTAGCAGTATTTTGTCGGACGGTGCAGCTGTCATATAATGTCAAATATTAAACATAAATAACATATATGGTCATAAATACGCATACATATTTTTTAAATATGCAAATATCTAAGAAAATATGCCAAACAGATAGTTATAAAATAATACAAAAAGTATATAAAAGTAATGCCCTATAACCTATATTGCAAATTAATAACTAGTATATTTATTAATTAGTTATGGACATAGTTCATAATTACTTGCGTTTCAAAATTTGTTGTAAATTTTAATTTCCACTTAATATTTTCGCATCTGCAAGGAAATGAAAATTGTTATTTTATAATTCACAAATAATTTTTTTAGTTCTTCAAAACGCTGCTTAAAAAGATGCATCTTCCAGTCAGGTTCCCGACTTTGTCACAACTGGTTGAGGTGGAAGTGCAACATTGGAAATTATTTCTCTGTGGAACTCTAATCTTCAAGGAGTTTTAAGAAAAACTTTTTTCATGTCTGTCACTTAGTCATCGAGTAGGGGAAACGATATGTTAACTTTGCCATTTGTTGTAAAAAAAAAGGTTAAAATTAGTATGTAATTTTGAGATATGTATATTAGGTACTACTATTGAGCGTAAATCTTCTTTAAACAATTCTTGTTGCTTTAATTTTTTAAAACTACGTAGATTCAAAACACGGATAGTTATTTTTAGTCTTATTTGTAGTTTTCTGACGCAAGAAATCTCCAACAAAATTGAAAACCTAATATACCTTGAAATGTTCATTTGCGCAGCATGTGTTAAGTACTGTAAATTTGATAGAATGCTTAGTTCATAAACACTGTGTATATATATATAGATATGAGCGTATATTGAAATCAATGAAACGCTAGAAATATTGTTTACTTTCAGTATTCTTCACACTGCAAGACAACAAAATAACATGACATTCGGGTAATCATTTATGCTTCGAAAGTAAAATTATTCATTCAGAAGAAAACTGTTCACTGAATGATTACTTAATCGTGTTCTTAAGATCGATACAAAAGTGCCTGACATAGATGTCTTCGGCTCTGATATTATTTCTTCAGGTTCCCCAAGAATGTAAAATCAGTTCAAATTTAAAAAACAGTTTGTAAACAAGGTTTGAAAAACCTACAAACCCTGCCCATTAGTTTGACAAACGAGCCATAAATAAGCGTATTCCTCTTATAAATATAAGATGCAGACAACCCTGTCAATCACTGCACTATACAGTATAACTCTCTTATAACGGACTCGCTTTTAACATATATTCGCTTATTACGTGCTGGAGAGATTGGTCCCGGCTAAATGTCTAGTTTATTCGATGTTTTAAATGTATGCTTTTTTACTACACATTTCTTATACAACGCCCTCATTACTTCATTGTAAAAACATGCGAAATCGCCAATAAATTTTGCTTCGCAGACTATACATCGCGTATTGTTACATGCTTCGCAGCTTATTTAAGAAATACGCCACGAAACCCAGTGGTTTTGTCTCACGTAGATGCTATTAAGGAGATAAAAACAGTGACCAGGTTGCTAGGAAGCAACTAAAATACCTACGACGACAGTTTGAGGTTTCTTTAAACATTTATAATTATTTATCTACTCCAGTGGGATAAGTAACTCATCACGTCACTCATTTGACACTATTTCCGTTATGTAATGAAGCCATTACATAACTAAGTGGTGTAATGAGCTTCATTGCCTAACTGGAATAGTGTCGAATGACATAGTGACATTTGCCTATTAAAATGTTTTTGAAAATGACAGATCTGACATTTCTCTTAATGCCTTTTCTTAATTTTGGGCAGTTGTACATACAATTTTGTACAATACATGTGTGATAATCTGATAATGCATGATTAATGTACTTATGTGCTTACATAACTCGTGCTACGCACTCGTTTGTAATTTACACACACGTATATTAATGATGGACTTATCACACTTGTATAGTAAATAACCATTACAACACTACTTACTGAAATTACTTATAGCCTACCTTCGTATTATTTTCTGATGATTCTGTTTGTGTAATTACTTCAAAAATGTTTTTTCGTAATTCAGTGTGTTTTTTAAAACGCACTTCTCTTATAACGTACAGTCACGTTATAAGCGAGTTGTACTGTGTATATTTACTAAAAACTGGCCTTTGAAGCTCACTATGTTGAGAATACCGTAATTACTTCAAGGCAGAGTTTTAATTCATGAATTATGACCATTTCCTATCATCATGCAAACTAAAATGTAAAAATTGCAAGTAGTGATATACATAAAGTGGAATTGTATGCATTTTATTTAATTTTTAGAGAAATATGCAAATATAGCGGATCGTGCATTAAATATGGATATTTATGAGTCTTACGACCATTTCATTTATTCTATATTAATTTCTATTTTATTAGCGACAAAATGTAACATTTAATTCATACAAGCAATGCCAAATAAAAGTGCACATTTGATCTGATGCCACCTACAATTAATTTTGGTGGAAATAGAGATGTGTAGGAATATCTAATTTAATGTTTTACTTATATATTTTCATATAGTGTTACGTGTATGTTTATGTCTGGACTATAAAATAAGTGTCGAGTGTAGACAATTGAATTTGAATTGAATTGAAAATATACACAGCTTTGTTTGCAAAAATTGAAGTATTGGTTACTTCTCA
The DNA here is from genome assembly GCA_940337035.1 of Agriotes lineatus. NCBI lineage: Eukaryota > Metazoa > Arthropoda > Insecta > Coleoptera > Elateridae > Agriotes > Agriotes lineatus. The sequence goes on along the minus strand of OW679197.1, from coordinate 113,468,466 downwards.
ATTTGTCATGGGTGTCACTTCTTGAAACTTCCTTACTGAATAACCAAATTTTCATTTGCTTTAAAATAGATATTTGCAATTTAAATAAATGGGAGTGGTCGGTATTACAAGACGTTGGAAATAGCTAAATCCTATATTTAAAAACTATGTATTTATTTTTAAATCGTACGTAAGATTTGAATTTAATTGAATTCTTGTATAATTTAACTAAAACGAGCAAGGAAAATAATGCCTAAAACATGGTGCGAAAACGTTTTTAAATTTTAAACGAAAAAGCGATAGGTACAAATGAAGCTTTCCATAAATGTTTTATTACATCCTAAAACTAGAAGAAACAAAAATATATGAAATGCCAGCAAATATAGCAGAAAAGAGTCGTAGAAACAGGTGCCGGACGTGTGAATTAATTAACCATTATTAATATACATGCGTCTATATGGACATTATTGTTCAAATAAATACAAATTAGAAACATCTATTCACGTCGTGGTTTCGTTTTAGGTTTATTTATTTAGTTGTTTGTTATGGAACAACTGTAGACATGACGAAAACTAAGTACCTTAGACACCGACTGCTGTGGTCATTTATTATTACTAGTTAGCGTCTTGTCATTCGGATGAATGCAATAATCTCCTTTCCATAATTTTATGGTTTAATGTGGTATTTATAAAAGCAATTACATTCAAAGCTTATTATAGCTCCGGTCAATTTTTTAACTACACGTACGACATGAATCTAAAATTGCCTCGCATAACCTCGCATGATCCTACGCTCAACAATTTAACGCTTATAAATATCCAACCTATTAGCAAGTGTTTGCTTTCTATAATTAGAGAAAGTTGAAGATTGTTGCCCACCCGAAAATCGGAACGGCGACCAGATCTCTGGAAAACGGTCTATGCGAGTTTTTCGGCAAGCCTTCGAAAACATCTTAGCATTTTCAGCAGTGTGAAAGTAGCCTCAAATATGCCGATTTTGCCATCAAACCGGCAATTAAATTAAAGTCGCGGATCCGCTCAGCCGTGCACGAGCGGCAGGAAAAACTAAAATCTAGTTGTTTCCGCGCACAAAGAAACCAGTTTCATTTTTGCGGAGCGCGAATTGAACTAAACAGGTTTATTAATATTGTGAAACCCAATTTGTAATATATTCCGCCGCGGATTCTCGCCTTAACGGTACGCGCTGACCCCAAAAATGCGAAATAATTATGCAGGTAGTCCGATATCGACATCATCCGCTTTATTAACAGAGTGGGTACATTTTACAGCAGGTTCGCGGTTGCCAATAATCTAAGTTGTCGCAAGGTTATGTTTTATTAATGTCATGTTTACTTAGCGTAGGCCTGTGAATACGAAGTCAATAGCTGCCATAAAATTATAATGGCCATGGATCCAAGCGGAGTAAATTAACTACTGTTATGAACCGCTTAGTTGTCGAATAATTGTCGTTAATTTTAGTTTATTCCGATCGCCCAATTCGCCCGCTACCAGTTCGGCAAAAATGGCCTAAACGCCGCCCTCTTTCATGCGGCATTCAACATGGAGCCGGGGTGCATTAAAATTTTAAATCGGGCTGTGCAGCAGATACCTGGAAGTCAAGACTTGCAATTTAATTAAGCGTTTCGTGTAATCCACCGCTCCAAATTCATAAAATTAATTTAGGGCTAGAGCGAGTATCTAGCAGTGGCCCTAATTTCTAGAATTATTTGCTCGGCGCCATGTAGTGCATTTATGCTAATTGCCTCTTTACGATAAATAATAACGACGCCGCGATAGTTGTTCCTGTCTTTCAGTCGTGGGAAATTTACTTTTCTTAAGCCTTGAAAATTGAATCGACCAGTTTGTCGTACACGCTCGCACTTCCGTAACGGGATCTGTCCGGAGGCTGCTGACATTCGGTGCTATAAATTCAGTTCTAATTATATTTGGCTTGTACAACTTATGTTGCTTCAAAAGTAGAACACCAAAGCTGAAATACTGGCTGTATATGAGCAAAGATCAGTAGAAGTTTAAAAAAGATACCCATTTCAAGTTTAGTAGCTACATACCTACCTGATTTTTTTCATACAGAGCACGATAGACTGGCAAATTTGACATCATGAGAGTAAACAAGGGCACATTTGAGGGCCTACTAGTTAACGGTGGAGACGGCGTGCCGTTAATTACAAAGGCGCAAATGAGACTTTATACAACAAATGTGCTCAGATAGAAACGAGAACTCATAAACTCAAACCTTAACCAAGATAACAATAATCTGAAATAATAAATATCTTTACCAGGTCATAACCCAGTTCGCATAATCATTGTCAAACGTATAATATTCAATATAGCACATAGATACAAACGTGTAGTATACTTGCGTGCACCCAATTAACATAATATCTAAAGCAAATTAAACTTCGATTAGGCCTAAAGGGCGCTCAGCTAAGACATTCGCAGACAGATTACTAGCTCTTGACACTCACCAAAACCCGCGCCAAAATAGGTCAAGGCCGCTTCACGAACGAGCATCTCACGGAAGTAGAACACTGGACTCTGACAGCACCTGCACGATACGAACATGACGGTATCAAGTTGCTCAAACATCACGTTAAAGGGAACATGGTCGGATCAAAATGAAATAGCGCGGCACGGATTCAATGCCGGACCAAAACACCTAGAAATACCCCGAAACGTTGAACCAAATCGGACATAATAAGAAAGCAGGCTCAAATAACCGCGTTTAACTTACCCCTGAGATCGAAATCGGGCTGATATTGGGATCAAAATAGACAGGAAATCGCCAGCGACTAGGGAGGACCAGAAAGGGCGCCCACCGTGACAAAGGCGGACAATATCAGAACGACAGCGTGGTCCACTCGAAAAATATGCCAAGAGACTTTAGCTCGAAAACTGTGTTTTTTACCCATAACACAGTATAATTTGTATCTCGACTGTTATAAAAATTGTTAATGTTTAGTTAATGCCTTAGGTAAGCTTTTAAGTGTAGGTATACATTAACTTTAGACAGTGCGCGATTACTTAGTAGCAAATTATAATTCAAACTTTAACAATGTTAGGAGATGCTTATTACAATTACATGTCAACAATTCCTCAATTTTTTGACAGCATTATAAACATCCATTACTGAAGAATATGTGTATCTAATAAAATAGTTATTTACGTATAGAAGGCCGGAAGAGTAAGACTATGCCCGCAGCCAAAATTCGACACCCGACGGAGGAGGGCCTTTATTTGGCTAAGGGCGTAGTCTACTTCCGGCCTGAGGTATGTACAACGTTTTACGCACAACTACATGGTTCTTTTAATGCTAAAAATTGCTACCACAGTTAAGTTAATTACTTTACCTCCCGCCGGGCGTAAAGTTGTATTTGCGGTCGTGGTAACTAAGATGTAAACTTTCATTTTCGGCCCAGTTGTGCGTAAAAATATTTCTGGACCTTTTGGACTACATTTTTGTTTTTCATTCATAACTAGTAATGTATACCCCTGACTTTTCTAAAACCCTGTATAGATACCTACGTATTTTTCGTATTTTTACTATGTGTGCAATAGTTTTTAGGCAATATCTTGTAGTATATAAATAATAGATCCCTGTGGTACTCCATAATCCAAAATATAAAGGTATCAACTGATTTAGAAAAAACTAAATTTGCATACGGATTTACATATAGCATATTTATACCCTAAAAGCAGGGCCGTAGCTATAGGCTTAGGGGCCCCCGGGCAAAAAATGATTATGGGGCCCCCACATTATCTTCCCCTTTACCTCTACACCACTTTCATTTAGTAAGCCGTTTTAATGGGGTTACTATTTGGTGTTTTTTCTGTTAAGATAGCAGAATGCACATTTAAAACTGACAAAACACATATTTACTTGTCACATTGGGTTTAACATAAAACTGTATTTAATGTTTAAACAGGCTAAGTTCGGTAAAAACTTTTTAAAGAAAATTTCGTAAAGTAACTTCCTCCGTCTTCGGGGGCCCCCTATGTTCGGGGGGCCCCGGGGCGCTGCCCCGGCTGCCCCGGTGGTAGCTACGGCCCTGCCTAAAAGTAGAGAACCAACAATAGAGCCATGTGCCACTCCATAACGACATTAATAGAATGCAACTAGGTAGTTTAAAAAGTAGCGGTGCATTTTTTGTTGTTGCAGATGCGTACATCATATTTAGGACACAAAATATTGTTTTATATAATTTCAGATAAAACTAATACTATAATTTTATATATCATATAAAGCAGAAGATACATAACTGTCCATAGGATTCTTAAGATAAAACTTTTAATAATTTATGTATTTTCTTCGATACTTTTTTTTTAAATATTTTAACATAAAAGCATATCCTTTCAAAACAAACTGCTATTTTCAGCCCGCCGGGCTGTAAAGTAGACAAAACTCCCGCCGGGTCGTTTGTGTATAATTTAGTTCACTTGTCAGAGTTTGACGACAATCTAGCACGTTATTAAATTTGCAGTATCCTGGATAAATCCTGCTATAAATAACGGCTGAAATAATTGTATAAATAGCAGAAACAACTTGGCCGAGAAAAGAAAGTGGATACAACCGAATAACAAACATTTGGAAAAGAGAAAGCACATGCAGTTTAAACTAGACAGAGTGAAACAGACGAAGGAACTGGCATTAGAAGCAAGTTTCCCTTCTCTGATTAAATTTAACATTTGTTTTAACTACTGTTTCAACAATATTACAGTTACATCTCCACAAGAATCTTATGTAAAATGCTCATTTTGCAATGAGACGACGACGGGCATATTAACGTTATCTTCTGAAATTTTGCAAGTTTGGTTATTTATGTCCCATTTATTCAGAAAATTTCACTTAAATTCACCAGTTTAATGCATGTGTCACCTTTGCTTTTTATATCAGAACAAAGGTTCGACGAAGCGTTTCGATATCATTTGATCTCTGGTAATAGTAATTTCATAAACTTGTGCAAGATTAGTTTTACATAACGTATGTGTGTCGTTAAAGTGTGGTTGGGAAAAAATCTTAACGAAACTAACCCCATGTTACGACTTAGACTTAGAAACGACAGTTTGTTTGACACGAGAGTAGTCCTTTTAATTACATACTTAAGTAAATTATGCTGTTAATTTACACTTAAATGATGTTGTTTACCAAATCGGAATTTCCTAATTATCTTATCCTTGGTTACGTGTTTAAACTATTTTTACTTTTATTTCAGGTAATATGAAGTTGACGTTAGTGTCCTAGTGGCGGCTCGTGGATAATTTTGACGGTAGAGCCAACCACCGAACGTAAAATGCATTTTCCACCCGGTCACATACAAAGGCAGATTCCGATATCCCGAGTTTACAGGCTAATAATAAATATTATTTCAAGATGTGTCGCAATTTGCCAATAAATTATGAGTGTAATAAAATAGCTCATATCAAATCACAACGTGCAACGTCTCATCTGTCGTAATTGTACATATGGCTGCCTTCATATGCTTCATCAGAACTCGACCAAGTGCGTCTACGTATCAAAATTGTTATCAGATACCCGATACGCGGCCGTTATCGCAGGAGACTCGGGCTGCTTGAGGCTTGAGCCTTCGCTGTGATGGCTCCCATTGAATCTTAAAATATCCCTAACGTTTGACGTACTTCTTGTCGCTCTGCACCCGCTGTCTATAAACTGTAAACTGAGGAGCCCCTTCGATCTGACAACAATGCGTCCGTGGAAGTAAGGTGCGCTTATCGTACAGTCAGTTTATATTCATGAAAAAAAAGTACTCGTGCTTTGTTTAAGCTTTAAAATGCGAAGAATGAATAAAAATAAGATTTTTTTAAAATTCAGAATACAAAAATTCTTGAGTTGTTTATAATTTAATATTGTTAAAAAGGGTCCCGAGTGGTGTAGCTTGAACAAACGTCCACGTTCGATCAGCAGAGTTACGCAACGCTGTCTCTGGTCAGAACTTGGATGGGAGTTCCACGGCTGCACTCTCGGCGCCTCGTGGTACGGCTATCACGGAAAAAAGTTGGTCCCGGCGGTCATACAACATCATGACAGTCGTTAGTGAGGTTGGAAGTCCTCATAACTGCACAGCGACGCCTATAATTGGCCTAACGGCTGTTGGCTGAGTGCGAATTAAAAAAAAATATAGGTAGAGCCATGACTCCTTGGCTGCTTATAGTCAGATAGTTGATAAACACTCCTATATTAATGTCCTTATCTAGTGAGATTTGTCTAATAATGAAAATTATGAAATTGCAGTCTACTAATTATAAAACTGTTTCGAATTAGCATTGAATTCAAAGTCTGGGAGTCTGCGGTGCTTAATTACCGGTTCGACACGTGTGCGTATTTTACAGCGTTAAGTAACATCCTCTGTAAACTTGGCTACATCTCGGAATTAAAATTTTAAATGCGACTGACAAAGAGCGAGCCGACGACCTTGCAAGGTGAGTTTGGAAGCCGGCAAGTGAAGGGTTTGCGATTGGTTTTGTATCTTATGAAAGTAATCTGTGGCAACAACTTAACCAACTTACGAAATCCTTTCTTCTGCAGAGGCGCGTCTAAATTGGATTTGCGCGAGTATAAATTCTAAGCCGGAATAAATTGAACAAGTGTATCATTGGCGGCGTAATCTGCAATAATGAAAATTCGCCGTGCAAAACGACATGCGAAGACAAAGCCCTAAGTTGATTCACGTCGGCCGCAATTTGGGAACCGGGATAAACATTGTTAAGTCCCGAGCACATTACTTCTTGAACAGTAAAAGCAAGCAAACACGGTATCCGATAGCGGAAACTTAATTTAAGCGATCCACGGAAGTGACACAGATATGAAAGGAAGGTAACACATAAATAACAGTCCCCAAGTATCACTTGAACTGTGCTGACATTCCATTACTCCGGACTCCGTGTCTATTCTATTGTGACTTCGTATCGAGCTAATATTTTTGCCAAGGTCGGTTCGGCTGCTAATGCTCATTATTACAAATTACTCCTCTAATGCGCCTGAAATTTTCATTACGAGCATTAAACGATGCCATTTGTTCCTCGGAAAAATATTTTGCGGAATGTAATTAACACGGAATATTAATATTCGGATCCGGTCGTCCATGCTACCAGGTTAGTCGCGGGTGGAAACTAATCCTTGTGAAGTATACATACATGCACCAAGAGCCTTTTAATCATTCGAAGTCAAATAATAAATAGATGGATTGAGAATGACAACGAGTTTCAACTATACTATGTGACGTCACTGTCGTGGTATAGGGATCGCGCTTTTACTCGGAGAAAATTCGCCGGAATGCTCCAATATCCAGAGTCAAATCTCTCCGTTCAATCGTAATCGTTCCACACCTGTATTAAAAAGAGGTTAGTGGCGCAAAAAACGCAAGGGTTTAGTAAAGCAGGGCTTCCACAACAATATTTCATCCAACTGGCCGGTCTATTCGAGACGAACGCACTAATGCCTCAAAAATGATAGGTTAGTTTGACACAATGCTCCGTTTTCCAACGCTCGAGGGCTTTCCCAATTCAAGGCTGCTCTGCCGCAACTAAGAGCCGATTTCTTCACTACCTGGCTATGGTTTACAATAGTCGTACCCTTGTCTCCATTCTTTCAACGTTCGTACCTACAGCCTTCATTCAGAATTTATTTTGGAGTTTCGTAGCTATTACGTTAAATATTTAACTGTTACAGTTGCCTGCTTTGAAAGTATGGCTCCATTATTTATAGGCCGAAGAATTTGGCGTTTGACAATCTCTCATGAAACTTGGCGACTCGATAACCCTATTTTTCAGTTCTCAAAGCAGAACCACCCATGGCCGCCGCCGCGAACTTAATTAAAATTAAAGCATCCACTTTTACCAGCAATTTGCCGCAAAGATAAATCACGTTAGATACTCCCGGAACGTTCCTATTAATTAATATTTAAAAAGTTGCGTCATTCCGCGCCTTTTTCGGCCCTAATTAAACTAATTTGAGTCAACCATGTAACTCCTCTTGATACGGTCGCCGGCTTTTATGAGGTTGCTATCACTTCTTGCCTGCATTTAAAGGTTGTCACCGAATGGGGTTATGCAAACATTTGGTAATTCTAAAAAAATATTGTTGTACAACTTATTTCTGTGGTGAAACACAATTACTACAGCTTACAAGACGTTTGTTTTGAAAAGATCTGATTTTATATTTAAATTGTTTTAAATACAAAAAGTTGGAACTTCAAAAAATAAATTGAAGCAAGATGAAAGAAATGCGTCAATTAATACAGATAGATGTATAACTCGATTCTGTTAGACCTTAAAATATGAGTATGTGTCGTAGTTATCATATGAAATTTGGTGTGGTGTTTATGTCGAAGAAAATACATGACTTGTTTAAGTTTTTTTCTTAAAAATGCTATTAACAGTTAGACATATTCTGATTTCATACTGTCTTAACAGTACCTGAACATCGAGATCTTCAAAACATTCAATGTATATTCTAGTTTTATCTGAAATGGTTGGAAACAGTATTTCGTGTTATAAATATGATGTACGTATCTATGGTAACATAAAATGTGGTGTTATTTTTGAAAATAGTTGTATTATATTAGTGTGGTTATCGAGTGGCATATGGCTCTATTGTTGGTCCACTACTTTAGAGGGTATAAATATAAGTATATGTAAATCCTTAGAGTCCTTAGACAAACGTAATTTTTGCTATATCACTAGATACTTTTATTGGATTATGGAGTACCACAGGGATCTATTGTTGGTTCACTACTTTTTAGAATATTAATATAATCAATAATCAAAATGTTTTTTAGCTAAACATTTTCGTTTGTTATCAAAATAATTACTATCTTCCATAAGAATTCAAGCTAGTTTGAAGCATTACGGTAAGTTTAGATGGTGTAGTTGTCGAAGAAAATACATAAACTGTCAAAAGTTTTATATTAAAAATTCTATTAACACATATTCTGCCTTTATACTGTACTTGTAGTGCCTGGATATCATGACCTTGGGAACATCGAATGTGCATTCTAGTTTTATCTGAAATGGTGGGAAACATTATTTTGGGTTATAGATAAGGTGTACGTATCTGCAGCACTTTTGAAACTACGTAGTTGTATTATATTAGTGTGATTATGGAGTGACACAGGGCTCTATTATTGGTTCACTACTTTTCAAGGTATAAACATACATAATATGGAAATGCTTAGGGAAATTTAGTTTTTTCGAAATCGGGGGATACTTTTATTATTGGATTATCACTTTCAATACGACTTTCCGGAAATTGGGATAACACTTTTTTGTATGTTATTTTGATCTTTCGAGTATTTATAGCAAAATCACTGACATTAATATTTTTGTTAATCCAATTTTTTAAACAAGGTTCTAGTACAAATGTCCCAACCGCAAAGAATTGTTTTTTAAAGTATGTATGTAGTTGTATTGTTTTTTAAATTGTTCAAATTTTACAGTACACCTCTAAAATTCAAAAATTTCCAGTTTATCTATGCACCAGCTGTTTTACGCCATTCATTTAGGTGTGATATGGCGTAGAATAGTAGAAGCAAAGTGGCTCTAATCGCTTACTGCATTGCAACGTTTTCCGGTTTTCAATCGCATACATCGTGCTTGCAAGGCCTTCCTTGCCTGCGGCAGGAGCTTCTTTGGAGCGAAATTGCCCAACCCTTAAGTACAATCCAATGGTCTCTCATTTCTTCGGATGTATTTCCTATTTCACCATATTCTCAGGGTGGTTGTGAGAATCACCAGAAGTTTGGCTTTCGTTTTTACACTGATAATCGTCCTGCTCAACTTTAGGCTCATCTTCGTTCTGATTTTCGCCTGTATCTTCCGAAGCATCCGAACGTTTCAAATTCACCCTTGAAGCAGTATCATCGCTGTCATGGTATGGATCATCCTCTTCGGTATTGGAAATAGCTGCTAGTTCTTGCACCTCTTGTGTATGAAGAGACCTCTTCATCCTGAAAAATAACTTACCTAGAGGTTCCATTTCTGCTGGGACAAAAGTATCTTATGGCATATTATTGCAGGGACGTTTTTGTCTCAAGGTGGATTTTGGGCAAAAGATCAAAGCAAATATCGCAAAAGAAAACACAACGTCTTGACAAAACAGCTGTCTTACATATACTTTGTACAACATGATTTCAAGTTGCGAACTGATACGTTTTTGTTACTGCAATCCCAAGCCAAAGCTTGTGGCTACTGAACATTCCCATGCAAATGTTATTTCAATTAATAGTTAAAAGATTCTCTGGGATGTACTGAAAGGGTTATGGAGTACCACAGGGATCTATTGTTGGTTCACTACTTTTTTTGAATATTGGTACAAGCAATAGAAAAGTGCTTTTAGGTACACGCTGTTTTCCATTAAAATAATTTCTATTTCTCTTGAGATATAAACTAGTTTGCACTTTTGGAGTAAGTTTATTTTTAGCATCGAACATTTACATAGATACATACGCAATATCCAATAACAGTTGTAAAACAAGCAATAACTCTACTTGTGCTCCACAATATATCGTACCACTTGACTATAGCCATTTTAAAATTTATTGTTATAGAAAGTAGATTTCGCATTATGGTGCAAAATGGAACAATGAACCTACGCGCGCCAAAAACGACTTGAAAACGAAAATGTCGGGAGCGGAAGTTTACAAAAATAATACTTTCCACACTTTATAGGGCCGTTGCAAATTTGCATTTTATCGAAGACATTGACATTTGCATGAATAATTCGAGCGAGCGAAATGCACCTGACGGCTAGAACGTGGATTCGAGCCCAGTCGATCAAATACATCTTGTAACACAATGTTACTTTCACCTCTAACGTTGCATAAATAAACGAAACCGTGGACAATTATGTAGCGCAGCGCTGAAAAGTCGCCCAAACTGCGGCCGATAATAAATAAGTCCGCAAATCTAGAACGAATCGCTTCTGCGGCGGTTACAAATTGATCGGATCATAATTCCGCCGATCGGTTTGCCGTTTTCCCACGCCGCTTTCTATTAATTTTGGCAAGTTTTAGGCGTCCAAACCAGGCGTTTGCCATTATGGCCGCCATGAGACGCAACAGAATTTTCAACAATATGGGAATTCTTGTGTTTACGTTCAATAAAACTTTTAGTGCACGTGAACGGCTTTGCAAAAAGTGGGTCACCATCATTTACCTTCACCGAACTATCCGTAGAATGTGACCAGATGTCTTAATTGTTCTATCGGTTTGCCCACAGTACCATTGGTACTGCGCTCCGCGCGTTATTTCGCTATTAATTATCGTAGATAATTCATGAATACGAAATGTTATACAATTTCCAGTCCTAAAAAAGCGCCATTGTCTTTGCAGCGCACTACGGCCTTCTTATTATGCAAGACTAAAAGGCAATCGGTGCATTGTGATGCAGAAAGCTCAGCCTTCGCCGTTATAGGTTATGTTTTAGCGCCGCGAGCGTTGCAGTACCGCATAAAGCCATTAAAACAAGCAGGAGCAGTGAAAGTACCGAATTCCATCTAAATTATACTTTCTATCAGATCATATTGATTATTTTTTGCGGCCATCTTCTCATATTTAGATCATCGACTAAACAGTTACCGACGCTTCCGTTTCCGTTTCTGCTCCTGGCGCATTGCACACTTCAACATCCTGTTAAATAACTATCTGGCCGCGCCTGCGAAAATTTAATATTGAAATATACAGATGCGATACATTTCATAAATTATTTACTGTTCAACGTTCAAGAGACAAACTTAGATATAGATGTCTAGCTATGTCCTTTATTGGTAATAAATATATGCGTAAACTAATGTAGCTAACATTTTATATTAACATAAAATTAAGATTTAAGGAAATGCATAATAAATTGCATTCAGTTGTTTTTTTTATATATACACTCAGCCACTGATAGCTCTACGAAGTAATTGCGATAAAGTAGAACAATAACAAATTTAAACCAGTCAGTATAATTTTAGCAGCAAGCAATGAATTTCTCAAAAAGATGCCGCAATAACACGTATATTGAAAGGCTGATCTCAAATTATCTCCACTAGACGCTGTCTCATTGATAAGCAAATTTATCGGTTGGTTTGATTTATAAAAGAATGTTACGATCAATAGAACACTTTATTATTATTTCATATCAATAAATAATAGGTTTGTTGGAAAGACTATACTACACTTATGGACCAAGCCAATAATATCACCGTTGTGTGATCACACAATACATGTAGCATAAGAATTATACTGAAAAATTCTACCAAGCAGGTTGACATATGACATCACGGTTACAATAAATTAAGTAATTTTGCTTATCTGTAAGCTCGGGAACGCATGGCACTTGCAATCTCCACACAAGTCCAACTGAGTTTGGTTCACCACTCTTGAGCTCCACAACAAGAAAAGCGGCAACTGAAGATCAGTTATGACTGACCAGATCTATAAATTCAAAAACGGATGAATATTCCATGCATCCAATACGATATGACAGTTTTAGAACTATCACAGAAAACTACGTGAAACGATTCGCTATTTGAATCTTAAGGCACGCAGTGGAAAAGCTCACAATTAACCGCCCCAAATGAACAGCCCTAAAATAACGTAGTTAGGTTCCCAGAGTAAACTCTCAATCTGAAGACTTACTTTGGTTAGATAACGACTGCCAGTTCTGCTCCCCACGGAGGTCCTTATTTACCTAGTTCGATTATAAAAAAATCGAATACGTAAGTTCCACGTACTATGATCTGTATAACTCCCATTATATCCGTTACGCCAGCGTATCTCGATTAATGTATATACCTCAATGTTATTGAGATCATTGGGAAGACGTAATATCAAACATCTTCATATTTCCTTTCGGGTTTTTATTTTTCAGGTCTAAGATTGTTTGTTTACGATCAATTCTCGTTTCCCTGCACAATCAAAACAATGAAATTGAATAGTCAGGCGAATGTTTCTGATGTAATATTGTACATTTATCGGAATAATACACTGTTAAGAAACGAATTACATAATAGGTCACGCACTAACTGAAAGATAGCGACTCGAGAGGTCCACCTTAAATTTACAATTCTCCGACCCCTACGATGCTGGTCAGTCTCCAACCTTTAACATCAATTAGCAATTATAATGGGCAATGGTAAATTTGAAAGAAAAACTAAGTTTTTAATCGAGAAGATGTAGTAGCCGATTTATTCATAATTTTTGTGGCAAAAACTGGTCAATTCACTGAAAATGTGGACGTTTCACTGCTGAACAAAAAATAAATGACCTCAAGAATTTGTACAGGTGACTAAAGCGTGACAATGTTTTAATCCATTCGGTTATCTAATTTAAAATAAATTGTATTTCAGATAGCAACATGTTTTAATTAAATTTTAATTTGTTCTGAAGAAGCTACGTCAGTAGCGTAACGTTAAACATTTTCAATGTCGCGCTCAAATATCATAAATTGGCTACATTTTCTCGAAGGAAAATGTAGTTTTTCTTTCACTTTAACCTAAAAATCGACAGCCGTACCTGCAAACATCAACAAATAATGGAAAATGTTAGTTATACCAATGTAAAATGATAATCAATGACAACGTCCGGATATTTTATTGACCATTTCTTCTTGAACAATGTTGATATTTCATAATGAAAATTGTTGTTAATAATAGTCCTGCCGCGAAACGAGACGAGAAATTATTACTCTCGTCTCGCCTCGAAATAAAGTCAGTCTCCTCTGGCCTGACTCGTGCGAGAATCTTGACTTTCTCAAATTTTATTAAAATGTAGAGCTAAATTCAGGGAGAAGTAGTAGAAATTCAGCACGTCTGGTAGATTTAACTATAAGAATGGGTTAATAATATTCTTAACTACATAACAGTGTGATAACTACGTATTTAACAAGAAAAAATGTGTTTATATAGAGGAGTTTACATGATTGGTGTCTTTTGTCCCTAAATTCATGGGTAACGTTTTCGGTTACTAACAAAATTAAAGATAAAGTAAATGCAAACAAAGAACAAAGTATCATTTAAAAATATGTAAGTTTACTATAGTACATACGTTATATTTATTTGAATTAGACCAACTTAAGATGTTTACATTTGTTTGTAAGTTGCTCAAACTAATATTATTAAAACAAACTTTAAAACGTTGTATTTGACTCTAGTGTTCTTTATTCAACAGGTACTGTAGTCAACTTTACTAATCACATAGAGGACTGGTAGATAGGACAATTTCATCACCGAACTTTTATGGTAACTGGTAAGTAGGTCTTAAAAAAAGATTACGCAACATGATTTTTAACGCATGTTGTTAACGTCTATTAAGCACTGCATCAAACAGTCTCCAAACAGCGTGAGTCTCGCCGAGAAATATCTCGTTGCGTTTCGTTTCCTGTAATATTATTTCACATCTCGTCTCGAAAACGCGAGACGAGTAATAGAAAGAGCCTTTTTTCGATTCCCGTGAGACGAGACGAGATGAGAAAGTTTTTTCGATGCCATCACTTCTTACTAATCCATGAGATGTTGCATTACATAATTTTCTAGCTGATCTATAAGCGGATTTTAAATTTGTAGTCAATAATTGCATAGAACATACAGTTGCTGCACTAACTAAAAATCTGCAATACCGACGTTGCTTAACACAGGCGGCCGTATCCGGTGAATGACGATAATGTCTGGACTTCAAGTTGTTTATATCAACATTTACTATCATAGCAGATTATTGATGTTACTGCCCAGCCAGTAACGTTAATATCCACTAAAATAGGCCACTAACGTCATTGGCCGGACTTTTACGTAAATTACCTTGGTATATAACGCAGAGGAATCGTGGAAAAGTGGCTTTACAAAAATAATATATTAAAATTGCCAGAGTGATCTTTCTATTAGATCAATGTCTGTGTAAAATAGGTATAATAAATTTACTGATAACAATGGTAAATACAATATTATAAAAACTAGAGTTCGGGTCCCTACACTCCTTGGAGGAGTTTGACCTAAAACTTCGGCGGCCAAATTTAGTTTTTAAAATAGTTAGCTTGCTATCAGCTGTATTTCAAACTGCAGATATATCGACTTCTCCTTCTTGATTAGGTTTAAGCATTAAGGCCCCACGGTTGGCAAAGCCCGATTGAGGAAACTCAATTAAGTCGAAATAAAATTTTTATAGTCTTTTGAGTGGTTAAACTTTGAACCTAGATTTTCTGACCCAGACCTAAATGCTCTTACCTCTGAGCCAGCCATTGTTGACATCACCCGCTTTGAATTAAGTTTTCCGCTCAATAAAAAATCTACTGAGATTAAAAGAAGTTTAATTGAGATTTCGGAATATTGCAGCAATTTTCAAATATATTTTGCGGGAAAATTGAATTTATTTATAGTGTAGCAGCATGCATCTTCTTAGTTTTTATCCGATTTGTACAAAATATTCCTCGAAGATACAACACATTATGGTCTACTTGTTGCCGAAAAACCATTCACCCCCATCAAATGGAAAGCCATCTGCGATAACATTATTGGAAAAAAATCTATTATTAGAAATTTTTAATCGGAAAATTGCGCTTTGTGTTTTATCAAAATTAAAAAAACTGGAATTTAGTTAAAAAGAACTTCCAAGTTCGAAAATATTATTTCTAATAATAAATTAAGAATAATATTGATTTTTTTGTGAAAAAAATTTAAATGAATTACTATTAGTTTTATTTTTTATGAAAAAGATAACGAAAACCGAAGTTCGATTCTTTAAATTTTGGTTTTAAGCTATGGTTTTTAGATTGAAGCTTTTTGGGAAATTTATATTGCAGGTGGCTTTGTATTTGATGGTGGCGAATAGTTATTAGGCTACCAGTAGACCATTGAGATTTGGTTCAAATTGGATAAACACTAAAAACATGCAAGCGTGCTGACACTCTTACGTGGGTCACAATGTATACATTTTGATATATAGTCGGTTTATTTTGTATGTGATTCAGAGTAGCCGGAATCATTCTTGAAATTTTTGTAACAGCGTAGAAGTATGTTGATAAATATACGCATAGGTTAGAATACTCCACTTTTGACATTACAACAATAACGTGGAGTACTAGCAACTACTACTAAGCAACCTAAAGCGATTCCAAGATTGTTTTATTAAATTACATTCCATTTATTCATGCATGCACTAAATTATTATTTAGTAATGTTGACATTTATAAATGACATTTGTTAAAGAAACGTGTATACTTTAAAATTATACAAAATCCAAAGGCTACTAGAAGCAAATAGAAAATGAACAGGTTACATATAATGTATTCTAAGAGAGAAAGAAGAGAAGAAATTACTTGTTATAGTAATTGACGTATTATGATTTTAATTAATATCATAGAATTGTTTTAAATAAACTTTCTCTTTAATAGTATATTAAATAAGAAGTCGGGAAATTGATGCTTTACAGGACTGCTGTTTCAAATACGAGTCCGATTATTTTAAGCCGCCGAGGACATTTTACTGTCGAGTAAAAAATCACTTTTCACAAATAATTCAAAATGTTTAAATTTTGTTGTAAGAATCATGTTGACGGACTAGTAATTTAGCCTATATTAATATTATTGATAAATATAAATAAAGAGCTCATTTAAATTTATACTTAGTTATTTTTTGAGTCAGGTAAAATATTTTCACTTATAATACCATGAGTAGTCAAAGTTATGTCGACTATTTTTGTGGTGGTGTCACGAATGTCCATTGCGCTTTGGTACGATTAGGACGAGTGCGATAGCACGAGTCCTAATCCCAAGCGCAATGGACAGGAGTAGTGATACCACCGCAAAAATAATCTACTTAACTTTGACTAAGAATGGTATTCGAGGGACTATTTAATGAACCAAACTACTTTTTCAAATTAGTTTTCAGTAAATCTAGCAACAAACTATGCAATTTCTATAGTAACAGAACACTAATATTGACTTTTTCTAATAAAAATCACATTTGTTTAAAATAGTCACTTGAATACCTTCTAGGAAGATATATCCACTGATATTTTTTTGATTGATCAAGAAACGTCAGAATTCTGGATTTTTATTGGTCACTTTTTGACAGATGACAGGTGAATTGAATAGTCAGGAAAGTATTTTCATGACTTTTTGTAAGCTCTAGTTTCCGTACTAAAATGAGTAGCGAAATTGAAAAGCTGACTTTAAATAATGATTTCATGAAAAGAAACACATTTTTCACTACTTGAGAAAAATGGAAAGCAAAGGTTCTTTACAAAATTTCCGGGCCTTTCCAGTGTTCACAGTTCTAATTATAACCGCATTACTGTATCTTAATGAAAAAGTAGACCATGACTGATAGACTAAGTACTTTGTGCAGCTGTAATTACATTAATCCTAGTAATACTGTATATGGCAGAAATTACTGTCTTTAATTTTGATTAAATATAACTAAGTAGTATTAGTTTTGGAAATAAACAAATATTTATATAATAAAACTAGGTTTGTTTGATTAATAGATTCTAAACGACCGCAATAATTTTTTAATTTTGAAATATTCCAGTGTATTAAAAATAATAAGTGTTCCAGACATGCAGTTGAATATTGTTAATATTTATAATATTCGTTTTTCGAGCCATCTAAAGGCAAGTGAATGCTTGTAATTCTGCACAAATATAAGTGAGCATATGTAAATAACCACACCTTTTTGGTAAGCAGCGCGTGTGTATAATTCTGTCCGTAAACAGTTATCTGGCAATCTTACGGCTATGTTTTCCAAATAAAAACATTTTTGATAGAGCGGGAAAGTAGTACAGCCGTAAAAATAAAGCGTGAAAAATTTATTACCATTTGTTAAAGTTCGGCCTGGTCGTATCTGACATTTTAAAAATTAACCTTTACCATATCCGCGCTGAACGAAACTCACTAGTAATGCAAAGGCTTTTATAGCTGACAAATTAAAATACCTAGACACATGTAAGTGCAGTAATTAGAGCTGAGCAACGTGCATACAATCACGCAATTATCGGCGAACTTCTTCACTGGAGCTCATGTCAGGTAAATCCCATCCTCGGATTAACGAGTGTAAAGCGACGTCATCACTTACGTTAAAAATAGCGCTGTGATGCAACACAATTGATACATTAAATGCGAGTGACGCAGCTATACGCTGAAAGAAGTGATCGAGACGGCGCATCTTGAAATCCCGCAATAAAATCCAGCGCAAGAGAAAGAATCGAAATCGTTGCGGAATCGATACTGCCAATAAATAAATTTAATAAAACACAAGTTACGAGTGACCATTATTCAGTTATGAGCGTTTATTTGATAAATGCGGCAGTTTATTACACGTACGGCTCACAACAGTTATCGGCAGGTCGATATTGAACTATTTATCTCCTTTTCAGTGCATCGAGCTCTTTATTTCCACTTTGTGAGCCCTGGTTTCGTCTAAAATTTAAAAATGTGCTAAAAGCAGAATGAACTCCCTGGTGAACGTTATTTGCTGGTTGTTGTGATTTAAGGAGCAACTTTGATTCTGATATGTGATTAGAATTTTCTGGGAGAAATCTTGTTGCTTCAAATTTATCTCTGGCAGCTTTAAATACCAATGCTATTTTGTCGTCCTATTTTAATAAATATGTAATTGTAACATTTGACCTTTGTGTTGAGTAAGCCGATAATTAAGTCTGGCTTGGTAATCTTTTGTTGGTGCTGTGATGCAAATCCGAGTTGTAAGCAACCTTTCCTCTTATCTTCATTAAATAAAAGTGTTATTCTTCAATTACTACTTTATTTGTCGTAAGGTTATAAAATCTACCGTGATTATTGCAGAAATTTCTTTTAATTATCGGCTGCGCTTCGACATACACCAAGCGTAATTATTGTGAGTCGGCATTTGCAAGGCTCGTTGTGCGATGATGCTGTCAGAAGCTTAAGTTGTGATACCGAAGCTTACCACATTCTACCACTACATTGATATCAATTACGGGTGGCATTTTAATGTAAAGCTGTTTTGATTTCATAACTTTTTCTATTTTGACGAATTGTAATGTTATGCAAATACCACAACTTCTCGACAAATTAAAAGCCAACCTCATTAAGCCAGTCGTCTGCGATAATAAATTCGCAAGCAACTCGATTGGAGCTGTCACGCACTCGCTCATTTTCGTACTGGAAAAACATCGGATTTGGGTTAAGTGGGAACACGAGGGGCCCGTGCGCGTAGCTTGCGGGACCCCGCTTGTGCGAAAGGTTAATAAGATCGTAATATGCAAAGTTGCATTGATGAGGTTCACCTTGTGTTTGTTCCCAAGTTACACTGACACAGCAGTCGCGAATAACTGCAAGCCAAATATTTATTGACTCGACGAATCGGACAAACAACTCGACTAACACTTCGCAAACACTTTTTATGGAGGTTTAATGAGATGTTTGTGTATGTTGTGGCATGGGTTAGAAATTTAGCGGGCAATTGTTAGCTAGCTAAGTGGCTAGGTCAGAGGTGGTTGTATATTTCCTTATGATGATTTTTTTGTCAACGGTGAGAGGCTTTTAGGTCTAATGATAGTGCAACAGAGATTGTCGTGGAAACTGGGAATTGGAAAGTATTTTCGTGTTTGTTCATATCTGCAAGTTATGTTAACGAGCTTTGACGACTACAATTGTTTTGATTGCAAGATTTATGGCTGTGTTATTTTGTTGTTTATTTAATCGAAATTTAGGCGCAATTTATATATAAAACCTAATTGACAAATACATGAAGGAAAATTGTTGCTAACTCGTTATTTGAAGCTAAAAAAATTTAAATATGTTCTTCTATTTCAATAGGGAAAACGCTTGGTCTATTAAAAGACAAATTCTAGGTGTGCGTAGGAAAAGTCGCGAAACCACTCGTAGTTTTCAATAAGTTTC
This sequence comes from Agriotes lineatus, assembly GCA_940337035.1. Classification (NCBI taxonomy): domain Eukaryota; kingdom Metazoa; phylum Arthropoda; class Insecta; order Coleoptera; family Elateridae; genus Agriotes; species Agriotes lineatus. Next base: position 113,448,601 of record OW679197.1, on the reverse strand, counting down.
TGGATTTGAATTTATTAAGAAACTTTTCACTTTTGGCTTGGAGAAGTGCTAACAGAAGAAAACAGTTTGATAACTGTAACTTCAAAAATGTTGAAGTTGTCGAGATTTAAAATTTTGATATACTGTTTCAAATTGAAATAAATTTATGTAAATCGGGAAATGACAACTAAGTTATGGGAAATTTATTCGACGTACAATTAATTTCTTGATTTATTGCTTAAATGCAGATGAATAGATTATTACCTAGATTTGTGTACATTTTTTCGAATTAATTTTTCTAATTTTTTGATTGAGTTATGGTTGATTTACTTTACACAGTTCTTATTTTTAAGTTAATTGGCTTCTTATAGGTAAGCCCATATTTATTCTAAACTTTTCTGAAATAATTATTTTATTATACTAGCTGTTCACCTAAATATCCATTTTTTGGCTAAATTCCTAGAAATATTGATTAGTATAATTGTAAATTGACAAACGAGTCTGCACATTCAGCTATTAATTATAATAAAAGATCGTTGAATACTGAAATCATTCAAAAATTGAGAGTGCTGAGAGTCCTATAAGTTCTGTAACAGGACATGCTTGGAAGTAGTAATAAAATTCGGTGTATTATTGTGTATTCGTAAATCCAAAAGGACTTGGAGTAATTCAAGAAACGAAGCCACAATAATTTTGGTGTCAGGAGTGTGATCCACCAAAAGAAGATCCATTACAGAAAAATAATAAATCTCTTTTTAGTGGAATATGGTATACAACTCTAGAACGGCTATGGAGGAAATAGCCCATTGGTCGAATAAGGGCTGAAGAGCGACATCTTAACGCATTCTATTAGGCGCCTTGGAACGATCGAGACGAGAATCACGGCGCGGACATTTCGAAATAAGTAGCTTTAGGCTCTTGCCTTTTTAAATTTATTTTGTCATGTTTCTTTTACATATTGTAAGATGTGGCTCTATAACTTTAGGGGCGCAATATAATACCTTACTATATTAAGTTTTTGTAGAAAGGGCAAGTTATGCTGCCTTCAGTCCCCATATCTAAATAAATAAGAGGATGGCCTAACGTAAAGAAAACAACGTTCAGCTACAATTTACAAAGATTGAAGACCATATGGCCGCGATGTAATATAGGCAACCCATTTGACACTGTTGGTAACCACGTTTAGAAAAGTAAATCTGACAAGCAGCAGTGGCGTGCCATATATTAAAGAGTTGTGTATGGTGTCCGGTAGTGGTGGTTTTTAACAAAAATAGGACGGGAACGCTCTTTGATCAGGGTCGCATTCAAGTTTTCGAGGGGTTTTTGTATTTGTAAAAAATATAAAATAAATATAACAATAATATTGAGTTCTGGTTCATCAAGGGTATGCGAAAATATTTTTCAAAGTGTAAAAATAAGTTTGAATGATATTGGTCACATTGATGATTTTGTACTCGTTCGGTCTCTACAAAAAACTGCCAGAACGTCGTACCGCTGCGTTCCGGCTCGAATACACCACTGGTCTTTTTCGATGCCTCCTATCCTGATATTGGGAAATGATGGCCATTTAGTCCTCTTAAAGGCATTCATTTGAACCGTGTGAAGTATTAAATAAAGATAACGGACATGCCTCCTCGAACTAATGATGTCATTGATAAATTGATCTAGATAGTATGATCGAAAAGCAATGTAAGGTTATGTCCTGTATTACCATAAATCAAGTCTCTGTCGAGCAATAATTGACAGACTCTTAGTACATAGATATATCTGACAGCAAATGTCATAAATGGTGTGTATTAATGGCAAGTGCATAAGTATGGATATGAATGCACTTTCTGGAATGATCAAAGACTAGATTCATAAGGCGAAGTTGGGGAATTATCCGTGCAAACGAGCTAATCAAATATTGTTATTGATGGTACCAGTACAAGCAAGCAAAGCCACGCTAAGTAACCATAGGCTTAAATGCAAATTTGCGCCTCGGCAGTTTTATGGCCAAGAATTTTCGCCAAAAAGAGCGGTTCCCACAATAATTTCAAACGATAACGGTAACAAGCACATAAAAGTCAAAAAATCGCATGTACTGCGCGCACCAATTGCAGACACCTGAAGAATTAAAATCCTCAGTCGCCGCTTCAGCCAAGCAATTCGCGATTAACGCGAGTAGTGTGATACAAAGGGCATTCAACTTTTTCATCTACAAAACGCTGTGGGCGTTCCTTCCCGTTAATGGGGATTCAAATTTCATATACTTAAGCAACTAACTTCATCACTGTCCGTTTTCAAATTAATTTAATTACAATGGTGCCGAGGAATGTGCAAACGACAGATTTGGGATTAATAAAACGCGATTGTTACGTGTTGCATTGGGATTGATTTGAAGTGCGGAAAATGAATGGACGTTGCTAATAAACATATAAGTTAACAGCCGTTGCGGTTGCCAAATTGGAAGTTCAAGGCTGTTTATTATTAATAATGACTGAATTTTAATACGCCTGAACATCTTATTGAGTCAGTCGCGGCCAGCATTGCGCGTCTTCAGTAAACACGATAAGGTTCTCGTAAACAGTAAATGGTTAGCTCAGGTTGTACGTTCTAATGTAACTTTCCCATAAGCCCGCAATCAATCGAAGTGTGAAATGCAAAAGAGCGGCTTCCTGCTTTTTACGAGAACAACCTAGACGAGTAAATTGTTATGTATTATGATCTCGTCGCAACCAAGCAGCGAGCTAGTTGGCTTCTTGAAGAACACGTTCGCACAGCAAGCACTAACTGTTCAGAGCATTTACCATAAATATTATTACACTGCACTTCTTGTCGAGCTCGTACGATGTAAATTATGCGGACCTGTTTAATACCTGCTTGCATTCTCTATCTAATGAGAATGGATTTTCATGTCAAAGGAGATGCTGAAGATAAGGATTAATAATCCTTTGTTGCCTCGTGTATTTTATTAGCGGCATTACAGGATGATGTTCATTACATTAGTTTTACAAATTAACACTTCACGTTCTTCTTTTGCATTCGTTTTGCCTGTGTCAGGGTTAGCGTGGATTTTTGAGCTGTTTTGATGACTGTAAACATCTACAATTGTTTCATTCTGATTGATCCGCCCATTTGATCCACTTTTGCTCTATTAGAGTGTTCTACAAATCCTAATAACCTCCGCATTCTTCATCTCAAATACTACCTACAAAGAATGCGTTTTTGTAAGGTTTTGGCAAATTGTATACGGTACCATAGGAACTAGACACAGGTGCATCCTACGATGTCTTCCAAAGGGGTATAGGAAACTAAAATCTGCTAGGGGTTGCTAGACGCAATGTTTACACGAATTGCAAGGTAGTTTTAAATACTGAAAATGTATCCCCTCAAAACGAATTCTGCTTTAGGATTAAAAATAGCTTAAAACTACTCTCATACGTTTGCATATGGATAGGACGTCACCCGATGTTCAAGAAAAATAGTTCCTGCAGTTCACAGGGGGATTGAACAAGCATACTAAATTTTACACCAGTATCCACTCAGGGTTCTATTTTTGTAGATTTGTTCGATTTTCGTATTAAACGTGGAAAGTGGGGTTTGAAAAACCACGTGAAAGTAATAGTACAAAACTCTGCTCAGATTAACCCTGTTTTTGTATTTTGCGAATTTGTTCATATATCGTGCAACAATAAATACTTTTGGACAATAGTGGATATGGAGAACAAATTTAGTATCTTGGCAAGTTGTTATTACAACAATATAAGGTTCTTTAGATTGAATTATATCTTCAAATTGCATTTTAATAACACTGAAGCTTGTGTTAACGAATTTGAATTTGATTATTAAGTCAAAATTGCAACTGATTGTTAAGACGTGTAGTTGAAAATCCACAGCCGCATGGATTCAACATTTTATATTTTAAAAGGTTTAAAAATATGTTGAAGTTGTTACTGGTCCAAGGGTAAGGATGTTGAGACCCGTTGTATTTAGAAATGATAGTGCTTGCTGGAAAACAGCTATTTATTTATTTTTTCTTATTATTTAATATGATTACACACACACAAATATATATAATACGCGATTAAACAACTATTTGCGCTAACATTAAAGCGTTTCCTGGTATTTCGATAGGGATCAGTGGACGAAAATGCTGTTATTACTGACGGAGACTTCGAGACGTGGTAGACGATTTGTAGACACGGAATGTCGAATATCGTAAACAGAATGAATGGTAGTGAATGAAATCCCTTTGCATGCCGCGGTGCTTCTCTGTTTGTGCTTATATAGCCTTTCGTCAGTCAAGGGTTTATTGCTTCTCGGTGGCCAGATAGCCTCTCACTTTCTTAAAGTGTAATTAGGCATTGTTTCTATGCGGGAGAATCGGAATTGTTTTATTTCCCTGAATATCCTCTCGGCGTAAGTGTTAGGTCAGTATTAGATACCGTTTGAGGCTTTCCGGTTACTCGAATTATTCTTCTTAATTTCGGCTTAGACCGCGTAGCATTTGTAGATAAACACCCAGCATTCTCTGGCTTAATGTGCTTTGCACGTAGTGAACTCGAGCACAAACCCGCGCGATGGCCATGCTCTGTGGTGGCTCGTGTTGTTTGAGTATCTTAGAACGAGGATACTTTTGCAGATTTGGTCGTTTTGCTGTTTGTGCATTAAGCACATTAAGCCAGAGAATGCTGAGTGTTCATCTACAAATACTACGCGGTCTAAGCCGAAATTCTATGTTAAGAAGAATAATTAGGTCACTATTGCCCGAATGGTTTGCATCAGACAGGATTTTATTACTCATCTCCTTTTCTGCGGACGGTCAATGGGATTGAGCTGTCGGTACTGTCCCAAAAAGGCGACTACTCGCTGCTCACAGATAGCGTAACTTTTCCGAGATTTGAGTTTCAAATTGCCTGCTTTTACACTACAATTGCGAATGCAATTCGTCACTCGCGGCACTACTTATCCAGTTTATGACACTAGTCACTAACTCGCGCGTAGCGTTACGTCCAAGATTAGTCACCCGAATGATTTATACTGGAGAGCTTGTCGATCTGAAATTATCACTTTTAAGATTTCCTGCGCCGCTATTGTGGGCCCTTTTGCGTGTCCGCTACAATATTATGCTATAGCGTTTTACATATCTTTAAAGCAATAGAATATTATGTCAACTCAATATTGACATGTACATATATGAAAATACTTTTGAGATTTTTTTTTTGTTGCGTACGCATGTAGCCCGCTAGGTTGGCTCGTTATGCTACTTTCAAGTATATGTATATGTTTTGTGTGTAGTTTTGTTACTCTACTTCATCGACCAGGCTTCAGAGGAGAACGACTTCAATTGTGATTATAAAAATGTCTAGATTTAGTTTAAAACTCAAAACAACGGATAATCATCCTCACTAAAGCTCAAAACTTTTTAAAGATACTAAATAATACGTAATTAAAAGATAAAATAGCCTAAGAATTTCTGGAAATAAATGTGAAAAGCTTGATCTTATAGAAGATTCTCAGTACTATGTATTCCAAAAGATAGTGAAAGCATTTCTGTAAATATTTATCAATCTTTCGTGATTCTACACTGTAACTCAAGATGTGGAAAAATATAAACAACCCCAAGCGAATCTATTATCTTTGCAGATCTGATTTTCAGGGTAGTTGCAGATGAGGCAATAAAATTTCCTTTACTCATCCAGCACCAACTGAAAGCTGATTTTACTGCTTTACAGCGAGTGGAGGCTTAAATTTTCGCTGCTACCAGGCGATGTGTTCGTTTTGTGCATACTGAAGAGAGGGAAAAAGCACAAACAAGCCGTTAAAACTGATTTGGATACATTTGAACACAAATCAAGCGGTGTCAATTTTTTATAGCTGATAAATCTAATTCCGCTCATATCTAACTGAAAATGTTCGGCACATTATGAACATGTACATATTAGAATCAGAAGTGGGATAACGAGCGTCTCGTGTTTATGGTTCTCGTAAGTTCCCGAGACTGTTAATTTTCGAAGTAACGTAATATTAACAAATGCGAGCTTTAGTTCGACTATTGGAATTATAGCGCAACGTGTCAGGAGCAAGTTTGTTACTAAAATCAGAGATCGGAATATTCGAGAACCGAGCTCGCATAATTCTGCTGCTCCACTAATAACTACCCAGACGAACCGAATGTAAATGGTTGTTAAATTTGTATGCCGAACAAAGAAGCCAACATTCTCAAATTCTCACTAAACGCAGAAAACTTCATTAAGCCTGCACAGCCGTAAGCAACCGTTAAATGATATCGCATAGTTAATCTAATTGGAGGCGGCTCCACATGAAACTCGCTTTTATAATTTTCCCGATTCCTTTGAGCTTTTCTGGTAGTTTTGGCCATTGGAAATCGGACCGAGCAGACTCAGGTGCAAGCGCGAGCGGTTTTATCATTTCCTGGGCTGGTAGAAATTAACATGTGGAATTTTAATTTTAATGCCGATGAAAAATTTGTGTGTTGCTAATTAATTTTTATATTCTCAAACGATACCATTAAAAGTTTTCTTGTTTACTGAAGTGTTTGAAAGTGGCAGTTTTGCATTGCACAACGCTTAATTTTTTAAGTTTGTTTATCGCGATTGCTTTTAATTCAGGAAATACGCTACTGACAACAATAAAAATAACTCTATAGTTTTACAATGCCGACTGCGTATACGTATTCGCATAATGTTGGATAGATAAAAATCCAAGGCTGTACAAAAATGGGTATAACAGTCTTTGTAAAAAGGTCAAACTGTGTTTATATCGTAGTAATAACACTAGGAATTCGTCATAATTTACACATTTTAAAGTTGTAACATTAAGCAGAATTTTTAAATAAAATAGCTTTCATATAAATTCAGCTTTGGTAAATTCATTACACTGATTTAGTACTACTTTAGTAGCGCAGTGGTAAAGTGCTTGCATTTGACATTGAGATGCAATTAATAATGGCATTTTAGAAGGAGTGGTGTACGGGGTAGAAAAACAAGAACCCACAGAAACACATGCACACAACTAACAGAAAGAAGTTGAATGTGTAGTGTATTTGAATACGAATTGCCTCCTGGATACAAAAATATAGAGAGGTAAATGATTATGTATATATTTTGTAAAGCATTTAATTTATGATCAGGAAATTAATTTGCGACGTTTTCTGAAACTTTCAAAAACTTGTTTCCTGCCGAGTCGAACAAATCCTTATTAAATTTACTCCGCAAAGAGGACAGAGCAGCATTTAAAAATGCGCTTCCTCCAGACTTTCCCGATAGTTTTAATCGGACGTAAAACAGACAGACAGGTACTAAATTCACATGCACTCGGGGAATCCAGCGCTTTAGAAAGAAGGAAAGCAGAAAGCGCGCGCGAAAAAACCGAAGAGTGACAGCAAAGGAAAAAGCGGAATTGATGACGTTCGGTCTGTTATAATAAATACCGCCGACGATAGCGGCGATGATAACAAAAATTAGCTTTTATTATTTCAGAGAGTTTTTGGGCGGCCAAATCGCGATCCGAGCCGGCGCCCGCGTTTTCCGTGAAGTTCAAATTTGCGAGATTTTGCGGAATTAACTTATGGTCTCGCTTCGCCGGAATTTTTGCAGGTTTTTCCGGGTACATCGCAGTTTGTTTCCCGGCTTCCCGGGAAGGCTGGTTTATTAAGTGCCGCCAAACAGCTGCGTCGCAGCGCGAGGAAATTGACAGATTTTGACTTCTTCAAATGCACAATTTGTCGAGCAGAGCAACCTGTTTGTGATTACCTCCAGGTCTATAAATACATCGGAATACGAACGTCACAAACATTCATCGGAAATAAAACCGTGCGAATGCCTTCGCGCAATGACTTCATGCTCCGTGTGAGCGTTTTCCGCTAGAATCGATCGAAATCATATGGTAAATTTATTAATCTTGCTATGCAACACACCATTTAAGTTACCACTGCAATACGCCGGAGAATTAATATCGCCAGAGGCGTAGACTTTATAAATGCAACAGGGTGCTTAAATGAACTATTTATGTTGTAGTTTTGCTGACTGAAAATATTTTAAGTACAACTTAAAACTACTTATTTTATTAGCTTTAATGCTAGTACTTTACCAGAAGAATATCGAGAATATCATGGCGTATCCAACACAGTAGACCCTGCATCTTTGCACGTTTAATAGGTAAAATAAGAGGTAGAAGAGGAATTGATTTCAGTTTTCCATTAAATGTATCATGTATCATGGAGAATAATTTCTGTTATCTTTTTCAACAGCATCTATCATAATTGCATAAAAACTCGGCGCAATTCACGTACGTAAGCGCATTCCTTTAGGTTAGCGCGATTTTACCACAACTGTAGCATCCGCTTATCGCTGAAGCTACAATCACTTCCTGTAGGTATCGGGGCTTAAGAACATCGAATTGCGCTCGCCCTGGATTGCGTCGCCAAACCTTGAACGGCGCAGCGCGTGGTAATTTACCACACACGATGCGGGGCTGCTACTTCGGTGCCGCAATGACGGCTGACGACATCTACCCACGAATGCACGTGGGTGCTTTTCAATTTGTGTACTCACCCAGTACACGATGAAAATGACGTTTGCTTAACACGCAAACGCTGCTTGCTGCATACAAACTTATGCAGTAACTTTAACACAGTAAGGCTTTCATAAGCCGCTGCTATTTCGCACAGTACACTAGGATCCTCACGCCAACGTGCGCCCATGGGCCGGGCATGCAAGCGACTGCTATTTTTCGGGGTCGGCTTCAAAGTTGCGTTTATCGCTGGACCCTCGAAATCAAGCTTCACTGAACAGGACCGGATTCGCATTCGTTATGCGAAATGTTTATGTTTAAGTCTCATTAACAATAAAAACGCATGCAAATACAAACTGGCTATATCTATAAACATGAAAACCAACCGTCCAGACAAGGAGCTCAAGGAGATTCCCGTTTTATATGCTGTGTAAGGAATGAAGAAATAGGAAGGGCTATATCGTAGAAAAAATGATTGGGTTCTAGATTGCATGCACAAGTCACTTCTGGAATGAAAAACAATAGTTAAAACAACAGTTGTAAGAAACTCCGTCATCTAGATAAAACAATTCATCAAGGGATTTTTAAAGGATCGCAAAAAACTGGCATAAACGGGCTTTTGACCTAGGAAGAAGATGTATTATATTAACGTCGCCCCTGTTCTCTTCAAACGTTATTTTCGAGCTCCTTTCCCTCATCGTTGGTATGATACGATCTAACCATCTTACTGTGGAAACTATAGCAGGATTTTCATATAGTTCTCTCATTTTGTGAGGTTACTACGGGTTTTACTACTGTTTGGTGTATTTTTTGTAGTTCTTTAAATCGTCTCCAGCTTGCTTTTATTTCTTTACTGGTTTCGTTTTTCTTTTTAATCATACTTCCCAAATATGTAAATTGTTGTGTAGCTTTGAAGGTTTGATGTTGTATTCATAATCGTTCTAACGCTCAATTTTCTTTCCTAGTCATTACCATGTACTTCGTTTTTGATTAATTTGGCCTGTTTTTGTAATTCGCTGAATGCTGTTATTAGTGTTTGCTGATTACTTGCTAAAATAACCACGCCATTTGCGTACGCTAGATATTCCTTCTTGGTTTGACCTGTTATTCATCTTCCTTCTCTAAAACCCGACCCACAGTCACCTAAATTCGCTTCGGAATCATGTTTTATTCTATTTGCTATTAGTGTGGTCAATATTTTATATATTATTTCCAATAGTGATATTCCTCTGCAGCTGCTGCAATCTACACTAGTTTGTCACCTTTTTGTTTATACATTATTAAAATTTTTGCATTCAGGCATTTCTTCTTTGTTCCAAATTTCTTCTAACAGCCCCTGTACCATCTTCTCTTCACCGTGTTTTACTAGCTCTGGTGCCACACGTTTTCTCTTGGTGATTTTCATTTTCTCAATTTATTTATTTGTATCACTTCTGATGTGGACCAATATTTTGAAGTTTTATTTCCTTCTTCTTCTTGCACCTCCTGGTTATTTGAATCCTAGTCGTCTCCTTTAAACATGCCCTCAAAGCAATCTTTCTATTGTTCTAATATTTTCCTTCATCTGCTATCCTTTCATCGAGACCTAGACGTAGTGTGTTTGTAAGAAAATCTTTTGTGCTGTTTTGTAATTGCATGCCTACATTTCCTTTACTTGTACAGGGTTAAGGTTAAGGGTGCGATTAAATTTGATTTCTTTTGATACAGGGGGTCGCATTAGTTTTAATCTTCGCTGCGCGGTTGTTCTCCTCTACAGATCTTTTTAAGTATTGCGGTATCCATAACAGTCGGAATTGCGTTACATAATATTGTTGATTCATTTCAATTTTATTTCCCCACTATAGTAGCAGCACCATGGGGATTGTTTCCGGCTGTCTTGATGTCCTAACATCCCGCAGGCGACGCCCATGAACAATGCCGAATCGATTTCGAATTCCTAACTCGTTTAAACTGGCCAGGCTCAGAATTGTCCTTTGAAATATTCACGGTGCACATGATGAATACCTACATGAGTCACGAGCCTTATCGCAGGGCATCAACGCAGATAGTCCCTGGCTGACCACTTGTTTGTGCAGATAGATATGTTTACGTTTATTTCAGTACATAAACATCTCTGAAAACCGCTCAAGAAGCTCGCGGCGTCACGTGAGCCATTGTTGAAAATTGCGTGTGCGGTTTTATCCTTAATAAAATGCACCCACGCGGGCGGCGCTAAATCGCGATTTGGCGGCAGTTGCGACTTCGCTAGTGGGTTAAAAATGTAGAAGTTGCTAAATTCTTATTAATTCAGTGCTGCAGGATACATGGTAAAAGTTCCGTGACACTCAAGGACGCCGTCTAAAATTAGAATCCTATCTTAAATTATCTAAGCTCAATTTTTCTACAGGATGTTGCCCGAACTGATTCATTACCGTTCGCTCCATGCAGCAAACCGTTATTGCCGATTCCGCGATGTTCCAGTTTGATTGTTGCGGACTTTAAATCGTGTGTTTTTCGGCACCAGTTCGGAACGGAAGCGCACGAAGAAGTTCGCCATCTCCAGGTGGATCCTGCGAATTAAAACGTAAGATAGCATCTGCTGGTTTGAGCCGACATATTTGAACGATGAATAGCAATACAGCATGCGAAGTACGTGACCTTTTCGGCGTTATGCCCCAGCATGCATTCACACTCCTCCGGGTTTGCTCGTTTCGTTGTCTCCACTTTTTGTTTCGCAGGATAACTCCTTCCAATTATCTTTCCCTTGTATTGATTATGTATCAAGTAAAAGCAGCAAATCGTGTGTCTATAAATAACCTGAGCCAGGACGCACACAAGAACAATACCTTTCAAATGAACTGCTCAAGATACGAAAACGTCCTGGAATTCGCCGGAATTAAAAAATCTGAGGTCTGCTCAAGTTATTTACTACTCCGTAAACCACCATTCTGCCGGCTCGCATATTTTCGAAAACGGCTTGCAGCGTTGTAAATCTTGCAAAGCCATGCTCAACGCCCGATAGTAAACTTGACAAGTGCAGATAATTTGACGTTTCAGACTGTTTCCCGTAACGCTGATACGTTATGGTCGCATGGCCTTCGAAACTGTGGTACTTCGCCGGTGCTACTATGTCGAATTATGCTAGATTCCAATTCACGTGCTAGTGGAATATTAGAACTTAGCGTCAGTCCTTTGTTGACGTTGGCTAAGTGGAAAACCGCCCGACTTACAGCCAATGAAACGTGACCGAATTTAATCACGTTTTGTTAATGATCTTCATTAGTCCTGGAAGGTGGAAATGTTTTCAGTCATTCAGGAATCCAAATTGTTCTGGAAGGCCCGCTTCGGAAAATTTTGGGAAAATGTGTGATGTCCTAATTTTGCTCTTGGAATATTAATTTGCCTCTGATACCTTTTTAACAATGCACATAATTTTTATTTGAATTCTGTATTTTGATATCCTTTGTAAAATATAAACATTGATAGTTTCAGAGTTCTCCACCGCCTAAAACAGTTAGCTTCAGCTAGTATCTAGAAGCTATGTTGCTAGTTTCGAATGTGTTGAGGTTACAAATAAAGTGCTCAACCGACCCATGGGGGTGGATACGATTCAGCTAATGCCTTTATTTAGTTAAACTAGGTTGATACTATAAGGAACAAGGTTGAGCGCCCTAATAGTTCCACACTAATTTATTCCAGAATAGTGATGCATACAAAATCAATATAACTTACCGGTCGAAGGCTTTCACAACTACGATATTTATTAGTGATAAAATACTTGGCAAACAAAGAAAATGTAGTTAATCACTTTTAAGTATGAATACTATAATATAAATAAAAGAATCAGCATCGGAATTAATAATAAATTGGTAGTTCCCCAATAATAATTTCAAGTAACTCCCAAAATATCAGACACAAGAAACTCCACAAATATGAAAATATACAATTAAAGTTGATACAAATTATCGACACTATATAGAATGGTTCAGAATTCGCCGATGTTCAATGTTATTCCATAATTATTTAGAAAGGTTAAGTAAATACATCAAATTAGTGTTTAACTTTATAGGATCTAAACGTTTTAAATTTTTAGGGCTAAAAGTACAGATTTGTATACTTCTAAACAAAAGGAGACTTGAACCAAACGTGTGCGCATCAAATATTCAATGTAAAAAACTAAAACCGAACTTTTTGTCAGCGTCAAAATCACTTCAAAAGTAACTGGGTTTAACACGTATGCGTGCAACAATCAACGTTTTATATTTTATTTTAAAGCAAATAGACCATTGAATGAACCTGTGCACGGTTCATCAAATGATGGCACATATAGCTTTTCACCAGTGTAAAGTTTTAAATTTCAAAAATTAAAATCCTGAGGGGATTAAGCACACATTCTAATTTAAACTATGGTTGCACGATGGAGTTATAATGAAATGTAGCATGAACCAGATGCATACAAAGTCGCTTGATAAGCCCAGGGCTAAGAAACAATATGAACGACTCCATCAACCAGTATTGTCACCAACTGCAGCTTCACACAGCTCCAACTCGAAAATACAGCCCACAAGTACTGGAAATTAGATTTTTAATGACGACAACATCGATGAACAAGTTGAATCCATGATCAATGCCAAGTCACAATTTTGATGTACATAATTTAAAAGGGAAACAAATAAAGTTATAAAACAGCAAAATAGTAATTACCTACTCACATACTTAGGAATGAATTACCGCCTGATATAATAGTAAGATTTTTTTACCTGGTCGAACCGAAAAGTAGCATCGAAGACGCTAATCAATACAAACGAATTCAGAGCACCAAAATTGCTTTATTCCTCGCCTAAAGCCCGATGAAATCGGGTAATAACAAACTAAACTGCCGAACAAAGCAAGTTCTTACAATTATTTTAATGGCAACCAAACAAAAGCTACTCAGAAACAGCCCAATGCGGAGATAGGTGCTAGAGGCATTTTCATATTTGATGGCGAAAATAAAACACTGTTACATATCACAAAACCAACTTGTCAGTGTCGACAAGTGTCAATTTTTTCATAAACGTTGTAAGTGGGAATAATGATAATAATTAACGAACGCTTTTGAAAAAATTGACACTGACCAATTGGTTTTGTGACATTCAACAGTGTTTTATTTTCGCTATCAAATATGAAAATGTCACTAACACGGATGTAAATTTCCTACATAACATAAACTACATTCCAAATTAACACCGTTACAAGCTCTATAGTTTCTCCAAGCTCAGCAATGACACGGTCCGATCCCGGAAGCCATTCGTTAAAAGATGACAATGACCGTGGAAGCTTTCGAAATCATATATAGTAAAGTGTTTCAGTTAATTTCTTTTCACTCTGATTATTGAATTACAATTGTCTAAAAATATATCTCTCCTTACATATTTCACGCTTGAACACAAAGTTCGAACTCCGCCAGCTGATAAACAAATTAAACGTCCATTTCAAGTTAACCATGAATATAGAAAACTGTGGGAATTATTGTTTAGATAAGTCCTATGATATTTCTTAGCTAATTATTGTCGAATTACTTTCGTCAGCTCGCTTTCATTTGCAGCAGATTAAGCGTGGTTGAATAACCTTTCTTATCAAAATTGCTAGGTGAATTATGTCACGTTTTTGGCGGTTTGTGTTTTGGACGTTGAGCTGCCTGCTCGAGATACAACTTTATCAAACACAACGTGAATGTTGGGTTAATGGAATTTTTCCCATGTAAATCTATTTTGAGAGCGGGTTTTATGGTCGCTTGTGAATTATAGGTAATATTTGTCGCTATTGTTGCTAAAATTAAACTGTGGGAAGCAGTCACTATAAACCTATGTTTTAAAAACTAAATACGTAATCAAATTTGAACCAAACATATCTAAATTTGTTGGCCAAACAAATTCCGGGATTATTGGTTTATAATTATTTATTATTATCAGAAATCTTTATAAAATTGTTGTTGATATTTCTAAATTGGCATTTAAGCATGATCTGAACGTAAAATCCAAACAGCTATGACCTTGTGAATTTACAGTTTAAAGAGTTTCAGAAGCACTACATATAAACTATACAGGCGATTTTTGGTCAGCAATGGCGTTACCAACCATAACATAGCTACGTATTTCAAGATTTTTTTTATTTGGTAAGAATATTTTTTGTACTTATTTTTCATAATTCTTCCCATTTTAAAGCTTAAACAAATACGAGTAATTTTTATTTCATGATTATGAACTATACGGTAAGTGCTGTTTGCTTTCACGGTCGTATTGGTTCCAGATCGAAGTGGTTTCTCAGCTTTTCGGCAATTTTTGGACTTCAGCGAGTGCCGAATCGCAAGAAGTAGGTCAAAAGATAAGATAATTTAAGATTCAATGTGAACCATCTCAGCTAAGTTTTTTCTTCTTCTAAAAATGTAAAATTTTTTGGCACAAATATATTTAGTTTACATTGGGACTGTTATTTTTAAGTTGCGAATACTAAATTTAAAGGAAACAGTTTAAACACAATAATAAATGTTGTTTTAAACAGATCATAGTTAACCAAACACGTTAACAGTGTGAAGTAATTCTATTAAATTCAATAATTTTTACGAAAAATTCTAATTTGAAACAAACGCTGATTTATACTGCTCGTTGTTTATTTAATTACTTCGCCTAATTGGTAATAGTTTATCGCGTTTTATTATTGGTTTTAGTATTTCTTAATGTATAAGTTGTATAAAGACCAATTAAAATATTTATGGCAGTATTTTGAACAAACTAATATCTGTGAGGTTGTTTTATATCTAGATTATTTTATTTTGATATGGACTTTTATATGACCTAACCTAACCTAACCCTCCGCTATCCTATTAGAGATTTTATCCACAGCTCTTGCTTGTAACTGACCTATAGCTGTTATTGAAGTTATATCAAATGCCCTTGTCAGCTGTAATTACTTATTGTAAACAATTAACTTCTGTTGTCAAACCCAGATAGCAAATATTTGTTGGAACGATGTAACTGTTTGTTTAACCCAGGTTCATTTTTGTTAACCTTCTAACTTCACGTTTTTGCGGTCCGGCAATTACAGCGCGCAACCTCCGACGAAACCGGATTTAGTTTGTTACATCAAAAGCCTTAAAATTACAGTCTGCAAATTTGGCGGATTTTCACAATTTAAACGTGGGTAATTAATGACAGATATGAGCGCGCGGGTTTCAAGGAATTTAAATCATGCAGGCTGCGTCATGTTATATACAGGGCGTCTCAAAAATAACAATCTCAACAATAATCTTTTATATATACCGTCGGGTATTGTTCTGTTTTTTTTTTAATAAAGTGAATATTAATCATAAAGATTGACAGGTTTTTGTTATATTTCAGAGAAAATTGTAGATCAATTTGAATTTACTTCACCTTTGTATGAACAAGTAGGTTCAATGAATATTGGTGCTCCATGATACTAATCAGTGATTGTTGCTTTATCTCGAGTTTTAGTTTTGATATATTCTTTTATCTGCTTTCATCATAAGTTTATCAATGTTTAAGAATTTCAGTTCCAAAAATTCCTTTGCCTATCAGCAGTTTTAGTTTTAGACTGCTTGGATTTATTTTTTACATTTTTGGGATCCACAACGCTGTTTCTGGTGACTAAGCGATCCTACCAGCATTGGAACGCTATCTTCATTCTTCCTGATATTCGCTCCAGCATTGGCTGTCTTAATTATATCTTCTAATTCAGAAAACGATTTTTAATTGCAGCTGTTACTTTGTGCACCATTGCTAAATTCCCCTACAGATTCTGCAGCATTATCAAACTCCACTGGATCAAATAATACATATAATAAATTATACAGAAAAGCATTAGAAAATAGAAAACGTATCATTTGATTTTGGAAAATTAGAAAATTAAAAATGTGCAAATCATGCAGACAGTACAAATAATTAGCAATAGAATTGAATACGCAAGCTGCAGGTGTAGCGGAAATTTATAAATGTACAAGCCAAGAAAGCGATTGGATGTCTGAATGGGGTCATATGTAGCAATGAAATTGGGAAGAGAAGAACACTACGAATATGCGACACCACGATAAAAAGTATAAGTTCATGTAGATTATAAACATGAAGAATCGCCGAAAAAATAAAACTCGAAGCTATATAAATGCATTCCATGAGACGTCCTGCAGAAGTATATATAGAAGTGAAGAGAATAATGAGTATGGGAGAAACCGTAAAAGAGGATATAAGAGGAAACAACTAATTTGTTGTAGGCACGTAACGAGATTAAACTATGATAGACCCGAAAAGAAAATCATGGACACCAAAGGAACCGACAAACATTGAAAGGAAGGAGAGAAAATATATGAGTGGGAGCAGCCAATTTATAAGAAAAGTCTCGATAACAGAACTGCAACAGCAGAAACATTTGCCGAGCCAGTACGGTTGTCATCGTCGTGATACGACAGTTGTGGTCGAAATAAACACATATAGAGATGTTGTATGCGATCGGAGTGTCTTCTAAAGAAGAGTTTTCGATGATACTAGTATGGTAACCAAAGAGAAATGGAATGTTTGTTTTGGTTTCCTAACTCAAAAACTGATTAGCTTTATATTTTTTCAATACATTTTTTTTATCAAGAAGCTGTAGATTGTCGAAGCTGGTACATCAGAAATGAAGGAATTGGAGGAAAAATGGCTTTCACAGTCACAGGTAAAGTTCGAAGTAAACAGCTGATTTGGTACGATTATACGAAAAGGACGAGATATGAAAGATGACCTAAAAAAGTGCAGGAATAGGTTCAGGAAGAAAGAAGGAAGAGATATGGCTAAATCTAAAAGGTGAATGGAGATTGGATGCGAAAAGCGGTCTCGATTGCTGTGAAATAAACTCACTTCCGTCTCGTAGCAGCATCATCTCACATTATAGATGTACGTAACTTCTGAACATTACTTTTACAAATGGCTATGCCCAGTTATGCCCCCCACAAGATGTAGAAGAAGATGGGTAAGAAGACAGAAAGACATCAAGCTGTGGATCAAATTTCAAGATACGGGATCTCAGTGGTATTGGAAGATTTTAACACAAGGATTGGAAAAGAGGAAAACGCACTATGCGCTATATAAAAAATAATAATGGAGAACGAATGTGCAATTCAGCAGCCGTCCTGGGATTACCCATAAACAGTACACAATTTAATCACAAAATGACATGGAGAAGCCGTAATGGTAAACTCTCCTTGTGGTTCTATTAGCTACAAAGAATAACGTGCGCAAATAAAACACAATTGGAAACTAAGAAATGGAATAAAAAATCATTGAAGAATAGAGAGGTTACTGCCAGGTACAATGAAAATATAAGGAAAAACTTACAAAAAACGGGAGCGGATGGAAGCATAAACAAATAATGGGGATGCGTAATAGGAAAATTGGAAAATGTGAGTGGTTTGATTACTAATGTCATGAAAAAATAAAGAAGAAAAACGAGGTAAGGCGTGCCTGTAAGAAGAAAATCAAAATAAAACAAACAATTATGCAGTTTGAGGCAGCTCGCTAGGATCATTGTAAAAACAAGTCGAAGTTATATGTGGCCGTTGTAGTGTTTAATGAGCGAAAAATTAAAGACAATCATGATTTTAGCTTCCGTCAATCGAATAATCTCGATCTAAACAATAGCGGAAAACGCAGGTATAAGTAATAGAACTGTAAGACGAGTTTTGAAAAAAGTGAGTATAGGTACTGTAGTGATATGTGCGCAGCACTACGTAATAGCTGGTTGTTATTGTAAAACAGAATTATATTTATACAAATGTAAACGACACATTAAATTCATTTTACTCGAAATTATATGTTTTTTAAAGTATTTAATGATATACGTAATGGACATGGTACGCACCTACTATACCATGCTCCTTACAGTCTGTACCAGTGGTACAAAGCATGGAAATCACATGAAATGAGGATAACATCAGACGTGTGGAGTTTTGTGAAAATATGATAACAATGGTAAAACAGTGATGAATACTAGATACATCTATCAAAAAGTAATACAATGCTCAATCTAATATTACTTGTACTTGAGTACGCCGTTAAGATAGCGCTAAAAAATACACACACGCATGCAGGCAGTCATAGCATACGCTTATGTAAGGATAATAATAAAATGTTTGTCTACCGAGCTCTGTAGACTAGGGGTTACCATGTCTGCTTAGCATTCGGGAGGTCGCGGGTTCGATTCCCCTGGCCGTCTGCTCTGATTCAGGTTTTTAGGTGGTTTTCCTGAATCAACAGAGTACCTTCTTTGAGGCGAATGCTGGGGCAGTATTTCTCCACCTTTCCTGGCCTCTATTCCATTCTCTACCACTCCTTTCTCTCACTCATCTTATATTTCCCGTTCTTGGCTGAAGAGGGATGCATGGTTGCTATAGCAGCCCGCCCCCAGTTGGGGGAATTGAAATGACCCTGAACCTTTACCCTTACTAATGTTTGTCTGATGGGGGCCCTTTCGGACAGGGGCCCATATGGAAAATTCACATTCTCATCCCGTTAAATCCACCACTGGTCCAATTGTAATGTTGAAATTGGTGTAACTCGGGAAACAAAAAAGATAATCGGAAGATACAGTACTCGCAACAATGCAAGGCGACCCTGCGAGCTCTTAGATAGTGCGTTAGATGGTAGCTACTGTCAGATGTATGTGCAAGTTAGCTGGTACATTTTTGGAAATTACAGCTCCTGCTGGACGATTATATAATAATCAAGGGGATGTGTCCCACGGAAGCACGTTGTTCCACTTAGTGGTCCCGCGGAGGCATTTTGTTCAGCTGCAGGCTGCAGCTGAGCGAGATTAACAGTAATTGCTCCAATGTAAAAGACCAGTAGCCACTGTTCTTACTGACTCGGGTTATGACAATAGATAATCTAGCGGATTACTATTGAGCAGTACTAGCGAAAAATTCCGACAGCTAACCCAACCGGTGAAGGTAGCAAGAAGATACTAAGGGTTTGATCCTGACTGATGCACGGCCGAGAATTGTAACGTCGCTGCTGGAAGTACGAAAGGGCCAGGGGGTGAGGCGCCCCAAATTGGTAGTTTTTAAAGCCCCAGACAATTTTTACTGCTCATCCAATAGAAATTGGGTTTTCGATGGGCGAGTGCGACTATTGCTTACAGCCGAGGTCACAGAAATTTTGGAAGGCGGTGGCTGGTGGTTCGAGCCCGGACCCCGGCAGTTGTTCAGTTTCTGAAATACCCTTAGTATAGATTAGTTTGATACCTAGTACGCACACTGGGACAGGAAAGTGGCCTAAGTGCCATAAGAAGTGCAATCCAAACATCAATAGACATTACGGGGAGGCCCTTATTTTTTCGTGCACGATAAGTTACGGATGCGGTACCTAAACGGAACAAGATATAATGAGAAACACGCGGAGCGAATAGTTCCGTTGTCTCGTCCGCGAGTCGCGCATAACCCGATCGAGTAGGCATAGAGCACAAGTGTGATAGACTTGTAAAGGCAATGTCGTGTCACCTTAACGACATATCGTGTGGGCGTTAAGCATCTCGCGCTCAGGTATCGATATGTTTATATAATCCGACTGAATGTTGTCAGAGGAACGTTAGCTAATCGGACTTTCACTGTCGGCGCATGCGCCAAAATTAGCGGCCCACTTCGCCCGTAAGGAGGTCGAACGCAACGCAAGCGCGAATTCGGTATACATAGCGGTCCGAACGGTGCCTTGTTCACTTTTTATTGCCTACATTCCTCGTTATTTGGGTTAACTAGTGAAGATACTTTAAATGCCCGAGCCGACAGCGATTTTGCATTTTGCCGGACTTTTTACACTTGTTGTTCCGATCATTGGCTTCCCAGCGAACGGCCGCGGCGCACGCGACGCTCCTCCCTTCCGAAATAAATTGCTGTATGTTTATTAATTAAGCCTGCTCGTTATCCAACGGGGAAAAATTAAGTCTTCAGGTTTTTATTGGAAAATCCATAGTTTTGCTAGGCTGATTGCTTTTTAATGCGAGTCCGGTTATTTATTTATATGGCCCGGAGCGCTTCCGACGCCCTCTGGAATTTGGGAATGCGTATTTATGGAACTTATCACACTATCAGTGTTTTCTTACTATTCCGACGACCCATCAGCATCGTGTGGTGCTTGTAAACGAACAATGTGCTACTTTTATAACGCTGATGAGCGAAGAATTCTCATTTTAGAAACAGAAAACCATCACACACAATTTTACACATGATGTAGAATTGAAATGCCGAGTTCTATCCTCGACGGCGTCTTGTGGTCGCTAAAATGTACTCTCAAATTTCTTCTGAAAACTAGACCAAAGTTTGATATCAATCAATCACTACCTCATGTACCTAATCCATTCGTTTAAGTAACCAATTGTAGGCAGTGCCTGCGACCTCTTCTGGAATTTGAGTATTTATAGAACTTATCATCACACTATCAGTGGTTTTACCATTCCGACGACCTATCGGCATCAAGTAGTGCTTATAAACCGAACGATGCGCTACTTTTATACAGTTGGGCAATTCTCATGCAGTTGGTATTTCATATGCCCATGTTAAGGTGTATTAATGGTTGTATGTATTTAGTAACCCTATATTGGACTTCGATTTTTTTCTGAATAAGGAGTGATTATTTACACATATGAGAATTCCTGAATATTTATTTATAGCTGTTTTACTGTACGCCAACAAATATTTACAATTCAATTTTAAAGGTACTTTTCTTACCTGCTATTGAAATAAAGCATGATTGCAATAGTTGTGACTGGGTAAAAATCTAATTTATAAAATAATAATTATTATGTAAATAATTGACGTTTCGAATAGACAAATTATTTAATAGTACCCTTAAAAACCATAACCCATAACATCAAATGAATTGTTTGGTATAAATGCAGTAGTGTTCGCTTATAATGGACTGGAAGGGATAATCAATATTAGTCCACTATAATCGAGTGTCCATCTTATCTGAGTTTGATTTTTCTTTGAATGACTGTTTACATTAAAAGCAATTTGTATTTTGTTTAATTAATGAAAATTCCCACATGCATCATCACCTTTCTGAATATTGTTGTACGATTTGACATTATTTTAACGTATCTGAAAAAGGAACTTCAGCTTGCTGTTGGACTTTTAGTCCATTACAAACGAGAGTCCATTACAAGCGTACATTATAAGTGACTACACTGTATATTTTAATCGATTTTTGCCGAGGGTGCACGGTCCATCGTCTATGTAGTCCTTTTTTAAAATTTGGTCGTTGTTCAATTAACTATGTAGTAGTCCTTTCGAAAATGTAATATTCATATAGTGTGTTTTATTTCCTACCTTCATATGTTTTATTTCCTACCGTAATATCCCGGTATCTTCTTTATTTATTTTCTAATCGATTTCAAATTTCGGTTAATTATATTACCCTTTAAGAGAGTTTTTAAATTTTTTATACATTTTTTTGTACATACTAGCCTACTGTTGCTCAGCATCACAAAAATAGTGGAAATCTAACCATTTATTGAAATTTTGTTATAGTTATTATTACGATTTAATACAATCAAGTTTAACTTCTCACTTTCGCATCCGTGTATCTTTCTTATTTATTTTCTGGTCGATTTCACATTTTGGTGTGAAATCGTAATAATCATTGTTAGTCGATAAAAAATTAGATTTAGATTATTTTTATAATTCTGAGCTATTTTTTCTAATAACTTTTTTCGATAAAACTAGGCCTACTATGATTTTTAAAATTTCCGCGATATTTTTACTTCTTTAAAGGGTAGTGTAACTGACCAAAATTTGATATGTGTAATTCAGAAAATAAAAAGGAAGATACAGGAGTCTGAAGGTAAGAAGTTTAACATACCATCTAATATACAGGGTGACTATAAAAAAACTAGATATAGTTGCCTTTGATTTTTTTTGCAGGTGGATTTTTGTTACGCCATTACTTATTTTATTTTATTCCGCACTCCGCCAATAGCCGTTAGGCCAATTATAGGCGTCACTGTACATTTTATGGGGACTTCCAACCCCACTAACGACTGTCATGATGTTATTATGACAACCGGGACCAACTTTTTTCCGTGGCAGCCGTACCACGAGGTGCCGGGAGAAGCAGCCGTGGAACTCCCATCCAAGTTCTGACCAGAGAGAGCGTTGCTTAACTCTGCTGATTAAACGTGGATGCTTGTTCAAGCTACACCACCCGGGACCATTATTATTAATTATAACTAGCCAGAGCTGTCAATACTTTGTGCTAACAGCTCTAGCTAGTTTGAGACCAGTAAATAATATAGCAGCACATAAAAATGTACATGCAAAAAAAAGCAATTAGATGTAGTTTTTCTTATAATCACTCTGTATATTCACTAAACTCGTGAAACGGTCAATGTCAAAGTTTATAGAATTTTTTTTAGTGTACTTACAAATTCATTCTTTTTAAATGCGTACTTAAAACCTAGTCAAAGAAGTTACTAATAAAAGTTATAGATTCTGAAATGGTAATTGTAAAAAATATTGTGAAAATATATTTATATTTAAAAACTGACTTAGGGAAAATTATTTACAAACACCTTAGTACATTAATAGTAATATCATAAATATTACATCAATTAGGATTTGTTTAAAATGTAGACTACGTACTATTTACACAAATATTTGCCTTTTTAAGGCCGCGTTTCTAGTAAAACAGTTCTCTTTCTAATATTATTACTGATATTCACATTTGCTTAAAACTTGAAAAATACATTGTAATTGAAAATGTCACTTTGACTAGAGTAAACTTCAGATTTATTGGCGAAAACAGAAGCTGTCAGTTACAGTAGATATCGTTTATAACGACGGCCAAGGTACCAGAAGAATACGGTCGTTATATTCATAGGTCACTATTAACAAATACGCTATAAATAAAGAAAAACAACGTTTTTTTCCCCAGTGTACACTAAAAATTATGCTTGTTCAACGTGTTTCCAGGCCGTCAAATACATGATTTCGGTATACCGTGTGTCCACCGGAGGACGCACCATATGGCTAACCTAATAGAATAGAAAGATCGGCTAACGCTGTGATCGCCGGCACGCTAAAACGTTGTTTTCTGGCTTCTGACTCGCCACTGTATGAAATAATATTGTTATAAATGCTACAAGAAAAGGGACGGTGGTCACAGCACTAGTTGATATTTATATTCTATTAGCATTATCTTATCTCTATGGTGCGTACTCCTGTGGACACACGGTATGTTAGAATCGTTGCTAGGCAACAAGAAATAACAGTACGTAAATGTACTTCTAAACGCTTCTCTCTCAACAGTAAAAGCTTTCTGGATTGACAGGCGATTTTTTATGTGTTTACAGTTCTAGGATGCATCAACAACTTAAATGCCACACAACCAGGCTTTTTTTCAGTTTCCGCAAAATTCCAGAATTCCTCGGAGTTTTCTGGAATTTTTCAACCGTTCGTCGTTATATACGGTAAATTATGCCAAATCTGGGGTTTTCTGTCGCTATATTAGTTTGGTCGCAATATCCGAGTGTCCACAATGCATTTAATGCGAACTGTGACCGAGACTTGAAATTTCGCTCTCATAACCGATTTGTCATTACATCCGATGTGGTTATAACTGATATATATATTGGACTTAAACAAAATTGCAAAATTGAAATAAATTATGATTTCTGTCCTCATATGCCGACGTCTATGCTTTAACAGACACTAACAACTTATTTATATTATATTAAACAGCTTCTGTTTTTGCCAGGAAATTTGAATTTTCAGTGTTTCCAAATTACAGAATTAAAAGTTGCCCAAAAACACGTTTGTAAGTGGTACCAACTACCAACTTAAACACTGTATGTCAGTTTCAGGAATTTCCTTAATATGTTATAAATAGGTATCAGAAATGCCGAACAATGAAGTCCCCCAACCAAACCCTGCCTAAAGAAATAATTTAATATTAATTACCATAAATTAAAATGCATATTTGGTTTAATTTTTGAAATCGTTTTCATAACTGATAAGGAATCCGACTTTCATATTATTCTACTAAAATTTCTTTTGGGCTGAAAATTATCTATCATAAGATCCATACAACATACAACTGCTCTCATTTCAAATTCAAAGATAACTTTTGAGAAAGCTCGATTCAGTGCTATAAACAGCCGTGCATAATGTACATAAATTAATTTTCTCTTCGCTATAAATAGGTAGTTATGAAGTTTCTTTATATAAACTGCTTGTTTATCCAATTAAAAGTGGTCCAGTAAAAGTGAAAAATTAATTTTATTAGTAGAGTACAATTTAAATATCTAACTTTATCCTGCAAATTTCAATTCTGACAAAATTCTGTTAACTCCATACAATTTATGTTCTAAAGTCATTCAACAACAGATTAATTGTTATCATCAGTGGAACTTTAACAGCCGGATAAGGCCACTTATAACAGTGAATTTCAATTAATCGCGCCAAGCAATCAAGGTTTTTGATTAATATTCGATATCGAGTGTGGTGTATCTATTTATAGACCTTTATGCACTTCCATTTAATGGACGTGCTTGAACTTGGGAAATTTTTTATTCCTACCCGGGTAAATTCAGGACGCTTAATGTGTGTTGACTGGTAAATATTGGCGCAATTTCTCGTCGCAATATATTTTAAATGCCAATATTTGTTACGGTTCAGCGCAAGGACTTTTAAGCAGCGACATTCGCAATGCGCGGAATTTCAGGCATCGCGCTGAGCAGGAAGATTTTGGGAAATTCTCGCAGACAAAGGACCATTAAGATTAACTCTAAAACTAGATATTTTATAGCCCGATTAGCATACTACTTCAATTTATCCTTGGCGTTTTTGCGGCATAGAACAGAAAGCACAGCTTGTCAACACAACCGGTAAAGCAACAAAAAGCTGAGTGATGTAATTCACTTTGCTGCAGATATCGTTATTTTTCAACGTAATTGTTTGAAATGATGCGCGAGGAACGATCAGGGCCTGGCGAATGAAGAGGCGGCTACATTCAATATTAAAAATACAATTCTACCAAATGGAATGATTTTGGGTGCTTCTGAAAGAAGCCGTATCAGTTCATCGGTTTATGATGGAAAATAAATGTTTCTGCTCCAGTTCGCATCGTTGTTGCTCAGAATTGATATTAGAATTATGCTTATTAATTTATTTTAATTGTGCAATTTGATTATATTAGTCTTGGTCACATACCAACCTCAGACAGTGGATGGACAAAAAAAACTTTCAATCGGCGAGGTTCGAACCCGAAATCTTCCGATATGAGTCCAGCGCTTTTAAGCACTTGGCCATCAAACTTTTTTAAATTTAAGCAAAACCATGCAAATAATTAGCAAATTTTGCCTCACGTCTTGTCAAACGATCCAACTATAGAAATTGTGACTGAGGCGCACTTTGCATAATACATTAACTTTACTATTTGATAGCTGACAACGAAAGTCTTGGTACAATAGCGAATTCGACTAAGTACGTAGTTAATATTTATGAAATGCCTCTTCATGCTTGCGGTGGACGATTATTATTATTAATTGCACTTGCATGGCAGTAACTGAGTACTGCAGGTTTTAATTGACAATTCAGGCAAGCGTGCTGGCAGAGAATTTCCAGCATACGGTCCTGGCGCTGATTTCCTTCTTTCACCTCGCCCAAAGCCGACAGCTCATTAAAAATATCCGTTTCAGTTAGGTGTATACTCCATGTTCTTGTGTAGCTACTAATCTTGTCGGATTATGTCGTCTTGTGCCACATCATGTCGGTAACTCGCAAGTGGCGGCATTTAGTTCCGTTTGCCTGATAAAACAGCGCCTTAAATTTGAGGCTTTTACCGTTACACATTACAGCGCGAGCTAGGAATAATTTTATTTTGCGTCGAAACGTCTTCCGTGTGTTACGCTAATTGGGCGGTTTACGGCGCTGCTCGCCGTGGCAGCTTCGCGAACGGTAAAAATGCAATTAAGCGAAGCCTTTATTTTAATAAACTCCACAATAACATAAGCGCTAATAAAGCTCGGCGAGCTTTATCATCGGTAGCGTGCCATGTTTTCGGCTCTTCCTTGGTTTTGGGATTCTGTTTTTCAAGGGAGTCGAACGATATTTACTTCGGAGACTCGCAGTTACCGTGACCTTTGTGCTATGCTTCGCGTCTGCCTCATGTGTGACGAGCAAAAGGTACGTAACATACAAAACAACAGGTTTAACTCGCCTTATATGCTGAGGTTACCACGCAATGTCGCTTATATGAATTCAAAAGCGTAGCGCATATTGTGCTATGTCGACGGATTTGTAGCAGTTCAAGGCATAGTGCATAGAGGTACGGCTTCAGGGGACTTGGCGGCCATTAAGAATGATCAAATCGGTCTATTAACGATTGTAAACAAACATATTTAAACATTGAAAACATAAATCGTTGTCATTACTGTTACTATATTGTTAGATAGGTACTGGGGGATTATAAGTAACAAGTTTTAACGTCTTTATTATTTAAAAAAATGTAGCACAAGAAACAACTTTTGCTAGATCGAAGCCGGTTCAAGAGTGTTGAAAAGTATGTACAAAATCTGTAAAAATCTCTTAATATTTCTAATAATACTGAACTAGTAAGAGGAAACACTTAGCAGTACGAATTATGTATATAAATACGCAAAGGAGATAGAACATCGCAGTCGGTGGGATTCAAATCCGCACTCCCAGAGGGAAGTTGATTCGTAGGCGGACGCTTTACGCACTGGGCCAGGAATGCTAGGTAAACGTGCGCACCTATCGTTGTATTATGAAGGATACGGTGACGACAAGACCGATCGCGGGCGAAGTGGGTCCAATCGATGACGACGAAAACGTGACAGACGCAGGCACAACACACGTTTATAGATAAGGATAGCATATATGAAGCATAACAAATTAAGGTTAAGTTAGGATGAAAAAGGGTAACATAAGTTTGCTGAAATCTTGCTTTTTTTCTGAATCGATTATCTTCGTGTACAACTTTTGTAAGGTTATGTATTTGACGTTCATTCAGGACTACATCATTGAGATTTATCAATTTCAGACAGTAATATAACCTATTTCGTTCACTTTTTCCAACATGAATTACAACAAACATTTTCTATAGTTTATATTACATTTTCCAGAACGCTTTGGTCCATTAGTTGCAGTGTAGATATAACACTTGGATAGTTATAAGCAAAGGCCGGAAGTTCAGGCACTCAAAATGTTTAAAATAGGCAGGCATTCAGGCACTATAAAAATACAAAACAGGCAGTAAAAATAGCCAGTTATTCTTAAAACATTTTTACTATCAGCATTTATACAGGTGCACGAGCTACACTATACACGTTAACTGTTTAGGGATTAAAAAAAACACATTACAAATTGTCCCCAACTGCAGGTAGGCGCTGTGACATTCACTGGTGGGTTTAGGTATTTCTATAGGCATTTATAGGAAAACCCCATGGAAATAAGTGCTTTCAGGCGATCTTTCAGCACGTTTACGATATCTTGCTTTAAAAATAGAACCAAATAGGCATTTATACCTAAAAAAGGCATCTTTGTACATACAAAAGCCACCAAAATTTTTGTCGATACTTTCGGTCTTCAGTTGCACGTTTTCATTGTTTTACTGTTCGGTTTAGAGCAAGTCAGGGCGCTACTTCATTTTTCAATTGGTTGCATATTTTCTCTCCACTCAAGCACTATACTGACACCCACACCATAGGCCCTTGCAACTGTTTTTAATGAAGCCCTGGCGTCTAGACGTCTCAATGCATATAATTTGCCCTTCGTGCTAACTAGTGTTCTTTTTTGTTATGCGTACGTACGTCTGCACACCATTAACAAATTATGCTGAAGTAACGTAACGCATTACTCAAAAACTAGACTAAACAAACGTTTGTGCCATTGGTGGCACGTACGCCGCGCCGGTTAACAACTGTCACTTCGGAAAATCGAGAGGTTTTAATAACGGTGTTTCGGTAAAAACCCATGGATTTATTTTTTGCAATTGTTTCGGATAATCCGGGGTTCGGATAATTCGGATAAACGAGAGTCTACTGTATTTGGGCTACCATTACCATTAGTATTGTTTTAATTTTACTTTCCGTAGAAGTAGTACAACTATACCTATTTTGCAGGAAAACAGTTCAATTAATTCTGCAGTGAAATATTTTTTTTACTATAGGTGCATGGCAAGTTTGCAATAATTTTGGAATGATATTTGCTATAAACTGAATGAAGCTTGTATAAACTGGAATGAGCTTGTGATATATTTTACAATGATTGTTTATTAAGTCTACTTTACATGGATTAATGAAGTTTTGATATTTTTTGTCTGTTTTTTGACATTCAGAACTTTGTAAAGCCATTTCAGTTTTGGCATATTTGTTATTTTTATGTCTACAAAGTGTTTTTACAATTCAGCAGACATCACGGGTATCGTGACTTTAAAAAGAGCAAAAGCAACTTTTATGTGCAACTAATTAGATAATGCCAATTAATTCGTTTATGAAATTTCGATAAAACTATTTGTCTTCAGATGACTCAACTGTAAGATGATATCACAATATATCTGGCAGTCTTCCAGCTCAGCTGTACTTGAATCTCGTTAATCCTTCTATAATTCCTCCTCTCCACTGAGGATCTTTATTATAAATGAGTGTCATTTTTTAAGTATAATTTAATGTGCTACTTTTTAACTATTCCAAAGGCCTCGAAGGTAGTAATACTTGTATGCATCCAATTTAGCTTTAATTTTTAAATATTTGAAATTGATATTATATCGATAAAATTATACTTACAGTCTAACTTAAAATTTATTTAAATATCGTTTATCAGTGATTTTGTATTTATGATGTTAACAGTAAACCACTACTTCATTGGTGTATAATATGGAATGGATATTCTGTTGAAGAGCATTATCGTCAAAACAATTTCGTTCATTTATTAAATTTGATTGCAATTATGGCACAGTCAGA
This sequence comes from Agriotes lineatus, assembly GCA_940337035.1. Lineage (NCBI taxonomy): Eukaryota > Metazoa > Arthropoda > Insecta > Coleoptera > Elateridae > Agriotes > Agriotes lineatus. Next base: position 113,419,126 of record OW679197.1, on the reverse strand, counting down.
TGAAATTTAGAAAGGTGAACGAGTAACACGCCCCGGACCGCAGAAATCACGAAACACTGAAACAGGGAATCACAATATTTACTCTAAATTAGCGCCGCAGCTCACAATGGAAATTAAAACGAAACGACTCCAGTATAAATATTTATATATTAATCGGGCGTAATGGCACAAACGTATTTTGCTCCCTGAATTAATAAACCGTTACCTGTGACAAGTAATAATATTATGACATAGACCATAGAGTGCGCATTTAACAATTAGTGTAAATGTTCCGCTCATTTGCTGCGAATAAAGCGCGAGATACCCACAATGTAGTGTTTAGCTGATGGTATCTCGGTCCCGAGCTCGACTATCTGCGGTTGAGTAAGACTCGATCTTTATAATTAACCGTTCCCTTAATACGATAAATAAGAAATTATGCAAGTGAGGAAATCTGTTTCGTCTGCGACTCGGCTCACTTTCGACGTCGTTTGATCCTGCTTCAGTTCACAATAATTAATTACCGGAACTGCAGCCCTACTGCGATACGAAGATATCACGATTCGGATATATCCATTGAGTGAGATGCAAATTTCAGATAAGCATCGAACATAAAATTGGGAATTCTACAACTAAGGACGACCCGAACTGCCTGTTATGCGAAATGCAAATGTGGGCATGCAAATTCCGCTCAAACTATTGTTATTAGTTTTTGCAACTCAAACTGGAAGGTGGATCCTCATGTGTCGACCGTTACGACTGTTTAATTGTTCTAAATGTTATCAAGGCTTGTGGGTCGACGTCATTTGTTCTATGTAGTAGTTCAGTTGCGTTAGTGCTGGAAGTTTAAAAGATTACAATGTGAAGATGCACGAAAGAGGATATCCCATTATAGTGACTGCTCGAGATAGCGCCGATAACATCATAATCTGCTATCAGTTAGTAGAAGATCGTGCGTCATGGAAATAGATCCTCGTGAAAGTATTTCATCATATCGTGTAGGCCTTTTTTGCAAGACTCGGTAGTTTTAGTATGATGATCCATGCACCTGTTGATCGATGAAAATGGATAGACACCTTCAGAATTTTCAGTATTTCTCATAAAAATCATGGGTTGTACTGGTCCTGTATACAATTACTCAATTTCATCCCTCCATCACATTCAAGGAATAAACTTTACTAACTCTGTGTAAGTGTATACATATTTTGCAAATTTAAAAAAATACACGCTTCTACTGTTCCTATTGAATATCTTCTTAACCTTAGATGACGTTTTGCATTCTTCACGACTTGCGATCTAAAACCCCTCCCCAGCCGAATTAGTAGAGAGCATCCCGGAATCGCTATTCAGCATATCTTCAGAATGCTTTGTCTATTTTCCAGTTACCTTGCTTCATTTTAATCCGACTGCCTTCTGTTTCTTTTCTATTGTCCGTAGGGGTACTAATATTCTTGTTCTTCCTTCCTCAAGTGGTCTTCTTTTCCTTTATTAACGAGTATGTCTCTTATTATCTTTCTTTTTTCTGTTTTCTTCCTTTTCCATATTGTACTGAACTATATTTTCTCTCTTCGGAATGCATCCGATGTTGTTTTCCACCTCTCCTCTTTTCTCGCCCCATCTTTCACACTCTAATATCGTGTGTTAGGCTGTGTCCATGACATCACAGTACTAGATAATCTTCAAAGTCACTTAGGAATTGAGTGAGATGGAAGTTCACCTCTTCGCTCCCTCTATTAACTCACGCCTCTAAGTCCCGGATCAGGAATTTTGTCCAGGTGCGCTTTTTTTGTTTCTCCCCCAAGCTCTGTTCCATTTTTCCATTACGCCCCTCCTAATATCCGTTTTATTAGCATTACCTTCTTTGAACGTCCTTGTTCTCTTCTCTATCTTTAAATCTATGGGTATGATGCCGGCTGTAGGCCGACGTTATGCCCAATGCCATTTTACTCTCCGTCCTCAAAAATTTCCATTTGTATCTATACTGGTTAGACAGTGTCCTACTGAGCACAATAATTTTCCTTTAAAAGGCTTTCGGTTCTATTCTTGGCATCAGCCTGCTCGTTGTCGTGATTGTTTCCTCAGCCTTTTGAGTCGCATACTGCACGGGGTTTCGCATCGTGGCATTTTAATCTATCATCACTCTTTCGATTAATGGATCACCAATCTCAACTTCTATTTTATTCAGTAATCCTCACTCCATATAATATCACCACCTCAGTTCTTTGTTGGGCTACGCTTCGGTTCTTTTCTCCTATTGTTCGTATCAGTTTGTTGGCGCTGTGTAGATATTTAATCCGAGTAGCTCCTCGGTTTTAGATTCTATTATGAGTATCATTACTATCATCAGCATATCCGATAACTTCTGTGCCATCGTGTATCTCCATCCACGATAGCGGGCCCAGAATGGATCCCTGTGGTACCTCGCATGCCATTTTTTTTTGTTCTCCCCTCATCCTAGATAATGCACCTGTACGAGAGGTAGCTTTTGATAATCTTCGGGAGGTAATTGCTTATTCTTCTTCTCTGTAATTCCTCCATGAGGCTTCGCCAACAGGCGGTATTGAATTGTTATCATCATGCATAGTTTCCTGTTTCTGTGTGCGTGCTGTTGATTTTGTGTGGTCTTTTCTGTAATCAACTGGATCGCGTCCATAGTGGTTCTACCATTTCTAAACCCAGATTGGTTCTCGGCCAGTCCCCAGCCTTCCTCAATTTCCTTCATGAGCCTTCCATGAATCAGTCCTTTCTAAGGTATTTTCCGCCACATCTAGTAAACAGATATGTATGTACTTCGTCGGTTCCCCTTCCTTGCTTCCCTTGTAAATTGGTGCTAACCTAGCTACTTTCCGTACCGTGGGGAAGGTAACATCCGTAAATCCTCGTTAATTACTTCTAGAATTTTTTCAGGGCTAGCATCAAAGACTTCCTTCATGATCTCTTGTTGTTCTTTTAATTTTTCATGGTCACCCTAAGTTCTTCCATCTCGAAAATGGGGATATCTGTCAAGCCTGTATGGGCGCCCATGATACTGATTACGCTTCTTGGGTTGGACACAGTTCCTGCACACCCCCAATGTCGTTGTCCAGTTCAATGCATAGTTGTTTCCAACTGTTTCCTTTGGCTTTTTGGATGAACTTTCTGTACTTTTCCCTGTTCTCCTTCCATCTTGTGATCATCACTTCTTTATCTCTATCAGAGAGCCTGGGGTTCTTTCGATCTATAATTCCCATTGTTTCATATTGTTGAGTTGTGCATAGGACACTAATTGGTTGTTTTGTAACTGCATATTTCTGTCTTCATTAATGTTCATATTTTATCTTGCCATTGCTTTCTTGCTAAATTTAATTAGCCGTGCTGTTGGTATAGTTCCTTGAAAAACGCAAAGTTTATTGCAAAGAACAAAATTCCTCTGGACGAGTCTCGAGTTCTTGCAGAGGCCAAATAGCTCAAACCTTTATAGGATCGAGCGGAACTTTTTATATCATAACAACTGGGAATTTCTAGAAGTTTTTATTTTTGATATGATAAAACTTGACTGTACAAATTTAGTAGGCAATTGTGGAACAGCGGCATATTTTATTGAAGTATGGCATATTTCTAGCCAGTGATTGTTTCTGTTCTCTAAAGACAATAATGAGAAAATAGCCTAATTTGCAATCTGCTTTTCGGCAAAGCAATGCCGGCTGGAAAACAAGGCCTCGGCTCTCCGGCGTGACGTCAGCACAAGAAGACCGACTTGACCAATGATTTTATTTTATTTGCGTTTATTCCACCTCTAGCCTCGTGATACGAAGCTCTCATTGGCCGATTTGGCTTTCTTGTGCTGCTGTCAGGCCTTGTTTTACAGCCGGTATTGCAGAAGCACCCCTCTTTCCCAGAGTTAGATTTTTTAAATACTTGCCTGATTTAAGACAGAGATATTTAAAATAGTAATTTTACGGTATTTTTACTTGCAAACAGTTTTAAAAATATAGTGCAACAACTGGATATAGGTAAATACCTAATACAAACCAATTTCTGAAATTTATAGACACATAAATCACTTTTCTGATTTCTTAAGTTAATTTAGTCTCGGGCCCAGTTTAGTCGCAATTTACCTACTTAGATTAATTGGCAGGAGAAATCATAAAAACGCGTTAGTAACGAGCAAAGCTGAAGCATGTTGCCTCAACGCTATTGGGGGCTGCAAGTGAATATAATTAAAGTGCAGGACGCAAGCCTAACCGCTTCATTAAGTTATCGAAAAAGATTCAGGTGTAAATACTTCTGCAACAGGTATTTGCCACCGACATTTAAACTACATTCTTAAACTTTAACGCATGGCTTCCTCTCGAGCCGTTCTTGAGAGCCGCGTTGTTGCAAAAATGCTAATTAAAGTAGAAATCTGTGTTGTTGCTAAAATGGATAAAGTTACTTGAAATGAGGACAGAAATCGAAATGCTAAAATCAATCTTTGAAGGAGCGCTTAGGTTCAAAGAAAACCGAGAAGTTTGTTTAAAAAATCATTTACCCAACAATCGCTTATTAAATTCTTAAAATATTGCCAAGGCTAAACAATGAACACACATAAAATGAAGTCTAAAAGGTCTGTCTGAATCACTACTCCAAGCAAATTGAATTTCGAGCTAAATTTATAGATCGATTTTGTTCTAATTTGTTACGAAAGGGAAATTACCCAATGATGTGGCAAAGCTCTCTGCGTACATATTTTTCAATAAACTCGCAATCCATTCAGCTGGCGAATAAAAAGATGTAGGCAAACCGAAGAAATGTGAACTTTGCACTTAAGTCTGTGCCTTATTTATCATAATTTGCGATGCAAGGCTTGTAATACTCGCACGAGTTAGTAAAAGTTGTAAATGTCAAAAAACGTTAGCTAATTAAATTGAAGTCCTCTCCGCGTGCCCAATAATTTACTACCAAACGTGGGAAGTTGTAAAATTTGCATGCCGGCACCACTTTGCCTGGCAATTAAATCGAGTTTGGGCGTATTAAAATGATATTCGTTTAAGGAGCATGCATGTACGACTTACACAGTAAAATGTTGAGGAAAACTTAGTTGCAAACGTGCCAAAACTTGGCGAAAAGCCACTCAAGTTAGTAACTCTGTTAGACCCACAATTTCAAGTAGATCTCTGGATTTTAATGCGAACTTGCTGTGGCTCTTAATTTAAGTTTTTTACTATTTATATGCAGCATTAATTAGTCACAATTGCTTTATTGTATTATTACAAGGTTAATTTTATAGAAACTAGTAAAAATTATTTGCATCAATCTCTCTGTAATAGTTTTCGCAATTATTGGAAATTGCGCATACCAGAGAATAATAGCATTGCGAGTACAATTTACTTCCAACTAAAATGTAAGGACTTTCTCGGAACGTAACTAACTGCATTGCCACGTCGAGTCCATAATTCAAGCCAAAAATGTGGAAGTAGAACAATTTTCCGACATGGAAATTTGAAGCAAGCGTGGGAATACAGTAAAATGCTGGATATTCTAATGCAATTAGGACAAAACTCTCATATCTTATCTAGGACGTCGTGAAAACTAGGATTAGCAGCAAATTAGATCGATTCAGAAGCCTAATGTGCACATTTAATTTAATTTAGGAGTTGTACCAATTATCTCTGCTCATTAGTAATTAATTAAAAAGCGGTGTGGCTGCCATATTAACACCATGATCCTTAGATTGGTTTTCCAGCTTTCGCCCGAAACAACTGCTCAATAGGGGGTTTGGATTAACTATTCAAGTCTATTTTTACGGAACGTCCACACAAAGCTAGACTACCTTGCAGGATTAAGCATCGTTTTTGGTGAAAGTGTTTGACGTCATAAGGTTGCGCGAATCGCAAACGGCGAAGCCTTACGAACAATAACAATAAGGCGCAAAGTGTATTGGCATATATCGAAAGCGGCATTAAAACTCACCCTGACCTTCCACAATGTACCCCAAGGTTATAAACCGGAGTTAAATTTTAATTATAGCCGCACTTCGACTACGAGCGCCACGTTTCGACTCTTGGAAGGTTGTTTAACATTCATAATTTGCAAATCGGCCTTCTCCGGAACTTATTTAGCATACCGTACTTTCATCACGGTTGTTGTTGTGGAAAATTTGGGCACCGGGAAACTCATTCACTGTTTTATTGGGAAATATTGAAAATTTGCCAGCCCGCTTTATTTATTCTGCCCCGGTTTATTATTGTTACGAAGTGTTATTTTATGCCCGGCATACTTAGTTAATCCTAAAATAGCGTGAAATATGGCTAACTAAGATGTACCGTTCGACATTATTAAAGTTTATTAAATTTAAAAAAATCTGTTAAAATGGATTAGTTTACATAACACTGGAAGGACAAGACAAGGACCAACATAATTAATAACGTCACAAAATCATATAAATGCTTTTCTTATCGCGTTTAAATCTTGAATGTAGAACAGTTTGTTGTCGGTTGACTGCGATACAACTGCTCAGTAAAGCCGAAAGGCCGAATAATTTTTAAATTTATGTGCATTATTTTCCTACGTGATGAATTGAGTAAGAGTCTGTAATAGTTTTTATTGTCGGTTACAATCGTCTATTTGTATGATGTTTTTAGGGCTGAAACATAATTTACATACAATTGTTGCGCTTTTTATATTATTCAGTTATTTATTGCTTCGTGCCTTCAAATCGATACCTTATTACTTATTGGGGGTCGAAGATATTAGTGTCAAGACCACTTGAACAATTGGGAATCAGAATTCGCTATAATTCTAGATAATTTTTAATTACAACAAAAGAAACCTCCAATTTGAACTGCAACAACTTGTTGGACGTTTTATTTGCCTTTGGATATAGATTTAATTTTCGGGATTGGACCGTGTCATTGCCAAGGTAGAACTCACTTTGCCAAGAGGTTTCATCAAGAGCACGAGGGGTTAGTGCTAAAACGAATATTAATATGTTTCGATTACATCAGAGGGGAAATTCATCCTTACTATTAATACCTGAACACTAACAGTAGCTATGAAAACTTTTAGTAAATATACAGACTTCTTTTTCTTGGTGGATCTATGGCATAGTTACTATGACATGCTAATCTTGTTACACTATTAACTTGTTTTGACTTCTCTGCCAGACTTGCCCCGTAGTAAATCCAGAAGTGACACATTGACCGAGACCACATCACTTAAAGTCGGATAATTATGTTAGGCAAAAACAGTTTTCAAATGAAAGGGAAATGCAATTAACCCCGCGTACTAATAACAGTAATAACACAACACGATCGGCTGTGCTAACATCCTATTGTAATCATTATCCCTGATATTATTCGTAGCTGCTCAGACTACAGACCAATTAGTAGTGATTGATAGAAAGATCATCGAGACGTCGGAGTATCCACAGGCCAAACAACCAGCGCCCGAATGCGTGAACGTTTCATTAAAAGATAAGCGTCCCCGTAAAACAGATCAAAATAATGGCATTAATTAAATCGAGACGGAGCACCACTTCAGCGCTGTAATTCGAGCTGTACTTTTCATGTGCTTCTTATGCAACTAAAATACGATATGAAGTCCTTCTTATCTAAAATTCTGTTCGAGCGTAACATTTATCTTGGTTTTATTTCTGTTCTGCTTGCTCCTTTGTTTAGCGGCGAGGTGGCTGCGCTCGCAAATCGCGACTTCCAAGTCGCCGTATTAAATAAAAGACCGCGAATTTGAGGACTAAACGCTAAAAGCTACCGCAGTGTGTGAGCTAAGTAACCCAATTTTCTGATGGGATGCAGTCATGGTAAATTTCGGTTAAACAGACTGGCATTTTATACCTCCCCTTTGTTTTTAGTTGGCATTTTTATGTGTTTATTTAAACAACTTTGATGGATGCAGTTTCGCAAATGAAACTGTTAATCGAAAAGAGATAAACAACTATCTCAATAATTGTGCCCCACAGTTTTCAATTTGCTGTATAAAATATTCACTTCGATTATTTGAAATACTCAACTAATAGCAATGCATTCAACAATTCTTCAATACGGCCGAATGTGTGTAAATTAGGTGCCTGGTATATATTTAGTTCAATAGCTTGATATCACAACTTGCTAAATAAATATACATCCCATTATTCAACCTAGTTAACAGTTTTTCCTAACTTAAGTATCTTGCAAGCACTTAGCGTATTGAATAAACTCGAGTGTTACTTAATCTACTGAATAACATGCCTGCCTAGCATTCAAAATATTAATATTTGTGTATTTAAGTTATTCAACAAAATACTTTACTTGTGGATCACGTGCCCTCAACAAAATACTATTCGTATTTATTAATAAACTAAGCCACCAGTAGTCAAACTTACTAAACAAAATACTTGCCAGTAAACTCAACTTTCGCTATATAATCTACGTACTCACGAATTAAACTGATACTTAATAAAAAATAACTGAAAAGTAAACCTAACATGCTTCATACACACTTATACTCTATGTACTAAATTAATAATTGAATTCAACTGGTAATTAATGCACTCAATTGATAATCGATGATCGATTCACTCAACTGGTAATCGGTGTACACAACTCATACTCGATATATTCAACTGATGATAATTGGTGTACTCAATTGCTGTACAAGATATTCACATTGAACGCCGACTACTTCAAATGTTCGACTAATTTCAATTCATTCAACCAAGACTCAATATACTCAGCCATTCTACAATACTGCAGTGTGTTTAAATTACTTGCCTGGTATATATTTAATTTATTCAATTGATATCATCAACTTGCTAAATAAATATACATCCATTATTCAACTTAGTCCATGATTTTTCTGTAATTCTCAACATCTGCAATAAATACTTAACGTATTTAAGTTATTCAACAAAATACTTTGTTTGTGAATCACGTGTTTTCAACAAAATACTTCGCATGTGCATTACGTGTTCTCGACAAGACACTATACCTATCCAAACCTAATATGCTTCATACTCAAATTATACTCTATATAGGTACTAAATTAATAATCGATTAACTCAACTGGTAGTTGATGCACTCATTTGATAATCGATATACTCAACTGGCAATCGCTGTACTCAACTGATAATCAATGTACTCAACTGATAATCGATGTACTCAACTGACAAACGATGTTCTCAACGGATAATCGATGTACTCAATTGATAATCGATGTACTCAAATTCAACACTATAATCCATGCGCTCAACTGATCATCGAATGCTCAACTGATAATCGATGTACAGTAGGCGCTGGATTCTGTGAACTAATTAAAACCAAGCGTGTGCATACAACCGAGATATCCACTCAATCTTATGTACAGTTTAAAATAGTTTTATTGTATTTATCAACTTAAAATAGTTTTTACGAATGTAATATAATGTGTGTAAAAGTGAATTCATTATGTCTTTTAAGTATGTATGTAGTTAGATAATTTTGTCCGAATCTTCTTTTCTTCTGAGCTTTTTTGAATCTATGTTTAATTTTTGTCGTTCATTTAATTGAGTATCCACTCCACCGAGCGACTACTGTACTCAGATTCAACTGACAATCGATACACTCAACTGATAATCCATGCGCTCATCTGATAATCGATGTACTTAACTGGTAATCGAATGTATGTACTTAGCTGATAATCCATGCACTCAACTAGTAATAGATGTACTCAACTGATAATCTATGTACTCAACTGATATAAAAGATGTAATCAATGGATAATGGTTGTACTCAAACTCAACTCACAGTCGATACGCTCAATTACTAATCCATGCGTTCAACTGATAATCGATGTATTCAACTGATAATCGATGTACTCAACTGATAATCGATGCACTCAACTGTTAATCGATGTACTCAACTGATAATCGATGTACTTAACTGATAATCAATGTACTCTACTGATAATCGATGTACTCAACTGATAATCAATGTACTTAAATGGCAATCGACTAACTCAACTGATAATGGATGTATTTAACTGATAATCTATGTACTCAACTCATAATGAATATATTAAATTGATAATTGATGTAATCAATCGGTAGTCGATGTAATAAATTGATTGATAATCCATGTAAACAACTGATAATCGATGTACACAATTGATACTCGATCAATAATAGCTGTACTTACACAAACATCTAAGTACGTAATAGTAACATTTTCTAAAAATGTTTGTCGAATACCCAACATATTCAACGTGCTCGACTAACACTTAATTTATTTGACAAAATAATCAATATACTTAAGTCATACTTAAGTTTCTCGACGAACGACTAGTGTTGATCATACCTGAATACTCGCTTGATACTGGTTAATGTGTTTGCTAGAACTAGTGTTCAATGTACTGAAATATTTAGCTGCCATTTGTTTTGCTGATCAAAATATTCATTGAATACGTATATCATCACGGCTTACTTGATCGACATTTAAGTATATCAACAACATATTTGATATTTAACTTAACAAAACACGCACTCATTTTAATTCATTATGTTTGATGTCTGTAACGTGTACAGTCGATATTTAGATTATCATTTCAAATGTTTTATTCATAAAATGCCTATGATTCCCGTTTGTTGAGATTCTTGTATTTTATTTCGCTTCCTTAACATACAGTTGTATCTAAAAAGTTGGGGATGTTATTTATATTTGCAAAACACTGTGTTTGCAGGTTTAATTTTGGGAATTTGAACTCTTATATTTATTTGGGCATAAGAGGCATATACTCGTCTCTCAAGTTTAGCTCGTTGGAATTTGATTTTAATTAGCAAGTAAATGCCGAGATTATTAGAATTGTTGGAAAGCAAGTCTATAATTTTGCAGGAGTATGGCCTATTCATAATTCGAATGCGTTTTGTAGCAGAAGTGGCGTTCTTTGTTTGCACAAAGTGAGGTGTAACTTGGTAAACTTGCCAGATCAATACTCCTGCTAATTGCGAAGTCTATCGCAAGACTCAGGAAATTATAAAAATGGCAAAATGGAACCGAGCACACTCGGGAAGCAGATTTATTGTGAACACGAATTCGGCTGGCAAATAAAATATATGGACGGCTGCAAGACGCAGATTTCAATTTCTGTGGACGGTTTGGAAGTTGGTAGCTAGTTTGAAAGGTTCTGTTTCCTCAGGACGCTTCCGAATTTAGTTGACAATCGAAAACATATCGTGACCTTTTACGAACACGCAAGACTGCGGTAACATTATTATTTATCGTGGAATTGTAATTATGTAATTTAATTGTATGTATCTCCACTCCGGTTTATGGAACTTGGTTGATTCTTTAGGTCGCGACAGGTTTGTTCTGCGGCAAGCGTTGCCCCTAAATATGTAATTAAGATATCCATGGGTCCTCATAAATATGCATCAATAAATTAGCTTTTAATTAATATGGGTAAGTTTGGTTATGTAAGTGCGATTAGCGCGATTTTTAGTATATTTCGTTTTTCTAAAGGTTTCTCTTTCCAAGGCTGCAGTCGGCTTGCTCTGTAGTTATTGTACAAGGCCAGTAAAATTATCGATTTATTTAAACTAAACGCTTCGGCGATAGATTTGACAGAATAAAGTTGAATCTGTAAACAAGTGTGTTTTTATTCCGCAATACCGCATAGGGCAAAAAATGTTAACCACAAATAAGTACTTTTTTAATCCCAGTCGAAAGTGAATGTTAAATGGGATTTCCTGTCTTCGTTATAGATTTTCCCAGAAAACAGGTTAAGAGCATATTCTCGATCAGTCATAATAGACACTTTTAGCTGGATTTTCCGGTAAAAATTGAAAAATGTATGAATTTGTTGTACTAGTAGAGGAAACTGGCTGAATTTCGTGCAATCGTTATGCTTCGATTTGAACCAAGCTGCCGTGAAGCGGACAGAATCACTCAATAACGGGGCCAGAAAAGGAAATTTTAACTGATATTTTTGTAGTTTTTGCCTGAAGAAATGTCAGGCACTTCCTGGTGATTTAGTGCAATTTCGTGCGTTCCCGTTTCGTGCCTCGGACTAAATTTCCTATTTTCAGGGATGTGTTATAAATCCGCTTAACCTCTTATTACTCCCGCTTGTGCCTCGAAATTAATACTTGGAGAAGAAAATGAATGTATGAAATATTTACGTACAGCGTTAGGTGTATTTAGATCTGTTACGCAATTATTAATTTTTCTAGTTGGTTGTAACAAAGTGAAAATGTAATTTGAGTGGATTAAAATGGCATGTGAAAGAACAAACTGTAATAGACAAGTGGGTTTCTTATGTATATATTTCAGCAATTTCGCTTGACCCATTTGGTATTTAGGGCATAGCATATTAACGATAATATAATTACCGTTCAATACACGAGTAATTAGTGGCTTAGCGTAATGGGAAATTCTGTTTGTCATTTAAGCCCTCTATACCTATTGAGAAGTTTCTGTAATTTTTGTACATTATTACCAAATAATTTCCTTTGTGTTTCTAGCTTCCTGTAGTTTAATTAATGCTTTTTTCATTTCAGGTAATGCAATCGGCCAGTGTCACAACGACTATGCAGGATCGGAATTGATGGATTAATCGGTAGAGCTAAAATCCATCCATGGGATAATTCCTAATAATCACGCAGCGTTGTGATCATGGGAAAGTGAATAGCGAATCACGTCGTAAGAAGTACCGCAGGATAAGTAATCGTTCGATTAGAGGTAATTACAAAAATGGCATTCCTACGTTTAGACTAACCTCGGTTTCGTACAGAACCAGCAGGAGTTATTAAGCCAATAATTTCACGACTGCTGGTGACAAATCCTTCCTCGTCCCGTCCTCTCCATGAAAAAAAGTTCACCTCCGGAGCACGAAATGAAATTTGATCTGCTTTTGTTCGTGTAGCTTGCTTAATCGGCGGGAAAATTAACATCTTTAATTCTTCAAAATTTGCATGCATAATCCGGTGCGTGCGTAACGTGAGCTAGAGCTTCCGTTCATTTCTGTAATTTGTGAATACGAAGTGCCAGAAGAAGCCTTCCAACTTTTCTTCGGGTATAAATAGACACCAACACGTGGCTGTGTCTCCCATGGCAGTGCGTTGTGGATCCAGTTAAAGCACTGACGGAGGCGCTGTATAATCTGTTTTGTGTTCTTAGACGTCTAAGGCGGTGTATCGACCCTAGGTAATTAAGAAGTTGCCAACTAGGTTTGAACAATATTGAAGTGTGCGAACTACACTTGCTCTTCGTCTTAGAGGCATGCCTAAGGCGTGGGTGGCTCAATCCCACATGCGCAATTTCATTATTTAAAAACGTATTACGACCACGTTTCGTAAGCAGGTGATATATCCGTGTTAATTCAGTGAGTTGATATTTTTCAATGTAGTGCTATAAAATTTGTCTTCTAACTAGCAATTTCTAAATCTGCGAAACGAACGGAAGAACTCCCCTCGTAACAGTAACTGCTCACGAAATATCGATTATATTTGTGGGGAAAATCGTGTGTTAGGAAGGTACTCACGGTATCATTAAAATTTGATGCACGGTATAGTATTACAGTAATAGATCGTGTGCCAGGAAGGTTGTTCTGTATATGACAATATTGACAGATTTCCTGGTGTTACATCCAGCGCAGTGATTATATTGGGAACATTGTTTCACTAAATAGTACAATAAAATTCGTCATGTGGTAGACCAGCTTTTACAATACTAGAATTCAGTGGCGGTTCGCTATAAGCAGCCAACGTTGAGGTTAGATATTTGCTAGATTGTTCACTTTGTCATAGTATAAGTAAAAAATTGCAATGGTTTTGTGCTTGAGCATCTCTATTTGGTGTAAGCACCGCATTTAAAAAATATAGGAGCTATTAAAAATTGAGGAGAGCTTTTCTTCTTATAATTGTTAATTCAGAAAATACTACACTGTTATTTAGTTTAATAATTTAATACACATTTCTAATAGTGGAAACCTAAATCAGAGTGGGAATCGATTTGCATAGAATTTCAATTATCCTCATCAGAAAGTGGTGATTTAGCCACGTTACCTTCTGTTCGTTCTCGTAATATCGGTGGGTAGCTGAGCGAAGCAGGAAGGTTTTGAACAAATGGCTGTACAACCTTTAAGATCAAGAAGATTTAGAATGCTTACGATAACCGTGAAAGTGGCGTCATGACAAGTTGTTGAATAGAATTTTATAAAATGAAAAAGATGTAATAAGTACTTGGAGGGAGTTGTGTAGGTATTTAATTTACAAAAAGTGTTAAAATGCAACAAGAGGAGTCAAGCAAGGCGTGTGAAAGAAAACTAGACTATAAGTACGTAGTACCTCTAACGTTGTTTTTTTAGAAAAGTAGAGTGTAAGCTGTGTAAAAAAATTATAAATTTGTAATTACGTCAAAAATATTAATTAATTCAAAGATTGTCTCCTACAACGTGGGGCAATTACAATATTAAACAGAAAGACATAGTTTGGTTACATTCAAACAATATAAATAAATAGTGGGGCAGACTTTAATATTAAAAAGTTAATATTGTGTAAACTATATTGACTATAATGGGTCTAGAACAATTCGCTGTCGCCGATTCGTCGTTGCCAATTCGCCGCTGGAAAACTCGCCGCCAGAACATTCGCCGTCCAAGTTTTAAATGAATAGAAATACTACACGATTCAGTGTAAATCAAATACAAACAAAAACATGTGCCATATGTTACCAGCACTCTCTAGGATTAATCCTTTCACATTGGCCCAACTGAAATTACGTTGTTTTGAAAAATGAAAATAAAAAAGTCCAATTTTGTTGCTATTACTACATATTACCTGTTTTGTTGTATTGCTAATTTAACTTGTATATTTGGTGTTTGTTGAGTCATATAGGACTTAGTCCCGCCTGTATTTACATAATAATAGTAATAATAATAACACAATAAGTGAAAATTCTTCGAATAAAAATTGCATGGTTTTGTAATAATCAAAAAGGGTTGAGTTTTAAGAGAGATACTTTTGATCATTAAAATTAAACAGAGATAAAACTACAAATTATTTCTTTATTATTTGAGTAGTTGAAAAATACAGCATTTAGTGACGACGAGTCGGGCCTGATGGCGAATCTGATATACGGCGAATTTAACCTACGATGGATTAGCGATGGTGAATCGGCAACGGTGAATGGATGGATCACCCCGATTATAATATAATACTGGGGCGAATATTTATTAAGATAGTATTGCAATAAAAAGTAAAAACGGAGACAATGAAACAAATGTACAGAAATAATTTATTTAGTTACAGTAATAGTTATTAATATATTAAGGGCATAATCAATAGATTATCACTGGTCAACACAGTTTGGTTTTCTTATACATACATCAATACGTGTAGTTTATGTCTTTTGTCATGCTGATTCTGAATCTGATTTCAAATTTGCTCCATCACGTCAAACTTTTTAGAAATGTTCTTAAATAGTTTTTTCAAAAAACACATTAAATTTTTAATTCATTTTCTTATATGGGTATTTCGCCACTCTGCAAATTAAAATATTAAATAACGAAAATATTAACAACGAACGTTTCGAGGGACAATCTGCCCTCGTTATCAACGAATAACAATTAAAACTAACAAGAACTTATCTTTTTTTCACTGGAAGAAAAAACGACCAACCTCCAATGAATTTTCTGACATTGGTGAACGTACACCAACAAACCAGTAGTTTGGTGGAGATATGTCGATGATGTTTTTGCAATTTGGCCTCATGATATAGATGAGGTGGACAAATTTCTTGAACATATTAACAGTAAAGAAACCTCCATCAAATTCACATTAGAAACAGAGCAAAACAATCAGTTACCCTTTCTTGATACACTAATCACACGCACAATAAATACTTTTGAAACATCAGTATACCGTAAGAAAACCAATACTAATAGGTACTTACATTTTAATTCTAACCATCACAAAAACATAAAGACAGGCGTTGTAAAAAGTCTTTACGACAGAGCCAAAGTTGTTTGCTCTAATGATACAATTTTCAAAAAAGAGAAAGAATTTATTATTAATGTTTTACAAGATAATGGCTATCCAGAGACTCTTGTTCGGAACATTTTCAATACACGAAGCAATGCCACACACATACAAAGGAATGACACTCAAAAATATAATACTCTTACTATACCATATATTCCAGGCATATCTGACAAAATTAGACGAATTGGAAATAGATTCAATGTTAGGACGGTATTCAAAACGATGAATACTTTACGGTCAGTTCTTACAAAAACTAAACAGTTCAACGAAGAACAGCATTCAAGGAATTGTATATATAGTATTCCCTGTGAATGCGGGAAATATTATATCGGTGAAACATCCAGGCCTTTAGCAGTAAGAGTTAAAGAACATAAAAATATGTTGAAAACGTATCAATTCAATAAGTCTAAGCTGGCAGAACATGCTTGGGATGAAAACCATAAAATACAATGGGACAACACAAAGATCTTGTCTAAAGAATCGAAGTCAACTAGGCGAAAAATTAAGGAAACGGCATACATTTTACTTAACGAAGAAAAATGCGTGTCGTCTTTCTCAATATTTTTAGACAATAGTTGGCTATCGATTCTTAAAGATGAGATCAAGTAGGTACAGATATCAACAAACGTCAATGTCAGAAAATTCATTGGAGGTTGGTCGTTTTTTCTTCCAGTGAAAAAAAGATAAGTTCTTGTTAGTTTTAATTGTTATTCGTTGATAACGAGGGCAGATTGTCCCTCGAAACGTTCGTTGTTAATATTTTCGTTATTTAATATTTTAATTTGCAGAGTGGCGAAATACCCATATAAGAAAATGAATTATGAATTCACGCCACAAAGAAGTTTCAGAGGGCACATTAAATTTTACTCAATTTCAAAATTACTTTTATATACTAATAAAGATACCACAAGGAATATTTTTCTGCCGAACATTGAGTGGACATGTGTCTGAACATGTGCTTGCATGTTTCCTACGCCAGAGTACTTTAACCACGTCCATTTTTGCTCTGGAACTAATCAAATTAAGAATTCATAATTTTTGGAGGGGTGTTTCGGACCATTACTGGGACTACAAATCTAAATTTGCAACCCTCAGAAACCTGTGCTCGCTGAATGGCGGTCGAAAAACAGCGACTTTTTCGGACTTTTCTCGGTTTTTTGACAAGATCTCCTAAACTATGCGTTTGTTGAAAAAAATCTTTTACAGCTTTTTAAAAGTAAATTAAATTTCCTACAAAATAAAATCAAAATTGTTTTTGTGAGTTGTATAGTTAACGAGATACGGCTTTTATAAGATTGACTTTTTTTCCAAAAAGTAAAAATTTTAAGTTTTCTTCATGTTTCGAGTTGCGATACCGGCAAAATGCCACGTCCTACAGAAAAGTCAAAGGCATAAAAGTTGTAGGGAATTTAATAAGCTTTAGGTTGAGCTAAGGCTGGTCATTGTATCCCAGATAGTCTCGTCGGAAATGAGAAAAACGACAAAATAAGAAAAAGCTTTTTTTAGTTGAAAGTTGAGTATTATAACCAAAATTACAGTCTGTCGGTGATGGGATTTTGCCAGAAAAAATATTTAAGCAGAATATTTCATAAAAATGTAATTACATTTTAACTAACACGTACATTTAAGCCAACATTTGTGAGGTTCCGGGTATGGGATGGTGTGGCATCTGGGGGACCTGGGACAGTGCAGCCGAGGGCGGCGAGATGTCTTCATCCCCACTTGAAGAACTGTCATCCTGGAGTGTGGGCACATTGCAGCAGGATTTCCCCCTGCAGAAAGTACACAAGACTGAGCATTTCATCCCAGCTTTGCAGTAGCTGCATCCCCCAGCACAGCCTATCTTGCACTTGCACGAAATCAGTTACAGAAGGGTTTAAAGTGCTGGTTCAACTTCCATTGTGATTAGATTAAGCCCCAACTCGCCCAACTTCCACTTCCAATCCGTGGGGTTTTTCTCCACCCCCAACCACTTTTGTACCTGCGAAAGAATAGAATGAAAATTCGTTATGTATCATATATCAAAGCACACACATGGTGTACAATGGTGTACGGGCGAGGTTGACTTTGGCTGTAGCTGCTGACCTGACGAACTGGAGGTATCTCAGGTCGTTGAGGGTGGTGTCAGTCTCTCCACCATATACTGCGACAAGGCACTTCTCCCCAGCTGCAGCTATTTCATCGTGACTCACATCTGGGCAGAGAAAGACTACTGCTTGCCTGAATAGTGCTGGGTTCTTGAGGAAGGTGTTGACGAATTTGGTTTTCCTCTGCCAGAAAGGAACAGAGGTCGTGTCGCACCCGCTAAATGCGTGAAGAAACATAATTATCCCAGGAGAGTAATTAGAGGTCCCGGTGGTGAACGATGTAGATGGACATTGGACCTCTGGCTCCCCTCTTCTGCATTTCTGGAAGTAGATGTTGTCTGAGCTGATCTGGCCCTTCTAAAAAGTTCTTCAATGACTATAAAAACCACTGTAAACTTTCTCCAACATGTGATGAAAAAAACATTAATTAAGGTGTTGGTGAAGAAAACGATGTTACTTAACTTTCAACCAAAAAAGCATTTTTTTCATCTTTTTGTATTTTGTAATTTCTGACGAGACTATCTGAGCTACAAGGGCCTTAGCTCAAATTAAAGCCTATTAAATTCCCTACAACTTTCATGCTCTTGACTTTTCTGTAGACGTGTCATTTTGCCGGTATCACAACTCGAAACATGAAGAAAGCGTAAAATGTTCACTTTTTTAAAAAAGGTCAATCTTTGAAAAGCCGTATCTCGGTAACTATACAACTTACAAAAACGAGTTTAATCTTATTTTGTAGGAAATTTAATTTACTTTAAGAAAGCTACAGAATATTGTTTCCAATAAACGCATAGTTTAGGAGATCTTGTCAAAAAATCGAAAAATCACTGTTTTTCGACCGCCATTCAGCGAGCACAGGTTTCTGAGGGTTGCAAATCTGGATTTGTAGTCCCAGTAATGGTCCGAAACACCACTACAAAAATTATTAATACCGCATTTAATGTTAGTTCATGCATTTTTTGTGTAACATTTGACTGGGCTAGTAGTGGAATATAATATTATAATTAATAGATTTTTTAGCAAAATATCGGGGAGGCTTATGTGCAGCAGTGAACAAACAATGGCTGATAAAGAATAAGAAGAAGAAATATTGTACTATTGCTCGTGTTTGTACTTCTTCTTTTTCCTCTTCTGTATCTATGACTTATTCCCTAAGATGCCGAGTCTTCTATCTACCTGTCTCATGCCAATCACATAACTTTTACCATATTTTTTTCTTTCTTCTCCACTTTCCATTTGATCGTATCTGTCTATGTAAGTCCTCGCTTCCCATCTTTTATTGTCTTAAATACTCTTCTCGGTAGGATATTCTCTCTTCTTCCATGCATACCACGTGTCTGTACCATTTTAACTGTTTTTTGCATTGTCCTAACAATTGGTTGTATATCTAGTTCCCCCTTGTCTTTCCCTTGCTGTCATTCAAACTCCGATCATATTAGAAGCCAAACTTACTGTTGATGTTTACGCAAAGCATTGTTTATAGGAATGTGAAAGTAAAATGTGAAAGATGTTTATGTGGAGAAGTCAACATACATAATTCTCACTCCAGATTTAATTGAAACACATTCATAGAAGAATATTTTAGACTAAACTTCATTTGTATATGGAGCACATGTTCAAAAGCAAAATGCTTTAATGTGGCCCCATTAAGGCTACATTCAAATATCGTGTATGTATGCCAGTTGCCGATGGCACAGGCCGCATGCAAAGCACTCAGGAAAAACTAGAGTCGCGCTATATATTATGGCCGCGATGCAGCGTTCTAGGGCTTCATTCCAGTAATGACTCCAATCAACACGTAGTCGCGGCGCCGAAGCCATGCAGGCGGGCTCCGAATTAAATTTTATCACTGTTTCCCTTCATATTTTGTAGTTAATATCTGTGAAAAATGCGGCCGCCAAGAACGCCAAGACAAATACGCCAACCTTATTTTTCATCCCTCACTTGATTCAATGAAAAGGGTGGCTAAGCTTGAAGCCCCAGTGACAAGTGGAGCGAGCAGCTCTGCGGCCCCGGCCAGTTATCAAATGATTTTGAGGCTGCTTCCAACAATAGCGCAAAAATAAACTGCCGCCCTTTTGTCGGGGGATTGCCAGTTCGAAAATTTTTAATGGTTTAGAAAATTATTAACATGGAAGCAGACGATTTTATATATTCTGCAAAGTAGTAACCTGCAAGTATTGTATTACTAATGGTAATATTACGTTAAATATTTTTGATGTAACAGAGAGCCTTGGTCAAAGTGGTTTTTATTCAGTATCGTTTCCTGTGAACAACTCCAAGCCAGCAAAATCACACGTGAACTCAAATTCCAATTTCCATCAGCGCTAAATTGCAAGAACTAATTTGTATCCCCTTTCAAGCCGTAGCAGGAATCCGATTGGAGTTTCAGGCGGCTTTGTATAGTTGCAATTTATCTTTCGATTTATTGACTTATAGATTGGAATCGAAAATAAAACCATCAGCCGTCTCCCGAAAGCCAATTTTTCAATTCGCTATTAACTCGTCAGTTAATATTTAACCGTCGACGGCGCTCTATCTGTCGGCACGCCAAAAGAACTAATAAAAGCCCGTACAGCTGCCAATTGCAAAAACCGTGTTTCTAGCTTTCTTTTTAATGCGCCGCAGATTTGATAGTGAGATGAAACGCGAGAGCTTGAGGGGGCCCCGGCGTCCCAATTATTTTTTATAACGGACCGATGCGACGCGACTTGCAAGCACGCCTCGAGGCGTCGTTTTCTGGGTGCTTTGGTGTTCAACACCCTTTCAAAATTTTTAAAGAGCGCAGTGGGGTCCAGTTATACATTTTTAATTAGATTATTGATATTTGATAGGTTTCATAAAAAGCATTAGGGTTGCAATTATATGGCGACACGTATCTATAGAAGTAGAAAGTAATGTATAAATGTCCTACCATAACCTTCAAAATTTATTTTGCAATCGTTCATGTTTGAAGAATTCCAATGAATGTGAATATCAGTGGCGGAGCTACTAATGACTCAAGGGCGTCTGAACATAAATAGCAAATTTGGGTATACAGCGGTCTATTTATTATTGCCTAATATATAAATTAGAATGGTTCGGTTAGTTAATCGATTTGCTCCCCATGAACGTAATTAACGTTCAATTAAAGCAGCTTTAAATAAATTTCACGATGTTTTACTTACCACAACCATTTATACCCTAGTCCTAGTACTATTACTACAGCTTATTCTTTAATTAGAAACTTTGTAACGCCAAAAATGGAGCTGTTTAAACAACTATAGAAACTTAACGTTGAAGACTTATTACTGTGGATATGTTTTTCTTCCTAGTACAAGAACTGTTTTTATTCAAAAAGGTTTTATTTTGCCTGTTTCAGAAGAATATAATTTATCTACTTTGTTCTGTTATAGAAATTTAATTCTAATACATTCCATACCAAATTTTTTCAAATAAAGTACATAACTATTGTGACTACATGGACAAATTCGAGGGCCGATCAGCAGCAGTGGAGACGGCATGGGATCTTGGGGCGCCAATGAGTCTTTAATACAACAAGTATGCCCAGATAGAAACGAGAACTCAAACTCAAAACTTTAACTAAAACCTACCTGAAATGAACTTACAAAACAGCCAGATCAACAATAGGTTTGGAGTAACTAAAACACACATATCAATAATAACATATATAATGGTCAACAATATAATATTTAGTCCAAACAGTTTAAAGTTACTCAAATAGTAAAAGCTTATGAAGATAATGTATATAAATTAACATTACTGTTCACCAACAGAACAAAAAAACACAAGTAACATATA
Source organism: Agriotes lineatus (assembly GCA_940337035.1). Classification (NCBI taxonomy): domain Eukaryota; kingdom Metazoa; phylum Arthropoda; class Insecta; order Coleoptera; family Elateridae; genus Agriotes; species Agriotes lineatus. The sequence continues at coordinate 113,397,292 of OW679197.1, read as the reverse complement.
TTTGCCTCCGAATCTTTCAGTGGGCATTATACTGGCAAGATATCAACAATGGTTCGATGTAGAATGGCTACAGATGTGGGGACGACAATAAAACCCGCCGGTCCTCAAATGCAGATAAGCGCCGAAGCTGAGATAATAAAATTCCAAAGCGGCTACGTGGAAAGCAGTTGCAAATACTACGGATATAAACACAAACGCCAAAACAAGAAAACGGGTGTAAAAGACCAAAAAGGCGCGAAAATTTACCAACAACGACCGGTGGAACCCATGAGCGCATACAGCAACGGAACGGTCAAAACGAGAATCACGGCGCGGCAAATTTTAAAAGCACCTAATGTGACTATAGTTCTAAACAAACCATTAACGCATTTTTGCGTTGATTCCATGTGTAACAATGGCATTATATATTGGTATTTTTCAAAATAGTTTCGGCCATTAATAAAAATAAAACTAGAAAAAATGGTTTTCGCTGTCCGCCCTTAAATTTTTGTTTGAAAATAGGCTTTCTCAGAATAGAAGGAAGATCCATAAAAATATTTCATAAGAGCACCGCTTTAGGAAGAGCACGTATTTAAGCCTGTTGTACAAATAAACATTCTTTACTTTTCAGAACTTATTTTCTTGAATTATGTTATATATTTTAAACTTGTCAGCACAGTGAGATAGTAAAGTCTAGACTTCCTTTTACAAGACTCTTTTATTCAGGGAAATAGATCGGCATAGCCGTTGGCACTAAACCAATAGAACCGGGCTGTAATCATCATATAAATAACGGAAGTAACATCGAATCAAATCAACACTTAAAGTCAGAAAGAATGCTCTTCACCCTTAACAGTGAGGATTACTCGCAATACGCTCTCGCAAATAGCTTGCTGACCATTTTACCGGCGCGAGGCTATAAGCAAAGCGAAGTTCCTCAATCTTTTTTGTTCTTTCTTTTACATGATGCCGGATCTAGAGGGGGACGAAACGGGTCCTATCCCCTGGGCGCCTAAGACACAGGAGCGCTACCACGAAGTTTTGGATGCTGATAATTGTGCAAAAAAGGGAAATTAAAAATAACTGAAGTTTTTATTTGTAAAAAAGAATTATTCTCGCGGATTTGGATGCCACATTGAGTGAGCCATAAATGATATTTACAATCGTCATTGTTGTTTGTTTTCCCCTATTAGATCAAAACACTGGCGAGTCAGATCATTTGGACTTTCCCATACAATTAAGGTAAATTAGAAGTTCAATGTAATTTTTCAGACTTGGCCATCTCTTGTTTTAGGCAAAATTAACAGCGAACTATATAGTTTCCCTTTGCCTTCACAATAGTGTTAGTTATCTTTTATAAAATGTAGATTTTGACAGATTTTCCTAGTGGAAATTTATCTTGATTGTTTTAGGATCATTTCTAAAAATTCGTGTTTTGATATGTGTTGTTTTAATTCTGTATAATTTCAGTTTTAGTTGACAAACAATTTTATTCTTTTAATAATTAGACTTTTGTTGCAATTTTAACAAACTTTATTTTCATATTTGATCAGGGAGTAAGCAAGTTATTTTCGATTTAGCAAAACTTTTCTCTATTCTTGCTGCAAGATGGAGCAATATCGTATTACCAGTTGTTCAACTAAGCAAACCTAGCACTTTTAACAGATTATTTTACAAAATACTATAAATGGTATTTAAAAATTAGTAAACAATTCGATATTTGTGTCTGTTAAATTTGTATATATCCACTAAAACTCCTGTTTACAACCAATTAGTCGAAAATTTAAACAAGGCCTGCTAGAAAACCTTGCTATCACCAATCGTTCGTACAAGGTTGCATTTTATTATCCAATTTATGAATAATACAAAGAAATTCAATAAATGTTAATCTCGGCGGCTATAAATATGTTTGTAACGCCGTCTGATTAGCAAGTAAATAAAATACTAAGGTGATAATTTGTGTGCTTTACAATGTAAATATGATTAACCATGGTGTACATTCGCTTGGGGATAAGCCTACTTCGATTTTTAAATTGAACAGGTAGTCGAATTCGAGTTCGTTGGACGAATATCCGGCAATTTTTTTTTACGTTGCTGTCAATACGGAGTAATTAGCGTCGCAATCGCTGCGGCTTGTTATCTTTATTATTTGTAAAAGTATACACGTTATTACTTAGCAATCACAGAGCAAGACTAATTAAATTTATATAACCGCTGATATTTCACGAATAATAAACCCTTGTTGCTAGCTGAAAACACTTGTTTCAGATTTAACAAATAATAATAGAGCGGTGGCTTTATAAACTGTGTAGCCGCCCGTGGCAAATTTCCTTTTGAAATTTTTGAAATGATAATCTGTTTTGGATAACATTCAAAACTGTTTGCGGGTGAAAAGCATTCATCGGCGTTTATTTATTGCACTTCGGCGGTAGCGCAATAATTAAATGGGGAAAGGCCTATATTTTATTGCAAAACGTGCCGGCGCCGTGTTCAACTAAACATTAGATTTTTCTCCGCAAAACACCAGCAAAGCTGCGCTAAACAAGTTAATTATTGGCAGTTAGCTGCCTCCTGCGCGCGTTTTCATATCAAACAGGCAAACTGATTGCAGCGGGACTGCAAAATGGCGCTCGGAAATAAAAATTGATCCCAACGAGCGGTAAGGCTCCGATTTCGGCCGCGTGCATTCATTATTCTTCGTTTAAATCAATCAGTGTAACTACCACGACGCTCATGTCGACGTAAATCCTCAATATGCTGCAGCGTAATGTTCATTACGCCCAATGCAGACGAAGTTCTAACGCGCCTAATTGAATCTAATCGAACTTAACTGCTGGCAGGTAAGGGGATCGGCGATTCTTAATAATAATTAACTATCGATGCCGCTTTTAGTTCTACTCAGCAAGAATTGACCGTGTGTAAATTTGCATTGAAGTTGCCTAGCAGGGAAGTTTAGAAGCTGCTTTGCAGCTTCTAAATATCTATTAAGATTGGCTTTAAAATAACAAGCTGATAAACCAATAGCAGCATATAAACAGTAAATCGACAATTGTTTATTAAAACGCAGAAGATAAGAAAACGATATGTCTATCAAGCGCAAACATTCGAGCAATCAAATGCAAATATCGTCGATAAGAGAAACAACAAACTAATTATTAGAAAGGAATTTTGAAAAACAATTATAATTGCCGTGTCAACCTCGTTGCAGAAATTAGCTGAGAACATTTCATAAACAGAGCAAAGCAGATAACATTGTAATTGCAAATTGCAAAAATTAAGTAAACACAGCTATATTTGAATAAGAACTGTGAGTCCAGGTATTGATATGATTACACTTTATGATTACATTATAGAGCCTTCAGTTTTTCAAGGTAACCCCACCGCACTTTCATATCAGAATGAAAAATATTTTTTTCAAAAAGAAAACAAACCATAATTATGAAAGTTTGTTTTTGATTTTCAATAATAATATGTACTTGTCTGCACTCTATTTACTGGCGTATAGTCGAGTCTCGACAGTGGCGTAACTATATACCGTTTGGAGCCCGCGTGTGAGCACATTTTGGCGCCCTTGAATATACTTAGTGATAATATTTATTGACAACACGAAAACACAAACATAAAGTGTAAGATAAAACTAATGAACATAGTAGATAATTGAGAATGTTTCCTAATTCTAACTGCACGCAACTACTTCTACTAAGTAGTACTACTCTATCCTATAGCTACCTTCTTCTATTTAGCAAATATTTCTATTAATTTTTCGAAATTGAAATAGCTGGCTTATTGCTCATTGCTTATTAAGATCAAATTCTTCAAGCCAGCATGCCCCATTTTATTTCGCAAATAGAACTTAATTATCGTTGGCTTCAAGGAGACCTTTTGGCTGATACTGTGGTGTAGTGTGAGAAATAACAATTATTTGCTCTTACCCTTATAAAGATAGTGGAGGGGGGATTAACATAAAATTTTTGTCATTTTACTGAAAATTAAAACATTCACAGTAATCGCCAATAATTTACGACAAGCTTATAATTTTGTAGCTATCAAAATTTATTCGGATTATTCATAGTTGGTTTTCGTCTCGAAATGCAAGTTTGAACCTATGATCAGCACAGCGAACAATTTTCTCAGTTGGTTCTCGTCTTAAAGTACAAGATTGAACCTATGAATAGCACAAAAACACATTCCGTAATTGGTTGGCGTCTCAAAACACGAGGTTGAACCTATGAGCAGCACAGTGAGCAAATTTCGTAGTCGGTTCTCGTCTTAAAATACAAGATTGATCTTAGGACTAGCATTCGCAATTCGTTCTTTTTTCATAATTCGAGATTGAACCTATGAGCAGCAGAGGGAAGAAATTTCGCAGTCTGTTCTCGTTTTAAAATGCAAAATTGAACCTGAGTATCACAGCAGACACATTTCTCAGCCAGTTCTCATTTCAAAATTCGAGATTGAACCTGTGAACGGCACAGTGAACAAATTTCGCAGTTGGTTTTCGCCTTAAAATACAAGATTGAACCTATGAGTTGCACAAAAACACATTTCGCAATTTGTTGTCGGTTCAAAATACGAGATTGAACCTATGAGCAGCACAGTGAAGAAATTTCGTAGTCGATTCTTGTCTGTAAAATATCAGATTGAACCTATGAGCAGCACAGGAAATACATTTCGCAATTCCTTCCCCTGTCGAAATGCGGGATTGAACCTATGAGAAGCACAAGGAACACATTTTGCAGTTGCTTTTCGTCTTAAAATACAATATTGAACTTATGAGCAGCATAAAACACATTTCGGGATTGGTTGTCGTCCCAATACGCGAGATTGAACCTATGAGCAGCACAGCTAACAATTCGCAGTCGGTTCTCGTCTTAAAATGCGATATTCAACCTATTAGCAGCACAGTGAACAAATTTAGCAGTCGGTTCTCGTCTTAAAATACAGATTGAACCTATGAGTAGCACAGGAAACACATTTCGCAATTCGTTTTCGTCTCAAAATGCGATATTCAACCTATTAGCAGCACAGTGAACAAATTTAGCAGTCGGTTCTCGTCTTAAAATACAGATTGAACCTATGAGGAGCACAGGAAACACATTTCGCAATTCGTTTTCGTCCCAAAATGTAAAATTGAGTCTATGATCAGCACAGTGAACAATTTTCTCAGTTGGTTCTCGTCTTAAAGTACAAGATTGAACCTAATGAATAGCACAAAAAACACATTTCGTAATTGGTTGGCGCCTCAAAACACGAGGTTGAACGTATGAGCAGCACAGCGAGCAAATTTCGCAGTCGGTTCTCGTCTTAAAATACAAGATTAATCCTAGGACCAGCATTCGCAATTCGTTCTGATTGTTTCATAATTCGAGATTGATTAAACCTATGAGCAGCAGAGGGAACAAATTTCGCAGTCTGTTCTCGTTTTCAAATGCAAAATTGAACCTGAGTATCTCAGCAGACACATTGCACAGCCAGTTCTCATTTCAAAATTCGAGATTGAACCTGTGAGCGGCACAGTGAACAAATTTGGCAGTTGGCTTTCGCCTTAAAATACAAGATTGAACCTATGAGTTGCACAAAAACACATTTCGCAATTTGTTGTCGGCTCAAAATACGAGATTGAACCTATGAGCAGCACAGTGAACAAATTTCGTAGTCGATTCTTGTCTTTCAATGTATATTTAGTACTAATCAAAAAGAGTACATTCAGGCCGGTGCCCCCGCCTTTCGGCATTACACCTGCTTTGGCTCGAATTTACATAACTGCGTATTAAACTAAACTAAACTTAAACAATTTAACTTTAAACAACACTTAAATTTAAATTGCCCTACTCTAATGATCTCTGCCCTAGCCTAAACTTTGATGTAACTCAGGCGGCACTCACTACACACGCACCACTCGCAGCCGTTGCACCCTGGAGGCGAACTCGACCAGGGTCTTCCACCAGAGGGGGTCCCTCGAAAGTGTCCTGACCTCCTCCATGTCCGTGGGCCACCTCAGTCCCTGTGTTGCAAGCCGCGCGTCTGCCAGTCCCCGGTGGTGATCCTCCAGTGGGCAGCGGAGAATGACGTGGTCGGCCGTGTCTTCTTCGCCGCAGGCGCAGGCCGGATTTTGCTGCCTTCCAATCCTGTGGAGATACGCCCCGAAAGCACCATGTCCGGTAACCAGCTGGGTGGTGTGGTGGTCGAGCCTGCCAACCACCTCTCGACGAAACGAGACCGTCGGGATGAAGCGCTCCACAGGTCTGTAAAATATCAGATTGAACCTATGAGCAGCACAGGAAACACATTTCGCAATTCCTTCCCCTGTCGAAATGCGGGATTGAACCTATGAGAAGCTCAGGGAACACATTTTGCAGTTGATTTTCGTCTTAAAATATAATATTGAACTTATGAGCAGCATAAAACACATTTCGGGATTGGTTGTCGTCCCAATACGCGAGATTGAACCTATGAGCAGCACAGCTAAGAAATTTCGCAGTCGGTTCTCGTCTCAAAATGCGATATTCAACCTATTAGCAGCACAGTGAACAAATTTAGCAGTCGGTTCTCGTCTTAAAATACAGATTGAACCTATGAGTAGCACAGAAAACACATTTCGCAATTCGTTTTCGTCCCAAAATGCGATATTCAACCTATTAGCAGCACAGTGAACAAATTTAGCAGTCGGTTCTCGTCTTAAAATACAGATTGAACCTATGAGGAGCACAGGAAACACATTTCGCAATTCGTTTTCGTCCCAAAATGTAAAATTGAGCACAGTGAACTCATTTCGCAGCCAGTTCTCATTTCAAAATGTAACATTGAACCTATGAGCAGCACAGTGAACACATTTCGCAGTTGGTTGGCGTTTCAAAATGCGAGATTGAACCTATGTGCAGCACAGTGATCAAATTTAGCAGTCGGTTCTCGTCTTAAAATACAGATTGAACCTATGAGTAGCACAGGAAACACATTTCGCAATTCGTTTTCGTCCAAAAATGTAAAATTGAGCCTATGATTAGCACAGTGAACTCATTTCGCAGCCAGTTCTCATTTCAAAATGCAACATTGAACCTATGAGCAGCACAGTGAACACATTTCGCAGTTGGTTGTGTTTCAAAATGCGAGATTGAACCTATGTGCAGCACATTGAACAATTTCGCAATTGGTTCCGGTCTCAAAATGCGAGATTGAACATAGGGCAGTAGCGGATCTAAAGGGGGGGGGGGGCTGAGGGTCGCCAACCCTAATTATAATGTGACTTGACTAAGTTCGCAAACATGATGTGACAAAAGAAATAAAATGAAAAATTACTAAAATGTGTATTTGTAAAACAGATTAATTCTCATGGATTGCTGTGCCCAAGTAGCCATGTTTGTTATTGTTATTTAATCCTTTTACAAGGTTAAAAAATTGGCGAGTCAGATCACTCGTTTTAGAATTCCAGAAATGTAAAATGTATACGTTAGCAATTTATATACGACCCTACATTGCGAAATTTTTATTTTTTTGCTAAACTTACCAAATTTGACATAAATCGGCATGATCATATCATTTTTAAAAATGTTTAAAAAATTCAAAATTTAAAAGTAAATTTGTATTGAACTAATTTCACTAATTTCCCAATTAAGCTTTAATGATGCAATCCTAGCCAAAAAGTGCTGTGGAATTCTACAATTTAAAATTCTTGAAAATGATAACAATCTTATACCAAAATTTATGAATTAAGTGAGATAAAACGAAGTTAAAACTCTATCTAAATTAAATTAAATTACAAATTAGTATCCCTTTAAAAATATTATTGAAATGTTAAAAATTTTGTAGAAAGTTAAATATAAAATACTTTGAATTTTAAAAAATTTGAGCGCCTTTATCTTTAGAAATAGAGTTTTTGAAAAAAAATATTGTATGGTCAGAGGCTGTACTTTAAGAAGGCATATTTAAAATTTGAAATCTTTTTCTCTGTAAAAGGCGGAAGCCGGAAAAATCCTCCGTAAAGATTTTCCAATCCTAACGAAAACTTTATTTATAGACCATATACGTATCAAAACTCCAAAAATAGAATTTAAGCAAAATGGGTTAAGCCGTTACGCTGTTTGCACTTTTTATATTGTTTATTTGGCAAAAATATTTTTACAATGTGCGGTGAATGTGACAAAACATGCCAAGAACGTTTGTATTAGATACAAACAAAATTTAAATACTGTAATTTCAGGTAAAACTTTGCTAATAGAAGATTTTAAATGTCGACAAGGCGAGGAAAATCTATTATGCTTAATTAAACGCGGGGGATCTAAATGAAATTACAGTGAAAAGTAAACAAAGTGAAAATTATTAAAATGCAAATAATCTAAAAAACTGCAAAAAAATTCGAAACCTGGTTAGAATATCGAAAATTCAACTAAATTCTGTATGATGTTGAGCATGATTGCAATTATTAATTGCAATTACATTCCCCTAACTGGCATAATTGGAAGCACTGGCATAAACACATTTCGGTATCTTTAGCGGTACACGCGTTCTTATGCTTAGTCGAATAACAATTTAAACAAATCAGTTGGGTATTGGACCGTTTTCCGATTCATTAGTCTTCTCCTGTTCTCCTAAGAGCTTCAACCCATCTTAATTCTTGGAATTTTGAAACGGGGCTTTGATCCGTCCCAGATATTTGCAGCATGCGTAACAGGAAAGATCAAACACTTCAATCAGGGCTGTGTTAAATGTGAAATTCACCTGCAATGCAATGAAACAGCTGTTTAAAAAATTCAAAGCTCATCGAAAAGGGAGAGTGGCGTTTAAATCCCCGAGGTTACGCCAATGACCGAGCCACTCAACAATGCAATCGAAAAGCTGAGAATTTTACCTTCGACTCTAACACATAGAAATTAACACCGGAACGTGACTACACGCATGTTCCTCGAACGGTACCATCGCGCGTTCCTTTCTCTGTAGAGCATTCTGTTTGCATCTTTAATTAAGGTGATTAGTGAAAATTGGTCAATAGGTTTGGTAAATGATGCGTGGCGTAGCCTGTAATTTTGGCAGTTATCTAAAAGTATCATCGGCTGTGTGCAAAATGCATCGTAATTATCGTGCCATCTCCAGAAGGCAATAAACGCTGAGTAAATTAATATTATAGCAAGATAATTACGGCCTGCTGGCAGCAATTAACCCGGGGCTAGAACCGCGCAATGCCAACTAGGATTTAAAAGTGGGGATTTTTAAAACCGATCAAAACTTTAAAGAGCAACAGGAAGTTCTGGCGGCGCCTGCGCCGCCTCAATTAGACGACTTCCAGTTTTATAAATTAATACCGAGCGTTCCCAATTAGCATTTTGAGCGAAACATGGCCGCCTATTTTCACTAAGCGAATAACATGTGCCTTACCACTAAATAAAATTGCTTAACCACTGGCCTACTAACCCAGATGTAACGTCATCCACTCATTCCTGATCACGTTATTGCTTCCTGAGGAGAGACAAGGACGGCGCGGTTAATTCGAAAATGAATAAGTGATAGTCGATTCGCTAGTTTCAGGAAGTTGGAAGTGAATTTCAAGAAGCCCTAAATCAAGATGCATGAATCTTGGCCGCGCTCGCTCCGAATCATATTGCTCTATTTATATCAATCCTGCCGATTTTGGTCGCCGTTTACAGGGCCGGCGTTACGCAACGCAGGATTTTGGAGGCCACTTCCTCGTCAAACTCGCCTACGTATGCAAATGCACCTGCAGATTTTGCAACCGCGAAAACGGCTTTGTTTTCGGCGCGGATTAGCAACGCAACTTGGCTTTGTTCAAAGCCTTGACTCGAAGATCCATTCTTAATTTGCGCTATTGTTGGAAATAACGCCGGCAGCGAATAACTAGACTGTTGAGAAATACTTTTAAATTAACTCGGAGTGGGAACCTGGCCGTCTATAAAAGTTGCAGAGGCGCCGACTTTTTAAAACGCCAGGGGGCCCATCGTTCGATAGAAATAGTTCTGATACTTACAAGGTAGCTCAGGTCTTTAGCGCAAATGACTTTCTCACCAAATCTACGGCATGCTCTGACTGGATTGTATTGATGCTAAAATTAGATGACAAGAATATTTGAAAGGCAAAAGAACCTACATTGAGTACTATCAGCAATGACGGCAGTTGTGGAAGAGAAAGTATAATAAACGTTGAGATTTAATGCATACTATTTTTGTATATAATCCAAGAGAATTTTAGTTTTTAATGGTATAGATTAGATATATTTCAGCTAAGACCATGTCGTCTTGCAACAAATTGAGAAACTGTAAAAACATGGTAAACTGTATAACAATTGAATTACTGAACAGTACAGTATTTTATAACTATAAACATTAGTATATAAAACAATAGAGACATATCTTTACAGTTTTGCAAATAGCAATTGGTATAACCACGTAATAAATAATAAATTTAAATTGCATTCGATTCGAGTGATTTATTGAAAATAAAAAGCTAAACTCGAATAAAAAAATCGCAAAAACACTATTATAAATTTGAAAATAATTAGCGTTTCAATTGTAATTAAATACATATAACCACAGATAATAGTCTACATCCAAGTAATTAAATGCTTCGAAAAGACCACAAACAAATAATATACGAGGTGCCATAACAAACACAAAATAATCCGACTAAACCATAGCGCTCGGAATTGATTCGGTGAAGTAGAAAAAGGCCCTAGCTGATAATGTAAAAACTATTGACTGCAGTTATTCGTGGGTTCCGTCGTACGACGAGGTCTCACCGAACAAACGCAATTATAGATACTAGAATATATCGCATACGAAGCAAACTCTTCGCACAGTCGCCGAATAGCGCACATATACCAGCGAAACCACCCGACCACTATTCATGTCTAATAGAAAGTACAGCGTTATTCCAGAAAATATGTAAAATAAATGCGAATTTAGAATATACAGCAAATAACCTTCATAACGAACGTTATTCGACCAGCACCGCAAGAGTGGTGGCTAAACCCCCGGCTACTCAAAATGTGGACTAAAAAACCTCTTGACATTCAGTCGTCGAGAGGCAGTAGGGATCAGTCAGAATGGAACCATGCTACCTATATTGGTATGTGTTTTTATGCGATGTGCAGTTCAACAGACGGGTAATGCCAATGTACGGCTCCTTCAGCATTCGAAGATTATTAAGTCCCTAAGAGATAACGTAGAGGTTACTTGACAACAGCCTAGAAATAAATCCGACAAAGCGTCAGACCAGGTGAAGAGAGTTTAGGCAACGAACAGTTGGTTTTACTTCCAAATATCGTGAATCCTGATGCGATCAGATGGGTGCAGCAAGTCACTAAATTTTCACCTGATTACTTGCGCTTTTCGAGATAAATTCGCTCAATACTCATTATCAAATGGAGTCAAAAATGCGTCTTACGGTATCGGAAGTAAAATGAAGACTCAAAACTGTCTAAACCGCAAATATACGTCTATCCTAAAGTTATTCACCTGGAAATTAAAAAAAGGAGTGGTAATTGCGAATCCAAAAAATGGGAAATAATATTCAGTTTCGTTACAAGTTCATTTAATATTATCCTGGCATATAAATTTACGATATTTTTTCTTTTGTTTTCAGCATTTCGGGCTATTATAGTTTTTACTATCGGCTTAGACGCCTTTGTCATTTTTAGCACTTCGAAAAATCACAAAAGTCCAAAAGAAATTAAGACGTCGTTACTTTTGAGTCTTATTATTTTTAACTTCGTCGGATTTACAAAACCAAAATAGCAAAACTACAGTAAAATAGTTTAAAAGTTACATATTTAACTATTTATCTTATGCAGCGAGTGGCAAATATGTATTTGTCAATAAATCTGTGGAATTTTAATTTCGCATTTTTAGTTGTTTTTCTGCCATTACAATCTTTCAAAGATTTAAAAGTTTTCAGTAAACCGTGTAAATTTAGGAAATTATAAAGGGTTCCTATTTTATCCCCCCCCCCCCCCTCCCCGGCCTGACGTTTTGCAAATGGGCGACAGTTTGTTAAGTAACAAACGACTTCCGGGATTGGACCGTGTCATGATTGAGATCGAAGAACTCAACGTTTCGCCCACTTTCGTAAGGGGCTTCATCAGAGGGAAAAAAGCAAAAGAGCACGGTAACTCAACGTGTTAACCACGCCAGAGGCGAAACTCTTTGCAAAGGGAAGGGGACAGAAGAGCACGGTAACTCAACGTGTTTGTTGTCTGCAGAGTAGCAAATTAAAATTATTTATAAGCCCTAAACAATAAGTGCGGGAATTCTTCGAACAATTGCATGGTGTAGTAATAATTAGAAAGAGTTTTAAATGAATTCAACATAGAGAGAAACTGTGGCCTTTAAAATTCATCAGGGATAGAATTCTAGCTTATTTCGTTATTATTTAGACATTTTATATGTACAGCATTTCGCGACGGCGAATCGGGACGACGATGAATCTAGTCGAAGGTGAATCGGGTAGACAAGCGAATTGACCTAAGGCGAATTGACGACGGCGAATCGGCGATGGCGAAAAAATCATCTTACCTTTAAAAATGAACAGATTCAATGACACTAAAAATATTTGGTTTATAATTGAATAAATACCTTATATTGTATGCACATATTAGTATTTAAAGCACATTACTTACTTTCCCATTTAACGAGTAAATAGTTCGAATAAATAATATACTTTCAAAATACTAAGCCTATAAAAAAAATATTGGATAGTTATTATAAGTGATATAGAAAATAGTTTAATGGACGATGGGTAGTTATTATAACTCATATACAAAATAGTTTAATGGATGATAGGATAGTTATTATAACTCATATAGAAGATAATTTAATGGATGATTCGATAGTTGTTGTAACTCATATAGAAGATAGTTTAATAGACGATGGATAGTTATTATAAACAAATATACAAGATAATTTAATGGATGATTTGATAGTTATTATAACTCATATACAAAATAGTTTAATGGATGATTGGATAATTATTATAACTCATATAGAAGATAATTTAATGGATGATTCGCTAGTTATTATAACTCATATAAAAAATAGTTTAATGGACGATGGATAGTTATTATAACAAATATACAAGATAATTTAATGGATGATTTGATAGTTATTATAACTCGTATACAAAATAGTTTAATGGATGATTGGATAGTTATTGTAACTCATATAGAAGATAATTTAATGGATGATTCGATAGTTATTATAACTCATATACAAGATAGTTCAATCGATGGGTGTAAGCTTCACTTAGAACCACTGTAAGAACTTGCTGTTTTTTTGCTTTAGTGTCTGTAGATTTATGTATTTAGGATATTCACTGTCCTTCCTCATTTATATTAATAAATAACAAACTGGTGTATGCAACTAATTTTTTTATCAATTTTGTATACTAATACTGTCTGCATATGCTGAGTGTAACATTTTATAGATTTTCCATTTGTAATTCTACACTATAGCTCGCCCTTATTTTCACCCTTTTGTGAAACAGTGCTGTGGTGGCTGTATAAGTTATTGATAGACAGGCTGGATAGGACTTCATCGGATGTTTTGATCACGAAGAGAAGTCATAAAGTTTCACTTAATTAGTCAAACAAACAATCTCGAACGGTTCCTACGTTGGTGCAGCGGTGGTTACTGAACTCGAACGTACTCGGAATGGATTAGAATCATATAGACGCACCTACACGTAGCATATGAATAGTACATCATCTCCTTAATAATTTATAAATACCAAACAAGAAGATACGATAATAGCGTACGATGGGCGATGACAGCATGCGAAGGAGACGCCGCGAGCATAGTGACAACGTCGGGACGTGGTGGATCCGAATTGTGCAAAACGACGCCCGCCGAATTTTCTAAGTTTCTCCCGTTATGATCGGCGCCGCCTTGAGCCCTTCTTAATCAATATCGCACTAATCCTGCCAGTAATTAAAGGGTTAACCTTTTCGGCATGAAGCCGAAGTACAACTCATGCACGTGCCTGCTTAAGGTTCGCACGAAATTAATTGCGAGCAAATGAGCCTTCAAATTAAAAATAAACTCGAATTCTCGCGTTCATTATTCCATCGCGTCGAATCAGCGTTACAGGCCGGGTTGTAATGTTCCCTTTCTCAAATTCCCAACATAACTCCGCTATTTTAAGAACCCTCTGTACGTGTAAAGCGTTCACAGTCAAGAGTGTTGATGTTACACATATGGTTATGCAACTAGCAGAGGCGACTTGATTCATTCGTCAAGGTAATGCATGCTATGCGGGTGGTGTGAAAGTTGGTTTATTTATTCTACCTACTTACGACAATGATACTCGCCTAAGTAGGATTTTGTTGTAACGATGATCACTGCGTTGCGACACATCCGTGAATAGTTTGGCCACTTCGAGAGAGAATGTTGTTATATCACAACTTACAATTACAGCTAGCACCAAATTTTTCATTTGATAACATTGATTATATCGATTTTGTTGCAGAAACTCCAGTTTGTAGTATTAGATAATTTTGGGTATTTTTACATCCTTGGCACCGTATCGTTTTATTTTATTATGATACAGAACACATGTCTAAGTCTGCCATTAGCAACGAGTTCAGGAATTTCTATTAGAAACTGCAACAGTTTCAAACAGTGCATTTTGACTTATTCTAAATAAAAATATGGAGGTTAAATGTAAACACAATACAAACCAGTGGCGTAGCTATACCTTTTGACGCCCTTAAATACATATTTTTTGTGATAACAGCAAAACGCAAACACAAAACATAATATCAAATTAATGGACACAGTATAGGTACTTTCGATTCTAATGTTTCCTAACTCGATTTTCACGACTACAAAATACGAATATACTATTAATAAGTAATACTACCTTATCCTAGATTCTTCTGGATTTCATTGTAGCAAATATTTCTATTAATTTTTCGAAATTCAAACAGCCGGTTCTATAATTTTCAATGCTTATTGAGACCAAACTCTTCAAACGAGGTTGCCTCAGTCTATGTATTTCACAAATAAGTTACCTTCAAAGGACCTTTCGGCTGATGTTGTGATTACAGGCAGTGTGAGAAATAAAAAACCCTTATTCTTACTCTTGCCAAGGTATTAGAGGGGCGATAGACATTAGGTTTTTGTAATTTTACTGAGAACTGGGAAGGGATATTAAAATGAAAAATGGGAGATCGTTTCTGCCAATATTAAGAAAATTTGGTACTACTGTACATGGAAACTGGAAAATGTTTATATCGAAAACGTTTTAATTTGTTTGACGTATGCTGATTGGAATCTTAATATTTGCCTTGGAATATGATTCTTGCAATGAATTTGAAGCTTTAAACAATTTGACAATATTCTGAATTTGAAAAATACTGAATTACAATGATGTTGCAGGAGGGCAACAATAATTGTATGCTACCACTACGTAGAAATTTAGAATGTTCCATAAATGCGCCAATAAATTGACAAACTCGCAGGTGATGCGACATTAGTTGGTGATCCAAATTTTTCGGTGCGCTTAATTTACAGATTCGTTCTTACCTTCACAAGACAAGATCATGCTTTAATACTGCCAGCAATGATGCGAAACGGCACCGGAGAGCAAATAGCAACAATCAATCACCAGGAAAGGTCACCATAAGCAAGTGGGGATATTAACAGCTGTGAATCTGCGGAACTTCCAACTAACAACGGTACTCGGCAATGGTTCCAAAAACTTGGCTCCCAAACTGGTAGCACAAATTAGCTGCTCATACTTTAACGGCTCTAAGATCGCCTCTGAAATCCACGAAACGCAAGTAACGATTTAGAATAGAGCACGAGGTAGAGAAAGCGCACACATACCTTCAGTTAACGGTTCTAAGACTTAACTATTTGACAAATCAACCACACAAGTCAGCGGTAGCGCGAGAGAACACTATTCTTGCCCACATAAGTCACTATAAACTAGCCCTAAACTAAGGCAAAATATGAAATTAAAGCGTTCGATGAAGTCGAAGACGCTTGCAAAATAGAACGAGGAGCACAAAACATCGCCGTAGGTGCGCGGAGACAGCTGAATGGTACATGGCCTAGTTACGCATTACAACGGATTGATAATCGTTCGCGCGTGACTGAAAGCCGTTCAAAACGAGTTCGGCTACCTCGGTTATTGTAAAATGCCAAGCGTTCGAATAGGGGTAGCTAAAATCTATAAAACGGACGGTAGAAATAGTAGTAACGCTTTTTATAACAATTGTAAGATAATGCGGCTGTGTCATTACACACAACGCACACCGATAGTTACGCCACTGATACAAACATTTGAAACCGAGCTTGGGGACATAATGTCAGTTTTCTTCCTGTTTTGCTTTCATTGCTGCAGCAATAATTTCAATTGACTATTTTTCGAGTATATATGAATTCAATAGTAGGTAAAATATTGTTTAAAATTTTCATATTTCACATGCACAATTTTCACTATTCGGTCACGGACGGCGCTGAATTAATATTTAAATTAAAATGGAACGTTTCGATGCCGCATGGAATTGGGGATTCTTTTCTAAATGCATATCTAAGTCCTTATTTCCCGCAGCACGCAGCGCTACATTATTCATGTAATAGGTTTTGTATAGAAGCAGTTGTAGTGATAAACTGTAGTAATACGTGTTTCGATTTCCCGCAAACATTCGCCGAAATTAATAACCATTTAGGTGGGATCGCGACTATGCCGTAATTATTTTATTGTAGCAAGCGAATTTGGGCGGAATTTAAATAAATATGTTCAAACACCTGAATACAATAAAAGACGGCATTTCCCGGCTCCCCAGGGTGTAAAATTTGCATTTTCCCCCAGCGTCAATCCAACTTAGTTTAATGTATGTAGAAGAGGCTGGTGTGATGTCGGTAGCGGTTTAGTTGCTAAAATATTCATCCACATTTACAGATAAATTCCCGTTTCATCTACGAGCTTCGTACAGCTGCAGGTGCGATGATTTTCAACAAACGGATTAACGGAGTCGCTCAGACACAGAAATGAGTCTCGCGCGAACGGAACAAAGAGTCTTAATGTAACCTCTGCATTTTCATTTGCGATTTAGACGTTCCAAGTTTCGTTACTATAAACAAGTAATTCGGGGCGGAGGGCGGAGGTGTGGCGTCCTCTTGCATCTCTGGACCGATTTAATCCATAGCGTCCAATATTTCGGGGACTTCCCCGCAGTAGCCCATGTGCGCTCGTCCTTCGGCCTCCTGGAAAGCGTCTGCTGCAGCTCTTACTTTGTTGCTAATAAGAAGAAGAGTGCCGCAACAACTTCGACGTTTCCGGCGAAGGTGAGTTCATTCCGTTATCGATTCGCGAACGAAGCGCGCGAGCCCACATTTTTGCACAAAGCTTGTGTCTAAGCGTGGCAAAGCTCTCTACAAAGCTCGCAGCTAATCGCAACCGACTCTCAAACATAGCAAGACCAAGTTTTCCATTTAACCTCAACGATATATTTTACGAGCTTTTAGTTAAACAACTTGGGACACTTGATTTATAGACTGAGTCGCGCGACGCCTTTAAAATCGCGACGAATTTGCCTGTTTGTATTGGATCGCGCGCTTTGTCGCTCGCTACCTGTTTAATTGTCGCGTAATCCTTCCAGTTTTCTGAATTTTCGCCATTCGAGCGCCTGCGGCAGGGGCGCCGACTTTTTGAAACTCAGGGGTGCTTGACCTCCATTTTCACAGGGCGGTCCATATTTTCACCTTTGCCTTCTGTATTTGATTTTAAAAGAACCCGCGCTAGTCCAACAGTTGCAAATTTCATGGGATTCGCAAAAAACTTGGGAACATCGAGGAGGGTAGCATGCTCGGCTTCAATTACCAGAATGTTGCTTTGATCTTTTAGTATGCCCGATTTTCCCAGAATGTTGATACTTAACTAGGACTAGGACTGATGTGGGTAGCACCCAATAATAGAGAATATACAGGCTGGCCATTTTATCGTGTAACAACTAGGTAGGCAACACATGTAACACACTCATGATTGTCACTCTTAATTTTGTTTGTTTGTTATGGGCAAGATCTAGGTGTTTGGAGTGAAACTACCCACTTTCCTGATTTATAAAATTATTTTAAAAAATTACCTTATCTGTGAAAAATCATGAGCTTGCTAAATGTGTTGCCTACCTATTTGCTGCACGATAAAATGGATAACCTGCATATATGTAGGTGCAAGAACTGAAACAAGTGGTCGAACGGAAAAACAGAACAACGAATTCCGAAAGGTAAAAGAATAATAGGATGTAGTGCTGGCGTTAGAAATGGCCTTCTGGCAAAGATCTGCTTGTAAATCATGGCTGGAAAGAACACCTAAAGACCAAATAAGAGAGATGATGGAGGTCGATATGCCAACAGTAGCAGACATTCAAATGAGGTAGCTAATATAGTACGGATGTGTGGAAAGACAAAGGATGGACGAGGAAAAGCTTCCCAAATCGATACTAAAATGGATACCAACGTAGAGAAGAAAAGGGGAAGACCAAAATCAGCCTGCACAGAAGGAAGACAAAAACAATGGCCAAATGGAATTTCCATCCAACCAGGACGTTAGTAACATCGAAAAGGCTAGAAATTGGGAATCGAAAGACGTAGAACGCTATAGAAAATCGTATATAAACAAATAATTACTTTTTCGTTAAAAAGGGGTTGTTTGTTCACTATATCATACATTTATGCATTTTTTGCATGTAGTCCTCCCCTACAACTTTTCCTACTCCAATTACGCCCAGCTATTTCCACAATGTCGTCTCTTCAACTTGCGACTATCTTTTACGCCAATTTAACAATCTACCTGATCATATTTCGCTTGCTGATCTCATTTTAACTTAGCCACGTCCTCTCGTCCTTCTGTGTCTTTGCTTATTATTTTATCCTTTAAACTGATGTGTAGCATTTTTCTTTCCATCTTTTAGTTTGTGTATTATGTTCGTAGTAAAGACGACTGTGTTATATCAATACCACCTAAAGAACAAGGCAAATGGTCTCTAGTGTGTATAACTTTAAAAATAAGGGCTTCCTTTCGAAACTGGGTCACCAGGCTTGAATTGCCCCTAGCTGTACCTCATTCGCTTTTATTGTAATGGAAAATGTAATAACTCACTTTTTAGTCGACGTAATAAATATAAAACTTGGAATTTGCTTTATTTATTTGTTAATGTACTTAGTTCTCGATTTTTTTCGTTTGTTATAAACATTTAAAAATTGTTCTTCAAAATACTCAAGTAATTCATTGAATGTAACATAGTTACACAAAACTAAATTCACTACAGCAGTATGTGGATACAACAAATTCCACAGCGGCACACAAATTCTTAATTTAACTGGCCTACATAATGAGTCAAATAGATAAAATAACGGCCTACTGTTATCAAAATGATGTGGGTAGATTTATTACACTGATATCACTAACTGCACGAACTACTTTAAAACCTATTTCTTCTCAATTGCTTATTACAATATTAACGAATGTATAAATAAAGAATTTGATTATTTAGTTTTGAGATAGACGATATGTGTATTACGTTAGTAAATTTTGACTTAATTTTCAAATCTATCTGAGCTCGTGCCACGTCAAAGCGTTGATGGCATGTCAGATGTCTGAAAAGTTATTCTACAGCCTTGCTGCACGTGTGTGAATGTTATATACAATTTTATTAACGAAGATCTGCATACATTGTTAAACGTGACCCTTGCATCCAGCAGTGACGCCTGAAATCACGGAATTTAACAGCACTGCCAGTGGATAAAGGCTTCAATATGTTCAAAAACACCTCCTCCAAGTATGTGTCTGCTTTATAACTTGTGATCATAAACACGTAAGCCGCAGTAGTCAAATAATTATTATTACAAGACTATCTATCTCGACACACAGAAATTGAACACTTATTCACATGATAAACATATCTGTATACAAACACAAGTATGATATATAATGGGAATACTTACACTACATTTTATTTAATTTATTCTCCTGCAAATGTTTTAAAACGGTAATAATTCGCCATTACGGTGGCAATACAATGACCTGTTTGTAATGGTTATTTGTGTAAAACTGATAGTAAATAACATACACGCACAGCACCAAACACTAGCGAAGGCACTAAGTGGCCTGTCTATTAGAAAACGCTCAATTACAATCGATAATTCCAATCAAATATGATCACGATTATACATAATTGTTTGCACCCCTTTTATTTTTACAAATGGATAGTATCTTTACAGCATATGTAATCTGTTCCCCTGCCTTTTTGTCATTCGAAGATTTTTCTTTTGCATTTTGAGTATTCTATGGTTTTATTCATAATTTTTTAACTCCATTAGCTTCACTAGTTTCCAACCAATCGTCCTATTCTTTCAACATGATATATTCGGTTTACATCTGTATTTCTCCCGTTATTAGATAAATTGCTTTGTTTCTTTACCTATTACTTGTTTAGTAGCTATATTGCTGTGGATTTAGGTAACTTTGGCCGATACTCTGCTTCATATATTATGCCACATGTGGCAAGACTATATTATATTCTTGCTTTTAATAGCCCGCTATGAGGCTATCTGTAATCTAGCGATCGGGTACAAAATTTTTCTAAATGTTTATTACACCCTCGTATAATTATTTAGTATAATTATGAGGAACTAAGAGTTACCATTTCGTAATTCTAAGTAAACGGTAGAATACAGATCCTGAACGTTTTAAATACAAAACTTTGAAGGATTTTATTATATCAAATCTTAAATACTTGCGTGTGATTGTTGTACACTTCGAGATTAATTAATTTAGTAGTAATTAGGATTTCATCCAAGCTCTTCAGATATTCATAAATAAGTTGTTGGAAATGTTACTAGTTTTAGTTCACAATTGTAAAGTTAGGATTCGCTATTGTGTATAAACTCATACGTTAATATACTTCCAATTAAGTTATGTCTGAAAGGTACGGCAGCTAAACCGCAAAATTAGAATATAATGTTCTTCATTATTCTACTTGAGAGGCGCTGCAAAGGATTTTCATTGAACAATACTTAAAAGTTCGCTTGGGACGAAGATAGTAGACCACACTAACCATATAGTTTTTTTACAACACAATTTTAAAACCAAATTTAATCGAGTCCTTGTTTAGTGACAAGGCGTGTGCAGAATATAAATAGCAACTTAATTTGCCCATAGCAAAACGACAAACATTATCTAATAATTATATTCGTTATTGTATTATCGAAAACAACTCCTTTGAACGTTAACTTCACACCTTCTCAACTAACTACCCCCCCCCCCCCCCACTTATTTAAAATATTTAAGGCTTATAAAGCAGTATTATTATTCTCTACCCTCAAGGTTTCTACGACAAATTTAATTTTTCCAATCTGACAGCGCCCCAAAAGCGACGCTTATGATGAGCAAGCCCTGATTATTATTGGAGATTTAATGAGCAGTCCGACTGCGTTTCACCCGAGTGTCCTCTGTTTATCTTTTGCTTAACTAATATGAGCTGTTATTGTAGACCTTGACTAGTTACTAATCTGCTTTTAGCCAAGGTTGCGCGAAGACATTAGTATTCTTGTTAATAGATAGCCCATAAGGTGAACCGACACTAAAACATATAGTGGCAGTAAGTAAATAACTAGACTAGAATAATTTTCCAATTTTCGCAAATTGTGCGTGCGGTGTCAACTAAGTAACAACCTGTTGTATAAGGAACTTTCCCCGCCGTTCCGCAAAAATGATACGACCGAGAGTTAATTGGATTATATGAATAATTAATTATCACCGATGTGTGCTGACCTCTATTCAGTAAAAATTTCAGTCGTGTGGATGTGCTGTAGCGAGCAGGTCTGCGCGCGTCGCGCAGTAATTTGGAAACGTGTTTAAAATTTACGGAAAACGTGAACTGTTTGCGGGTTAATGTGGAAGACAATGGTTGTTAAAGTCCGAGTAATCGAGCATCCAGCCCACGCCGAGGTAAAAATATCCTGTTTGTAGTAGTATTTGTTATCGACGCAAATAAGTGCATAACAGTCAGTTTCCAACTGCATTGAATTACTCTATTAATAAATGGCGATTTGGGCATGCTTTGTGTGGTCCACAATACCTACAAGGCGATGCGCCCACTCCACCGACGCCCAGCGTCGCTACATCAACATAAATCAAACGATTCTTACCTTCAGCGCTTTTCTTTTAACCTTGGAGCTCGCAAATTTGAATATCCTTTCACTAAAGACGCATGCTTATGACACAATAATTTTCTCGTTGCAATGCTGAAACGTTTTTGCGCATTGTCAGTGGGAGCGATTATCTAACTATATTGCCTGAGTTCTTTGATTGAAACAAAGGAATTAGGTTATTTGATTTTTATTAGCGTGCTTTGAGTTTAAAAACTGCTGATGTGCAAGATTCTGCAATATCTAACCTACGGTTCGTTTCGTTTCTCATCTAAACGCCTCTGTAGCTTTTTTATTATTGTTGCATTGATGACAAAGTGCTTTTGTAAAATGTTAAGAAACTTTTAGAATAGTTTTAAAATTAACTCATGGCTTTACTGGGTTCCTTAAATTTTTGAATTTATTTTAGAATAGTAATGTACAAAACTAAGTTTTAGAAATACAATTTTTTATCTGAAATCGAAGTGCAAAATACGTTACGTGGGTGTGCAGATATAAGATGAAGGTGTAAAAATTGAATTTTAATTCTTTATTTAGCAGTGTTCAAGGACCAAAAACTAACTCTCTATTGTTGTTTAAATGAAGGAACGGAATACTCAAATAACTCGTTTGTATGTGCTTTTTTATGGAATGAAGGTCGCCCGAAAATATAGAAAGGAAGAACTTCACGAGAAATATATTTCTAAAACTGCATTATTTTATTCACCATATTAAACTATATACATTTCATTGTATCCAGGCAATTTCCTAATAGTCTTTTGTTATAATTTTTGTGTTTGACCATTTTCGTCGTCATGAAAATTTTATGAGATATTTATCTTTTCCACTTTATCGTTCTGTTTATCTTTTATTATTTATGAATTTTGTTGAGAGGTTGCCATTTATTATTTACCAAGCATTAGCATTTTCAATTGCCGTTTTTTGGTTTCCGCTTCCGTTTTAGTCGTTGGATTCCTCATTCATTTTTTTTAAGATGACTGGAATAAATTTGTTGCACTTTGGCTGTTTTTATAGCTCTTTTCGATTCGTTACGTTCATTTTGACAAAAGCACATATTTTTACTTTATTTCCTAACGTTAAATGTAGTGCTTACTTCATCTGTAGTTTTCCTAAAAGCCACTTAATTGCTATGTAAATATAATGGGCGTAGATGGTTTTATCTGCCACGGTTAATGTTGAGTTTAGTTGCAGTTATGTATTTGGTTTGGATTCTCACATCCCTCCCCCATCGAGTAATGTGATGTTTTCTGGTTCGGTTAGACCCCTCTGAAAGGCGATTAATAGCTCTGGCAATTTACATGTTTACCTGGTTGATAAACGAAGTGTTTGTTTTTAAATGGTTTTTGATAAGTCAATACCGCGCTATGACTTTACCTGGGACTGAAGATAGATTGCTAAGCCGATTTACACTTGAAGTAATTTTTCCCCGAATGCACTCCGTATTTGTGCACTAATTGCATCTTGTTTGTTTAAGAATTTTCGTTGTATTTATGGATCTACGGAATATAGGTGTCAGGATTATTAGTATGGATTGGAGTTTCTAGTTGTGATTTTGGCCCGTTTTGGACTTGGTTTTTGTAGGACACTGGATTCAACAGATAAGCCACGACTTTGTGTTAATTTAAATTAAATTTCGCCTTAATTCAAAATCTATTAACGCGACTAAGTTTATAAGCTTACAATATATAAATTTTTCTTTTATGCCAGATTTACCATGTTTTGATCTATTGATTTATGAGTGATTTATGTGTATATTTCCTACATACCTTGCGATTTGTTTACGTGTGCGTTAAGTTTACATTTGGAATTAAAATACACACGTTATGCTGTGAACGCTACATATACACGTCGTGGGTTTGGTATTGGGTTCCTCTCAATTACTTAACGTTTAGATATGACAGATTCAACATTTCATTTCGGTATTAAAGTAAGAATTATACTTGTCTGCATTTATTGGAAATAAATATCACGTTAAATGCTCTGTATTGATGCTTTTCCCTTTCCGGAACGGTTTATAGTTTATCAAAAGGCTTGTGTCTGAAATGTATTTCAGGGATGTATCTCTTCAATGTATGTTGCAATCACCAGTTCACCGGGAATCTTCCAACTTTAGTTGGAGTGAGCTAAGTTGATGGCGCCCGAATTCGGTTTTGATCATTTTAGTGTTACTTCACTCCCTCCTCTGGAGTAACTTAGCCGGCCCGTTGAACACTTGGTTACAGGACTGTTTTTGGGTATTCGCAGCTCGCTATCCGGCTTATATTGAAGTGTAAAATTATCGTTAATTTATTCTATTGCTATTGGGTATTAGAACGTCCAGCGGTAACAATGCTCAGTAATAACAACTTTTCTGACACTTTTTAAGTTTGATTTATATCTATATCACATGGATTGATTGCTTCAACAGCAGTTGCTGCATAATCGTAATTTTCCATTTCTAATGAAAATTACCCTTCACATTTTCTATAGGAAAAATTGCCTTCGACTCTACGGCACGTCGGCACATATCACTAATTTAAGTACAAAAATAGCTAAACGCGTGAATTGGCTTGTACAAAGTGTAAAACAAGTTTAGTTCAACTGGTTTTTTGTTTGGATACATTTGTTTCGGAGTTTTCATAAACTATTTAAATGTGCATTTTGGAACCTGAACAAAACGTACAGCTTGTCCAGTAAGGAAAAACATGCGTCGGTTTCTTTTACGCATATATTAACACTAAATTTAATTGGTGAGCGAAACAATGTACTACTAAAACTGCTCTTTCTGATATAACGCTTGAACTCCGTAAAATTTTCCACTCACGACACTTGCACCATTATATTTGAGCAACACACTTACCCAATTCTATACTGCACTAATTCAAAGTTTTGTTTATATGACTAAACACAGAGCCTGTATTAAGTGTTTCTGCAGACACAATACCCAAAAATCGTTCGTATATCATCCACTGGTACTATTACCTAATAGCAAATTATATTTGCTCCATTTTCAATTTTTCTTTGTTTCATTCACCATGATTGCGTACGAAATACATTTATAGACTTCTTGGTTGATTTCTGGAATAAAGAATTAGGAAATTATGGTAAAAAAGTTAATTCTGAATGTTTGGACGCAAATACTTAGCATTATTTTCTAAAGTATCTAACCTTGTCTGAAGAAAATAATTGTGTTTGGCGAATATAATTTGTAGTGTTAATTTCTGGACGTATTTATATCATTAATTTAAAGTCAATTGCCGCAGGGTAGGACAAAGGGTGGGCCAAGCCCTTAGCAATGCCACTGAGTGACAATTTTGTATACATATTTGAAATATAATTATAAGCCAGCAATCCTGGGGATGAGACCATTCGCCGTCTGCGATTGGCCTTCCACGATTCGCCGTCGATTCAATTCGCCGTTGCAAAGTCAGTAACAAAGAAATAATCTGCAATTTTATCTCTGATGAATTTCAATGGTCACAGTTTATCTCTGTGTTGGGATTTTTATCGTTTTAAAACTTTCTGATATCACTAAACTTATTGGGTTCGACTATTATAATAGTGATATGTGATAACATGTGAAACGTGTTTTGAATTTTGTTGTATTTTAAGTAGTTGTACTAAATTGAGAGCAGAAATATCTACTTATTTATTTAAAACTTTATCCGCCGACAGCGAATGTTCTGACGGCGAATGTTCAGACGGCGAGTGTTCTGACGGCGAATGGTGTGACGGCGAATTTCCCGACGGCGAATTGTACTTATGGCGAATCGGCGACGACCAATCAGAGACGGCCAATCGACTACAGTGAATTGTCCTAGACCCAGTAATCCTTTATTGCGTTTTTTCTTACTCTTAAAGATTACAAGAGCATGTACACTTGTACAGATTGATACTATAGCTAGTTTTTCTATTTGACTATTTTTTGTTGTAGACTTCTACTTTAACTAGTATTACTAACAGCAGATTTAAGTTGAGTTTTGGCATTTTATGTACCTAATTGCGTTCGTAAATGTTTACTTTTATTCTCGGTTCTAGTTGCCTTTAGAATATAATTATTGTAGAACTCTTAACAGTAGAAGACAGCATAGCATTTATGTAAAAATATCTTTAGGACATTTAGATGTTCTTATCTTTCAATTGCCTAATCATTCTTGTCAAAATCAAATTTGGGTTGTAGTAATAGAAACCGTTTTCCTGTTTTAAGAATATTTCCCAATAGCATTCTATATAGGGAAGTTTGACTGTAACATATATCCGTTTTTCTCTACGCCTGTTTATAGAATGTAACATACTTAAAATTCACCCTCCCATCCACTGATTGCCCCTTGCTCGGGCTTTAGTATGCACTGAATATTCCAGACAAATAGTCACTGTAAGAAACGCAATTTAAAGTGATATATGACTATAATTTTTTAAATCGCGTCGAAACTAATGCCACGCAACAATCCAATGCACCCCAAAAACACGATTTGGCAGTAATAAACGAATTAGCAAATTTCCAGGACGTTTCAAGCCCATTTTCAGAAAATCGACTGCCGACATGGAGTCAGACAGCGCTTAATCCTTGATACAAGCTTCAGAAAATAGAGCGCGTTTACATAACCAAATTGAAGTTACATCCCGCCGTGCCATTTCCCTAGCCGCCTGCGATTAACAAAAAAAAAATTCAGACTGGTTATTAAATCCCGGGCTTAACGTTAATCGTGTTTTTCAAATGTTTGCTCAAGGTATGCAGTGCCTAATTAATGCCACTTGTGACGCGGCGCTGCGCTTGAAAATAAACGAAAAGCTCACACACGTAACAGTTCCAGCGGGCTTTAACTCCGCAAAGAGGTCCCGTTAATTTTTTTGGTAATTTCGCGGCCTTGACTAGGTCTGTGTCGCTTGCAACAAGTTTTTGGAACACCGTTACTTGCTAGAGACCGAGGCTTTGCACTCGGCTTTTTGGACTGCCCCGGCCAAATAAATGCCGATAATTAATATTTATGTTTATGGTAACTGTTTAGACATCTGCAACTCTACGCTTGAATGTAATCGTATAAACACCTGTTTATTGGTATTGCTTGGAGTTTAATCATACTAAAACCTGAAAAGTGTGTAGCGTGAATAAGTAATGGGGAAGCTGTAGAGAATGCCAGAGCTTCACATTCCAAGTTTTTTAAAAATGGGGACAGATTTCGCCGGTTGTGGTATTAACCTCTAATTAGGTTTCGAAAATTTAAGTGACTACACCTACGCCGTCAACAATAACGAAAGTGTGATTATTAACTTTGTGTTGAGAACCTACACAAGATTGTGGCATTGTTGTTTCGGATTTTAGGCAGTCTTGCATGCTTTTTTCTGCAAGTTGGAATTTAAAAGCACATTTGCACAAATTGAAATTTTCTTTGTAAGAAACTCTCAGATATCATCAAGCTATAAGTAGATGTTGCAATTGTCCCACATACGCGATTTAGACACCAGGTAAAGGGGTCTAGGCCAATTCGCCATCGCCGATTGGCTGTCGCCGATTCGTCATGGGTACAATTCGCCGTCACAAACAATTGCATGGTTAGTAATAATTAGAAGGAGCTTGTAAAGGATAAAAACTCAACACAGGAAAAATGTTGGACATTAATATACATCAGAAATAAAAATAAAAATTATTATTTAAGCATTTTAAAAATACGGGCTGGCGGCGAATCGGCAAGCCGGTGATTTTTACCTGCGGCGAATGTAACTTGTCGCGAATCGGCGGTGGCGAATCAACGACTGCCAATCGGCGACGCCGAATTGTCCTATCTTCAGGTAAAGTTCCTTTTCAATAAGAGTATGAAATTATTATTTTTTACAAGTTGAAGAATAGAAAGAAAGCAGCACAATTATTTTCTACCCAGTGTTTTTATCAAAAGAAAATTAGAAATTGCTCTTTTTTGTACATTTAGAGTTACACCACGTTCACAAAACGCATGGCAGTAAACAGCCCTTTTTGGAATTGCGGAATTAAATACATATTTCATATTTGCTTTAAAAATGCTATAAACTTACTGGTATGCGAACATTTATTTGCATATAACCTATTAGGAATTACATGTTTTTAATTAAATAATTGGAGTGCCTTAGACGTACACGAGTATTTTACTCTTTCTACAAAGAGGGCAAGTTGTGCCTGTATTGTATTATATGAAATCTTCATTCAATGAAATGTTGTTGAATTGTCATCCTTTCAAGGCGGGTGGATCATCCACAACAGAAAATTTTTCAAAACTTGATGTTACCTTTTAAAAATGTATAAATTAGAACCGCTATAGCTTTAGCAGTTGGTTGCAATTATTAAAACACATTGTAAGGTTTAGATATTGTTTTTGTTTGATGGCTGGCTGGGCACAACGAAAGCACTTTTCTTTGTTTTTGTAAATAGTGATCGAATTTAGGCGAGAAACGTTGATAACTGATTCTATTGAGTCGTTAAGCAGTAGGAATTTTGCTACAATTGTGAAATTAATAGAATCATAAAAACTGTGTAAGGGGCATGATAAAAAGACTATCGAAAAACTTGCTCGACTTTGCACGTTACATTTGTAGTGAATTCTAAAACAATTTCTCTGTGAAAATTTCATATCTTCTGAAATCAGAAAATTCTGAGCATTCGCATTCTCTGAAATTGTCTTCGATTTAATATAGTAGATATTGGTCATATTTATAAACTAGGCAAATGAAAGATGACGAAGTGTTATGGTCCTGACCGGTCAAGCTTCAGGCTAAATTCCTCCGTGGAGTGTAGCGCTGTGTATTATAATTATTGACGGATTTCGATGCTTTCAAAATGCCTTTTTACATCGTACCTGTGAAAATCAATGGAAATACATTTTTTTCTATGTTAATTATGCAATTTGCCAATCCTAACAATAAGTATACAGGTGATATGATAAAATTGCCATGCGCGAGACATAATTCATTGACTAAGTTCCTATATGACTAATATAATAATTTAGTTGTTGTTGGTCCACGGGTGAGGATGTTGATATCCAGTATTTAGAAATGATAATATTTATTAGAAAACAACAACTATTCAAGATTTAATATGATCACACACATTGGCATATACATGTAAAATGATATAGAGATACACATTTATAGTACGCGGTGAAACAATAGTTTGCCTTCCTTTTCTTCCTCTTACATTAGGCCAGTGTCCTGTTTAGTAGCACAAAGTTGTGGATCTATGAGCTCTCTTTAGTCATAAGTCGGGTAGGTGGCTAGCCTTGCCCGTCGAAAATCGAGGAAGAGTTACCTTGTAAGAGGTTAACGGCTACCACAGGTTTTAGCGTGGTAGCCAGGGAGCGTACGATTTTTAAAATCTTTCTATAGAGTCGCCGGGAATCGAAGTCGAGCGGGAACATCCGCTCACCTAAAATAGTTTGTGCTAACACTAAAACGTGCCTTGGTATTTCCACAGGGCTCTGTGAACTAAAATACGGGCATTACTGATACGGACTTCGAAACGTGCTAGACGACTTGTAGACACGAAACGCCGAATGTCGTAGACCGAATGAATGACAGTGAATGGACTGGAATATTCGTGGATCCTTCCCTGTCTGTGCTTATATAGCTTCTTGTTGCGTCAGTGGAGGGTTTATTGCAGACTTTCGCTTTCTGAAAGTGCAGTTAGACATTGTGCCTCATTTCTATTTCGAAGAATTGGCAGGGGTTTATTATCTTTTTTCTGTAGCTTCGGGCGTCTTAACGGCGTCAGCCTTGCGCTCAATGGGATTTCCTTGGTCCTTGAGTAACCGTGCTATTGTGCCAAAAGGGTTTTGCGACTATCTGCAATTTGCTCTCGCAGCACTCGCAGTTCACAGATGCTGTAAGGCGAAGAAGATTTAATGCACCTCGTGATAAATTTCCCTACTACACGTCCTTGTAACCTTCTTATTTATTGTGCATTACACGGCTATTTGTTTGCTAATTGTTTTTACTGTCGCTCATTAACCCACTACGAATAAAAGTCAATGCAACATAAAAAAACAGCTAAAATTGTTTAATAATAAAAGCTACCAAGGATTATGTGAAAACCCCTTGTAGAACTTCGCCAACAGTGATCAGAAGATTTTAATATTTATTTTTTATTCACATTGAGAAAGATCTACATACGATTTGCAGGGTTTCATTAATTATTAATTTCCAACAACACAAACCTACTAAGTAAATTTAAGAACTCTTAAAACAGACAAGTAACCAGCTTTTGACGATTTCAGTCAAATTTCAACTTATTGAAATGAAATAGCTTAACATCAAACGGTATTTGAATATGGAGAAATATTCATTTCAAACGGATCTACAACTGTGGCAAATGCGATGAAAGTTGCATAATAAATAAAAATATTGCAAGAGTGTGTAGGTATGAGGCGATATTGAAAGTGTATTTAATTCAAGTTGAAGATATGTTTAGATATTTTCAAATAAGTTTATGATTGAAGTAAAACCGTATTGAACTTGTACATATAGTTTTTCAATAATCATTTTGAATATGCACTCTCAAGGAAAGGAACGGTTGGAGAAGTAATCAAATATCCGGCAACTTGTTTGCACTCCTAGGACGTTTTTCAGATGGGACGATTATAAACGGCGAAGTTTATGAAGATACAGAGCACTTTCGCCGTAAGTTCAAGTTTAATCGCGATATTTCCGAGGAGAAGCTGCAGCGCCCCTTAATCTAATCTATCGAAAGAATGTCCGGTAATAATCGTTTTATCCCCTACGTAAAGCGCATTATCGTGTATTCAGGAGCCCGACCTAAGGCCGAGGTCCTAATGGATAATTAGATACTAAATTGTATCAGATTAAATCTGATCCACTTGCGGCCGAAAAATATCCGCAATCGGCGAATTTGTATCAATTTGTTTGCCGATCCGTTTAGAGCCGACAAAGAACGGCCCCAAAGAGGTTCGCAGTTGAATACTTCGATTACGAGTTACATTCTCTTATTTTGTAATCGGGCTCTTCAAGGGTGAAAGTCAAGTGAGAGAAAGTGCGAAAGGACGCCAATGCAGCTACGCGGCCTCGACCAGACACCAGTTTTTAATTAATCACAACCAGGACTGATATAATCTCAGTCGATTTCCACTGTTAGTGTAATGGACTCGGCGCACTTACAAGTAATTAGCGGTACGCAGGTATTGAAATTGTCCATAGTTACTTACATAATTACTCGGTTAATGCACATGCTGTGTACGCTGCTGAAGATTATCGCGAGATCCTGATTACAGAGCTCTACCTTTTGATATTGTTGCCCAGGCAGTAATTACGGCCATGATTAGGACAACTCCTTTTTAGAAATTAAAAATAAGATCTTTCCGAAACTGTCTGCTTTGCGGCCTTGGGATTGAAGGGAGGTATTGATTTCTAGATTTTCTACATTGTCTCCATTATTGGTGCTGAGAATTAATTGTAACTTTGTTACTATTTAAAATGAGACAGAGGCATATACAGACTTTCTGTGTGGGGCTTGGAAATCAAAAACTACGATCTTTTATTTATTCCACTTGCAAATACAATATTGTAATATTTTAAAAGTTATTGATGTGAAGCTTTTGCATGCTGTGATGTACAACTTGTATAAATGTATATTTTTATTCAAAACGAGTTTATTCAGAACGCCAGCCATAGTGTGATAAAAACTGCACAACACAATCAATTTTCTCAGCAATTTAATAGTAAAAAAGACAAAAGCCAAAGATATTCAAAATGTGCATTGAACGTATAAAAATTGGCAACAATTCTTGCAATACAAAGGACTTACTAAATTATTTAACTTACTGCATAATTTTTTAAGCTAACGCTAATAGTGATTTTCCAAAGCTGGAACTGGTAAACGTCTGAATTTAATTTGTTAAAATTTATTATACTACACATAATTTAAAAGTTATATTATTTTATTTGTAGGAATATTTTATTAGCTAGTTAAATGTATGCATAATTAGGGAAATTTGCATAATTCGTTTAGAATTTATGGAATAGAAATGATTAATATAATAAATAATGTAGCGCCTCTGATTCATTGTTTTTCTTTAACTTCTCAAAAAACGAACCTGAGGTCGCAAGTTCGAATTTCGGCCCTGTAAGATTTTCTTAAGTTGTCGAAATGTGCCGATGACGATTTTTAGCGGTATTAGTAAATGGTCAACTCGTCTAGCCTTCGCATTAGTTAGTTGCCGGCTCCTTTGCGAATTCTCTTTAGTCGACGTTGTCGCACATATGTATAACATAATATGATAACGGCCATGCCACACTAAAAGTACTGATTGCGCATTATCGATAAGTGACTTCCACAGTCTTATGATTCATTGTTTTTATTTAACATCTGTAAAAACGGAATTAATCCTTGCACGAACTACCAAGCCTGAGGTCGCGAGTTCGAATCTTGATCCTGGCAAAAAATGTTTATGTTATCGTAAGATGCTGATGTCGATTTTTATCGGTATTGGTAAATCGCCAATTTGTCTAGGTTTTGTTATAATTAGTTCTCCTTTGCGAATTCTCTTTAGTCGAAGTTGTCGCGCATATGTATAGATGTATAATATAATGTGATAACGGCCATACCACGCTGAAAATACCGATTCAACAGATTACGAAGGGTCGATAAAGGGCCTTGCACTGCCTTATATTGTTTTAGATTTTTTTACATCTCTATAGCTGCAATGATTACGCCTCTAAATTGTAACACATATGTCAACCAACCACAGTGAACTTACAAACCTCGTTAAATCATACCGGCGTATGTATTTGCTGTTTTAATAACATATACTAAATTACTATGGAACTTTTATTTTCATACTTAAAGTCACTGTTTAATAATGTTGAATAAAATTCGCATTATTAGGATTGGGACATGAAGCAGAGAAAATTGCGCAAAAGTCGTTATATATTTTACGATTTTTAAATAAAAGTTTTATGTAATCTTTTTTAGTACATGACCGAATAGCTGTTAAAAGAAGTAAAAACTCGCAACTGAACTACATGAAGGAATATAGTGCCACAACTAAAATTTAGATTAGGAAAAATAATGAAATGGGATACAATACACTTCAATATAGTCGTCTCTCTCTCTACTGTGTTCTTTATTTTCACTACATATAAAGTTTCTGTACTAAACTGTGTTCTATCAAACAGACTTCTAATGCAATCTTTATCAACAGCTACTCGATATAAAGTTCACTCGATAAGCTTTTCAGGTGTAAGCTGGACATTTATGTTATAGTCTATATAGAACTAATGGAAAATATGTTTATAAAACACTAATTTGGATACACTTATTGTTCACGAATTTGGCTGTGGAAACACTGTCGATGGCTATTTTTCTAAATTTACTGATTATATGTATTGTGTTTTAAAATTGATAGTATACTATCTTGGTACAGATTGTGGGGTATATTCACCCCTAATGATTCCATAGAATTGGTTAGAAGCGTATCAGCACTGGATGGGTGCCCACTAAATTAATATATTCAACATGCGGAGTTATTGTGTATTGTAAACTGTAATAATTCCACTTGAATTAGCTATTGCATTTCCAAACAGCTTTGAATCAGCGCGCGAGGACAGGGTTGCCAAATGTTTACCTGACGTACCTATACAATTTCACGGGCTTACAATCGAAATGCATCCTCTGCGTTTCAGGTTTAATTAGTTAATGATGTCATAAAGCCAATATATTATTGCAGTAACCTCGTTTTTATTGCGCAACGGCTCCTACATTCCACGCTTGTGCAAAAAGGGCGCCGAATGTACGAGGGGATTTCAAATGAAAACGATTGATCACCATAAATTCATTATCCGGTTGTAATAACTTGTGCTAGAGCGTTATTTTGATAGCGCATTCAACGATTCCCGAGTTTTACACTTAAAGCGTTTTATCTTAATAATACTAGCGATAAATCGAACCCCAGCAAGAACTAATCTTAATGGTGATATGGTGCTGATTGCTAGGAGATAAGTCAGTTGGAAATGATGCGTGTGAAATTTATGTAATTGTGGTTGCTGTCACTGTGTGTGGCCGTCGCCGATTCGCCGTAGGTACAATTCCAGCACAACATTCACCATCGGATTGATTAAGTTTTAAATGCATAGAAATGCTACTCTCAGTTTAGTGTAAATAAAACACAAAAAAATACAAATATGTTTCATACGTCATCAGTTATCACCAATGCGCTCACTAGTGTTCATCCTTTTTACAGTGATATAACTGTAGCTACGTTGTCTTGAAATAGAAAAATTACATTACCATTACTATAAGTTCCAGAAATTCATCAAACAAAATTGCGTGGTTTTTTAATAATTAGTAGTAGTTTTAAAAGGATAAAAACTCAACAGAGAGATATAGCAACGGGCACGAAACCTTAGAAGAAGTTGTTCTTCTAGTAGCATTGAAGGAAGAGCTTCCGATTTTAATTAATAACCAATATGTTGATACACAGCATAAATGAAAAAGTTTCCTTTGATGCTGACTCATAACTAATTGTGTTCAGGGGCGAGTATCGGCGAGTGTATATGATGTAACGCCGAACCGTCCTGCACCAAAATTCTAAATGTATGTGCCGATTGCGTAAAATGTGGTCATTAAAATTCCTCGGAGTCCAAAAATACAGCTTTTCGCCACTGGGCTTGGGCGGCGAATCGGGTAGACCGCGAATTTAACCTACGATGAATCGGCGACGGCGAATCTGGCATACAGCGAATTGCCGATGGCGAATCTCCCCTCTTTTAATGGCTGGCTTCAATTCTTCTCTAAAAGCCCAGTACTACTGGTCATTGCAGTTTCTTGTCCAAGAAATCAAGTATTATTATCTTTTCACGTCCCGGAAGGTTGGCAACACGACTTCTCCTACTGGAAGAGTTGTACGATTTAAAAAAATGTTGGAGACATAGTACCATACTAATACTACACGCGATTTATTTGTTTGGTTTCAAGCTGGAAGTGGTATATTCATGATTCGTCTTCTGTGTCTGCTTTTGCTCGTAGATATTCAGTAGTAAGTACAAGATCAACATGAACACATCTCAGCTTTACCTCAGGTGTCAACTGATGTGGAACCCAACTAGATAAACTAATACTAATTTCGAAGGTAAATCTTAAAAGAAGTGTGTTCATCGAATTTGCTCAGCGCCCTTATTCCTGAACACTAGATTTGAAGGTTTAATAACAGCTGCCCTGGCCCTGATTAACTAAGAATGAACTGGTGCAACTTTACTACTCGTCGCGTGTAATCCCCTTGTCTCTGCTTGCAGTTTGTCTTGTAAAGATCTCTCTTGGGAGATATGGGCGGTAGGCAATAAATGCTCTATACATGCCCATATTTGCAGCGCCATCTTTGTACTCTTACGTACATACTTGACTAAAGTCGGTGTGCTTCGCCCAGGCAGCAAAGAAGCAACGTATTTTGGAAATAGCATATTTCAAACTAAACATAATGAGCTGTTTTCATTTGAAACACCCTCGTAATTAGATACTCACCACCGATTAATGAAGAACGGCCGCGATTCCGGAATTAAAGAGTAGTCGGATTTAATCGCTCACTTATTACGCGGTGTCATTAAGTGGCACTTCCGCATTTTTGGATTAGCCGCTTTGAGGAAAGCCTAATAAAGCAAAGAGATTGATAGAAAAATGGGGTCGTTGCCCATTGATTATGATTGATAAGTATCTTACGTAAGTGCCTTAAATGCGGAGCCGCGTCACGGTTGAGCGTCTTCATAAAGCAACGCTTATGCTTTTTGCTTATGTTATCAGCCTTGTTGAAATTTCCAGAAAAGCTTAGAGTCCAATAATTGTTTAAACACATCTCGCTGACAAAAGCCATCAACCGACGTGATAAAATCAGCGTATAAAAAGCGAGCCACTTCCACAAAACATTTAGGGGCGGAAAGCTCATAGGCTGGGGCGCTCTAACTCCATTAGGGGTGAGTTGAGGCATAACCCTCTTGATTTATATATTTTTATATTTGTTAATTCAATGCGTGACCGACATAACAAACCCCCGAGCGGCATTTTTGCTGCGTTTTCCTGCATGGATCTAATTACACCGTTTACTACAAGTGGATGCTCGCGTTGCGGAATTGATCAGTTTGAGTCAATAATCGGTGCATAATTTAGTATAAATACGCGTTCTTTGCATGGCAATTTATGTCGCCGTTGACACTATACCGTTTTCACCGCGGCGATAATTATTCATCGGAATGCAACGGCTAGAAACGTGCGCGAAATTAATTCAATGCGGACCTCATCAGTTCTGACCAGGGCCGGATTTAGGATTTTGATCTAATCCACGGTTAGCATTGATTGTTAATTTTATTTTGTTTTTAACCTCATTTTCATCTCCTAACCAACCGAATATAGTTTTCAATTGAGGGCTTATATCGTATGGCCAACATGCAGAACGCTTCGTTTGAATTTTGAGTTTTAATGCTTTTTGAAATGACCAAACCGAATCGTTTAAGTCAACAGGTCAGATGACAAGTAGTCCAGTCATTAGGCAATTCTTAAAAACAGTAAATCCCGGAGTTCTAATTTTGGATGTTTTAAAACTGGTCGTCCTAATGTAAATTCCAGGTTTTGCAGTTTAACTGGTCGCTTGCGACGTCATCTTGGGAAAATGGCGTTTCCGTTAGTCGTGCGACCAAAATACCTATTACCATTCTTTTCAAGGGCGTCATTTCCAACAACTTTTGTTTGAAATATTTTTCTCTAA
>OW679197.1:112951018-113360348 GCA_940337035.1 Agriotes lineatus | reverse complement strand
TAGCGTTTTACATATCTTTAAAGCAATAGAATATTATGTCAACTCAATATTGACATGTACATATATGAAAATACTTTTGAGATTTTTTTTGTTGCGTACGCATGTAGCCCGCTAGGTGGGCTCGTTATGCTACTTTCAAGTATATGTATATGTTTTGTGTGTAGTTTTGTTACTCTACTTCATCGACCAGGCTTCAGAGGAGAACGACTTCAATTGTGATTATAAAAATGTCTAGATTTAGTTTAAAACTCAAAACAACGGATAATCATCCTCACTAAAGCTCAAAA
This sequence comes from Agriotes lineatus, assembly GCA_940337035.1. NCBI lineage: Eukaryota > Metazoa > Arthropoda > Insecta > Coleoptera > Elateridae > Agriotes > Agriotes lineatus. Next base: position 113,360,061 of record OW679197.1, on the reverse strand, counting down.
CTTTTTAAAGATACTAAATATTACGTAATTAAAAGATAAAATAGCCTAAGAATTTCTGGAAATAAATGTGAAAAGCTTGATCTTATATAAGATTTTCAGTGCTATGTATTCCAAAAGATAGTGAAAGCATTTCTGTAAATATTTACCAATCTTTCGTGATTCTACACTGTAACTCAAGATGTGGAAAATATAAACAACCCCAAGCGAATCTATTATCTTTGCAGATCTGATTTTCAGGGTAGTTGCAGATGAGGCAATAAAATTTCCTTTACTCATCCAGCACCAACTGAAAGCTGATTTTACTGCTTTACAGCGAGTGGAGGCTTAAATTTTCGCTGCTACCAGGCGATGTGTTCGTTTTGTGCATACTGAAGAGAGGGAAAAAGCACAAACAAGCCGTTAAAACTGATTTGGATACATTTGAACACAAATCAAGCGGTGTCAATTTTTATAGCTGATAAATCTAATTCCGCTCATATCTAACTGAAAATGTTGGGCACATTATGAACATGTACATATTAGAATCAGAAGTGGGATAACGATAGTCTCGTGTTTATGGTTCTCGTAAGTTCACGAGACTGTTAATTTTCGAAGTAACGTAATATTAACAAATGCGAGCTTTAGTTCGACTCTTGGAATTATAGCGCAACGTGTCAGGAGCAAGTTTGTTACTAAAATCAGAGATCGGAATATTCGAGAACCGAGCTCGCCTAATTCTGCTGCTCCACTAATAACTACCCAGACGAACCGAATGTAAATGGTTGTTAAATTTGTATGCCGAGCAAAGAAGCCAACATTCTCAAATTCTCACTAAACGCAGAAAACTTCATTAAGCCTGCACAGCCGTAAGCAACCGTTAAATGATATCGCATAGTTAATCTAATTGGAGGCGGCTCCACATGAAACTCGCTTTTATAATTTTCCCGATTCCTTTGAGCTTTTCTGGTAGTTTTGGCCATTGGAAATCGGGCCGAGCAGACTCAGGTGCAAGCGCGAGCGATTTTATCATTTCCTGGGCTGGTAGAAATTAACATGTGGAATTTTAATTTTAATGCCGATGAAAAATGTGTGTGTTGCTAATTAATTTTTATATTCTCAAACGATACCATTAAAAGTTTTCTTGTTTACTGAAGTGCTTGAAAGTGGCAGTTTTGCATTGCACAACGCTTAATTTTTTACGTTTGTTTATCGCGATTGCTTTTAATTCAGGAAATACGCTACTGACAACAATAAAAATAACTCTATAGTTTTACAATGCCGACTGCGTATACGTATTCGCATAATGTTGGATAGATAAAAATCAAGGCTGTACAAAAATGGGTATAACAGTCTTTGTAAAAAGGTCAAACTGTGTTTATATCGTAGTAATTACACTAGGAATTCGTCATAATTTAAAATAAACATTTTAAAGTTGTAACATTAAGCAGAATTTTTAAATAAAATAGCTTTCATATAAATTCTGCTTTGGCAAATTCATTACACTGATTTAGTACTACCTTAGTAGCGCAGTGGTAGAGTGCTTGCATTTGACATTGGGATGCAATTAATAAGCATTTTAGAAGGAGTGGTGTACGGGGTAGAAAAACAAGAACCCACAGAAACACATGCACACAACTCACAGAATGAAGTTGAATGTGTAGTGTATTTGAATACGAATTGCCTCCTGGATACAAAAATATAGAGAGGTAAATGATTATGTATATATTTTGTAAAGCATTTAATTTATGATCAGGAAATTAATTTGCGACGTTTTCTGAAACTTTCAAAAACTTGTTTCCTGCCGAGTCGAACAAATCCTTATTAAATTTACTCCGCAAAGAGGACAGAGCAGCATTTAAAAATGCGCTTCCTCCAGACTTTCCCGATAGTTTTAATCGGACGTAAAACAGACAGACAGGTACTAAATTCACATGCACTCGGGGAATCCAGCGCTTTAGAAAGAAGGAAAGCAGAAAGCGCGCGCGAAAAAACCGAAGAGTGACAGCAAAGGAAAAACGGAATTGATGACGTTCAGTCTGTTATAATAAATACCGCCGACGATAGCGGCGATGATAACAAAAATTAGCTTTTATTATTTCGGGGAGTTTTTGGGCGGCCAAATCGCGATCCGAGTCGGCGCCCGCGTTTTCCGTGAAGTTCAAATTTGCGAGATTTTGCGGAATTAACTTATGGTCTCGCTTCGCCGGAATTTTTGCAGGTTTTTCCGGGTACATCGCAGTTTGTTTCCCGGCTTCCCGGGAAGGCTGGTTTATTAAGTGCCGCCAAACAGCTGCGTCGCAGCGCGAGGAAATTGACAGATTTTGACTTCTTCAAATGCACAATTTGTCGAGCAGAGCAACCTGTTTGTGATTACCGCCAGGTCTATAAATACATCGGAATACGAACGTCACAAACATTCATCGGAAATAAAACCGTGCGAATGCCTTCGCGCAATGACTTCATGCTCCGTGTGAGCGTTTTCCGCTAGAATCGATCGAAATCATATGGTAAATTTATTAATCTTGCTATGCAACACACCATTTAAGTTACCACTGCAATACGCCGGAGAATTAATATCGCCAGAGGCGTAGACTTTATAAACGCAACAGGGTGCTTAAATGAACTATTTATGTTGTAGTTTTGCTGACTGAAAATATTGTAAGTACAACTTAAAATTACTTATTTTATTAGCTTTAATGCTAGTACTTTACCAGAAGAATATCGAGAATATCATGGCGTATCCAACACAGTAGACCCTGCATCTTTGCACGTTTAATAGGTAAGATAGGGGGTGGAATAGGGATTGATTGCAGTTTTCCATTAAATGTATCATGTATCATGGAGAATAATTTCTGTCACCTTTTTAAACAGCATCTATCATAATTGCATAAAAAGTCGGCGCAATTCACGTACGTAAGCGCATTCCTCTAGGTTAGCGCGATTTTACCACAACTGTAGCATCCGCTTATCGCTGAAGCTACTATCACTTCCTGTAAGTATCGGGGCTTAAGAACATCGAATTGGGCTCGTCCTGGATTGCGTCGCCAAACCTTGAACGGCGCAGCGCGAATGCACGTGGGTGCTTCTCAATTTGTGTACTCCCCCAGTACACGATGAAAATGACGTTTGCTGAACACGCATACAAACTTATGCAGTAAATTTAACACAGTAAGGCTTTCATAAGCCGCTGCTATTTCGCACAGTACACTAGGAGCCTCACGCCAACGTGCGCCCATGGGCCGCGCATGCAAGCGACTGCTATTCTTCGCGGTGGGCTTCAAAGTTGCGTTTATCGCTGCACCCGCGATATCAAGCTTCACTGAACAGGACCGGACTGGCATTCGTTATGCGAGATGTTTATGTTTAAGTCTCATTAACAATAAAACATGCAAATACAAACTGGCTATATCTATAAATATGAAAACCAACCATCCAGACAAGGAGTTAGATTCCCGTTTTATATGTTGTGTAAGGAATGAATAAATAGGAAGGGCTATATGGTAGAAGAAATGATTGGATTCTAGATTGCATGAACAAGTCACTTCTGGAATGAAAAACAATAGTTAGAACAACAGTTGTAAGAAACTCGTCATCTAGATAAAACAATTCATCAAGGGATCTTTAAAGGATAGCAAAAAAGCTGGCATACACAGGCTTTTCACCTGGGAAAAAGATGTATGATATTAATGTCGCCCCTGTTCTCTTCAAACGTTATTTTCGAGCTCCTTTCCCTCATCGTTGGTATGATACGATCTAACCATCTTACTGTGGAAACTATAGCAGGATTTTCATATAGTTCTCTCATTTTGTGAGGTTACTACGGGTTTTACTACTGTTTGGTGCATTTTTTGTAGTTCTTTAAATCGTAGTAACATCTCTCTCCAGCTTGCTTTTATTTCTTTACTGGTTTCGTTTTTCTTTTTAATCATACTTCCCAAATATGTAAATTGTTGTGTAGCTTTGAAGGTTTGATGTTGTATTCATAATCGTTCTAACGCTCAATTTTCTTTCCTAGTCATTACCATGTACTTCGTTTTTGATTAATTTGGCCTGTTTTTGTAATTCGCTGAATGCTGTTATTAGTGTTTGCTGATTACTTGCTAAAATAACCACGCCATTTGCGTACGCTATATATTCCTTCTTGGTTTGACCTGTTATTCATCTTCCTTCTCTAAAACCCGACCCACAGTCACCTAAATTCGCTTCGGAATAATGTTTTATTCTATTTGCTATTAGTGTGGTCAATATTTTATATATTATTTCCAATAGTGATATTCCTCTGTAGCTGCTGCAATCTACACTAGTTTGTCACCTTTTTGTTTATACATTATTAAAATTTTTGCATTCAGGCATTTCTTCTTTGTTCCAAATTTCCTCTAACAGCCCCTGTACCATCTTCTCTTCACCGTGTTTTACTAGCTCTGGTGCCACACGTCTTCTCTTGGTGATTTTCATTTTCTCAATTTATTTATTTGTATCACTTCCGATCACTTCTGATGTTGACCAATATTTTGAAGTTTTATTTCCTTCTTCTTCTTGCACCTCGTGGTTATTTGAATCCTAGTCGTCTCCTTTAAACATGCCCTCAAAGCAATCTTTCTATTGTTCTAATATTTTCCTTCATCTGCTATCCCTTCATCGAGACCTAGACGTAGTGTGTTTGTAAGAAAATCTTTTGTGGTGTTTTGTAATTGCATGCCTACATTTCCTTTACTTGTACAGAGTTAAGGTTAAGGGTACGATTAAATTTGATTTCTTTTGATACAGGGGGTCGGGGTCGCATTAGTTTTAATCTTCGCTGAGTGGTTGTTCTCCTCTACAGATCTTTTTAAGTATTGCGGTATCCATAACAGTCGGAATTGCGTTACATAAGATTGTTGATTCATTTCAATTTTATTTCCCCACTATAGTAGCAGCACCATGGGGATTGTTTCCGGCTGTCTTGATGTCCTAACATCCCGCAGGCGACGCCCATGAACAATGCCGAATCGATTTCGAATTCCTAACTCGTTTAAACTGGCCAGGCTCAGAATTGTCCTTTGAAATATTCACGGTGCACATGATGAATACCTACATGAGTCACGAGCCTTATCGCAGGGCATCAACGCAGATAGTCCCTGGCTGACCACTTGTTTGTGCAGATAGATATGTTTACGTTTATTTCAGTACATAAACATCTCTGAAAACCGCTCAAGAAGCTCGCGGCGTCACGTGAGCCATTGTTGAAAATTGCGTGTGCGGTTTTATCCTTAATAAAATGCACCCACGCGGGCGGCGCTAAATCGCGATTTGGCGGCAGTTGCGACTTCGCTAGTAGGTTAAAAATGTAGAAGTTGCTAAATTCTTATTAATTCAGTGCTGCAGGATACATGGTAAAAGTTCCGTGACACTCAAGGACGCCGTCTAAAATTAGAATCCTATCTTAAATTATCTAAGCTCAATTTTTCTACAGGATGTTGCCCGAACTGATTCATTACCGTTCGCTCCATGCAGCAAACCGTTATTGCCGATTCCGCGATGTTCCAGTTTGATTGTTGCGGACTTTAAATCGTGTGTTTTTCGGCACCAGTTCGGAACGGAAGCGCACGAAGAAGTTCGCCATCTCCAGGTGGATCCTGCGAATTAAAACGTAAGATAGCATCTGCTGGTTTGAGCCGACATATTTGAACGATGAATAGCAATACAGCATGCGAAGTACGTGACCTTTTCGGCGTTATGTCCCAGCATGCATTCACACTCCTCCGGGTTTGCTCGTTTCGTTGTCTCCACTTTTTGTTTCGCAGGATAACTCCTTCCAATTATCTTTCCCTTGTATTGATTATGTATCAAGTAAAAGCAGCAAATCGTGTGTCTATAAATAACCGGAGCCAGGACGCACACAAGAACAATACCTTTCAAATGAACTGCTCAAGATACGAAAACGTCCTGGAATTCGCCGGAATTAAAAAATCTGAGGTCTGCTCAAGTTATTTACTACTCCGTAAACCACCATTCTGCCGGCTCGCATATTTTCGAAAACGGCTTGCAGCGTTGTAAATCTTGCAAAGCCATGCTCAACGCCCGATAGTAAACCTGACAAGTGCAGATAATTTGACGTTTCAGACTGTTTCCCGTAACGTTGATACGTTATGGTCGCATGGCCTTCGAAACTGTGGTACTTCACCGGTGCCACTGTGTCGAATTATGCTAGATTCCAATTCACGTGCTAGTGGAATATTAGAAGTTAGCGTCAGTCCTTTGTTGACGTTGGCTAAGTGGAAAACCGCCCGACTTACAGCCAATGAAACGTGACCGAATTTAATCACGTTTTGTTAATGATCTTCATTAGTCCTGGAAGGTGGAAATGTTTTCAGTCATTCAGGAATCCAAATTGTTCTGGAAGGCCCGCTTCGGAAAATTTTGGGAAAATGTGTGATGTCCTAATTTTGCTCTTGGAATATTAATTTGCCTTTTAACAATGCACATAATTTTGATTTGAATTCTGTATTTTGATATCCTTTGTAAAATATAAACATTGATAGTTTCAGAGTTCTCCACCGCCTAAAACAGTTAGCTTCACCTAGTATCTAGAAGCTATGTTGCTAGTTTCGAATGTGTTGAGGTTACAAATAAAGTGCTCAACCGACCCATGGGGGTGGATACGATTCAGCTAATGCCTTTATTTAGTTAAACTAGGTTGATACTATAAGGAACAAGGTTGAGCGCCCTAATAGTTCCACACTAATTTATTCCAGAATAGTGATGCATACAAAATCAATATAACTTACCGGTCGAAGGCTTTCGCACAACTACGATATTTATTAGTGATAAAATACTTGTCAAACAACGAAAATGTAGTTAATCACTTTTAAGTACGAATACTATAATATAAATAAAAGAATCAGCATCGGAATTAATAATAAATTGGTAGTTCCCCAATAATAATTATAAGTAACTCCCAAAATATCAGACACAAGAAACTCCACAAATATGAAAATATACAATTAAAGTTGATACAAATTATAGATGCTATATAGAATGGTTCAGAATTCGCCGATATTCAATGTTATTCCATAATTATTTAGAGAGGTTAAATAAATGCATCAAATTAGTGTTTAACTTTACAGGATTTAAACGTTTTAAATTTTTATGGCTAAAAGTACAGATTTGTATAACATAGTTCGTAAGAATCAAACTTCTAAACAAAGTAACTGGGTTTAACACGTATGCGTGCAACAATCAAAGTTTTATGAATACTTAATTACAATATTTTAAAGCAAAATATGTAATAGACCATTGAATGAACCTGTGCGCGGTTATCAAATGATGGCACATATAGCTTTTCACCAGTGTAAAGTTTTAAATTTCAAAAATTAAAATCCTGAGGGGATTAAGCACAAATTCTAATTTAAACTATGGTTGCACGATGGAGTTATAATGAAATGTAGCATGAACCAGATGCATACAAAGTCACTTGATGAGCCCAAGGCTAAGAAACAATATGAACGACTCGATCAGCCAGTATTATCACCAACTGCAGCTTCACACAGCTCCAACTCGAAAATACAGCCCACAAGTACTGGAAATTAAATTTTTAATGACGACAACATCGATGACCAAGTTGAATCCATGATCAATGCCAAGTCACAATTTTAATGTACATAATTTAAAAGGGAAACAAATAAAATTATAAAACATATAAAAATAGTAATTACCTACTCACATACTTAGGAATGAATTACCGCCTGATATAATAGTAAGATTTTTTTACCCGGTCGAACCGAAAAGTAGCATCGGACATGCTAATCAATACAAACGAATTCAGAGCACCAAAATTGCTTTATTGCTCGCCTAAAGCCTGATGAAATCGGGTAATAACAAACTAAACTGCCGAACAAAGCAAGTTCTTACAATTATTTTAATGGCAACCAAACAAAAGCTACTCAGAAACAGCCCAATACGGAGATAGGTGCTAGAGGCATTTTCATATTTGATGGCGAAAATAAAACACTGTTACATTACACAAAACCAACTTATCGGTGTCAATAAGTGTCAATTTTTTCATAAACGTTGCAAGTAGGAATAATGATAATAATTAACGTACGTCTTTGGAAAGTTGACACTGACCAGTTGGTTTTGTGACATTCAACAGTGTTTTATTTTCGCTATCAAATATGAAAATATCACTAACACGGATGTAAATTTCCTAGATAACATAAACTACGTTTTAAATCATACGGCAAAATAAAAGAATATACATACTTCATTTCAAATCAACACCGTTACAAGCTCTATATAGTTTCTCTAAGCTCAGCAATGACACGGTCCGATCCCGGAAGCCATTCGTTAAAAGTTGACAATGACCTTGGAAGCTTTCGAAATCATAGATAGAAAAGTGTTTTAGTTAATTGCTTTTCATTCTGATTTTTGAATTGCAATTGTCTAAAAACTCTCCTTACATATTTCACGCTTGAACACAAAGTTCGAACTCCGCCAGCTGATAAACAAATTAAATGTCCATTTCAAGTTAACCATGAATATGGAACACTGTGGGAATTATTGTTTAGATAAGTCCTATGATATTTCTTAGCAAATTATTGTCGAATTACTTTCGTCAGCTCGCTTTCATTTGCAGCAGATTAAGCTTGGTTGAATAACCTTTCTTATCAAAATTGCTAGGTGAATTATGTCACGTTTTTGGCGGTTTATGTTTTGGACGTTGAGCTGCCTGCTCGAGATACAACTTTATCAAACACAACGTGGATGTTGGGTTAATGGAATTTTTCCCATGTAAATCTATTTTGAGAGCGGGTTTTATGGTCGCTTGTGAATTATGGGTAATATTTGTCGCTATTGTTGCTAAAATTAAACTGTGGGAAGCAGTCAGTATAAACCTATGTTTTAAAAACTAAAATACGTGATCATATTGAACCAAACATATCTAAATTTGTTGGCCAAACAAATTCCTGGATTATTGGTTTATAATTATTTATTATTATCAGAAATTTTTATAAAATTGTTGTTGATGTTTCTAAATTGGCATTTAAGCATGATCTGAACGTAAAATCCAAACAGCTATGACCTTGTGAATTTACAGTTTAAAGAGTTTCAGAAGCACTACATATAACTATACAGGCGATTTTTGGTCAGCAATGGCGTTACCAACCATAACATAGCTACGTATTTCAAGATTTTTTTTATTTTGTAAGAATGTTTTTTGTACTTATTTTTCATCATTCTTCCCATTTTAAAGCTTAAACAAATACGAGTAATTTTTATTTCATGATTATGAACTATACGGTAAGTTCTGTTTGCTTTCACGGTCGTATTGGTCCCAGATCGAAGTGGTTTCTCAGCTTTTCGGCATTTTTTGGACCACAGCGGGTGCCGAATGGCAAGAAGTAGGTCAAAAGATAAGGATATTTTAAGATTCAATGTGAACCATCTCAGCTAAGTTTTTTCTTCTTCTAAAAATGTCAAAATTGTTGGCACAAATATATTTAGTTTATATTGGGACTGTTATTTTTAAGTTGCGAATACTAAATTTAAAGGAAACAGTTTAAACACAATAATAAATGTTGTTTTAAACAGATCATAGTTAACCAAACACGTTCTCAGTGTGAAGTAATTCTATTAAATTCAATAATTTTTACTGAAAATTCTGATTTGAAACAAACGCTGATTTATACTGCTCGTTGTTTATTTAATTACTTCGCCTAATTGGTAATAGTTTATCGCGTGTTTTATTATTTGTTTTAGTATTTCTTAATGTATAACTTGTATAAAGGCCAATTAAAACATTTATGGCAGTATTTCGAACAAACTAATATCTGGGAGGTTGTTTTATATCTAGATTATTTTAATTTGATATGGACTTTTATATGACCTAACCTAACCTAACCCTCAGCTATCCTATTAGAGATTTTATCCACAGCTCTTGCTTGTAACTGACCTATAGCTGTTATTGAAGTTATATCAAATGCCCTTGTCAGCTGTAATTACTTATTGTAAACAATTAACTTCTGTTGTCAAACCCAGATAGCAAATATTTGTTGGAACGATGTAACTGTTTGTTTAACCCAGGTTCATTTTTGTTAACCTTCTAACTTCACGTTTTTGCGGTCCGGCAATTACAGCGCGCAACCTCCGACGAAACCGGATTTAGTTTGTTACATCAAAAGCCTTAAAATTACAGTCTGCAAATTTGGCGGATTTTCACAATTTAAACGTGGGTAATTAATGACAGATATGAGCGCGCGGGTTTCAAGGAATTTAAATCATGCAGGCTGCGTCATGTTATATACAGGGCGTCCCAAAAATAACAATCTCAACAATAATCTTTTTATATACCGTCGGGTATTGTTCTGTTTGTTTTAATAAAGTGAATATTAATCATAAAGATTGACTCAGGTTTTTGTTATATTTCAGAGAAAATTGTAGATCAATTTGAATTTACTTCACCTTTGTATGAACAAGTAGGTTCAATGAATATTGGTGCTCCATGATACTAATCAGTGATTGTTGCTTTATCTCGAGTTTTAGTTTTGATATATTCTTTTATCTGCTTTCATCATAAGTTTATCAATGTTTAAGGATTTCAGTTCCAGAAATTCCTTTGCCTATCAGCAGTTTTAGTTTTAGACTGTTTGGATTAATTTTTTACATTTTTGGGATCCACAACGCTGTTTCTGGTGACTAAGCGATCCTACCAGCATTGGAACGCTATCATCATTCTTCCCGATATTCGCTCCAGCACTGGCTGTCTTAATTATATCTTCTAATTCAGAAAACGATTTTTAATTGCAGCTGTTATTTTGTGCACCATTGCTAAATTCCCCTACAGATTCTGCAGCATTATCAAACTCCACTGGATCAAATAATACATATAATTATACAGAAAAGCATTAGAAAATAGAAAACGTATCGTTTGATTTTGGAAAATTAGAAAATTAAAAATGTGCAAATCATGCAGACAGTACAAATAATTAGCAGAAGAATTGAATACGCAAGCTGCAGGTGTAGCAGAAATTTATAAATATACAAGCCAAGAAAGCGATTGGATGTCTGAATGGGGTCATATGTAGCAAGGAAATTGGGAAGAGAAGAACACTACGAATATGCGAGACCACGATAAAAAGTATAAATTCATGTAGATTATAAACATGAAGAATTGCCGAAAAAAAAAACTACAAGCTATATAAATGCATTCCATGAGACGTCCTGCAGGACTACAGCGCTTATATGGAAGTGAAGAGAAGAATGAGTATGGAAGAAACCGTAAAAGAGGATATCACGAGGAAACAAGTGATTTGTTGTAGGCACTAACGAGAATAAACTATGATAGACCCGAAAAGAAAATCATGGACATCACCGACAAACATTGAAAGAAAGGAGAGAAAATCTATGAGTGGAAGCAGCCAATTTATAAGAAAAGTCTCGATAACAGAACTGCAACAGCAGAAACATTTGACGAACCAGTACGGTTGTCATCGTCGTGATGCGACAGTTCAGGTCGAAATAAACACATAGAGATGTTGTATGCGATCGGAGTGTCTTCTAAAGAAGAGTTTTAGATGATACTAGTATGGTAACCAAAGAGAAATGGAATGTTTGTTTTGGTTTCCTAACTCAAAAACTGATTAGCTTTATATTTTTTCAATACATTTTTTTTATCAAGAAGCTGTAGATTGTCGAAGCTGGTACATCAGAAATGAAGGAATTGGAGTAAAAGTGGCTTTCACAGTCACAGGTAAAGTTCGAAGTAAACAGCTGATTTGGTACGATTATACGAAAAGGACGAGATGTGAAAGATGACCTAAAAAAGTGCAGGAATAGGTTCAGGAAGAAAGCAGGAAGCGATATGGCTAGTCAAGGAATGGCTACCGGGCAATGAAAAGAAGAATCTCAAAGGTGAATGGAGATTGGATGCGAAAAACGGTCTCGATTGCTGTGAAATAAACTCACTTCCGTCTCGTAGCAGTATCATCTCACATTATAGATGTACGTAGCTTCTGAACATTACTTTTACTAATGGCCATGCCCAGTTATGCCCTCCACAAGATGTAGAAGAAGATGGGTAAGAAGACTACACAGAAAGACATCAAGCTGGGGATCAAATTTCAAGATACGGGATCTCAGTGGTATTGGAAGATTTTAAGACAATGATTGGAAAAGAGGAAAACGCACTATACGCTATATAAAAAATAATAATGGAGAACGAATGTGCAATTCAGCAACCGTCCTGGGATTAGCCATAAACAGTACACAATTTAATCACAAAATGACATGGAGAAGCCCTAATGGTAAACTCTCTTTGTGGTTCTATTAGCTACAAAGAATAACGTGCGCAAATAAAACACAATTGGAATACAAAATCGTTGAAGAATAGAGAGGTTACTGCCAGATACAATGAAAATATAAGGAAAAACTTACAAAAAACGGGAGCGGATGGAAGCATAAACAAAGAATGGGGATGCGTAATAGGAAAATTCGAAAATGTGAGTGATTTGATTACGAATGTCATGAAAAAATAAAGAAGAAAAACGAGGCAAGGCGTGCGTGAAAGAAGAAAAACGAGGCAAGGCGTGCGTGAAAGAAGAAAATCAAAATTAAAAAACAATTATGCAGTTTGAGGCAGCTCGCTAGGATCATTGTAAAAACAAGACGAATTTATATGTGGCCGGTGTAGTGTTTAACGAGCGAAAAATTAAAGACAATTATGATTTTAGCTTCGGTCAATCGAATAATCTCGATCTAAACAATAGCCGAAAACGCAGGTATAAGTAATAGAACTGTAAGACGAGTTTTGAAAAAAGTGAGTAGGTACTGTAGTGATATGTGCGCAGCACTACATAATAGCTGGTTGTTATGGTAAAATAGAATTATATTTGTACAAATGTAAACAACACATAAATTCATTTTACTCCAAATTATATGTTTTTTAAGTATTTAATGATATACGTAATGGACATGGTACGCACATACCTTACAGTCTGTACCAGTGGTACAAAGCATGGAAATCACACGAAATATTAAAAGAGGATAATATCAGACGTGTGGAGTTTTGTGAAAATATGATAACAATGGTAAAACAGTGATGAATACTAGATACATCAATACAAAAGTAATACAATGCTCAATCTAATATGACTTGTACTCGAGGACGCCGTTAGATAGCGCTAAAAAATACACACACGCATGCAGGCAGTCATAGCATACGCTTATGTAAAGATAATAATAAAATGTTTGTCTGATGGGGGCCCTTTCGGACAGGGGCCCATATGGAAAATTCACATTCTTTTCCCGTTAAATCCACCACTGGTCCAATGGTAATGTTGAAATTGGTGTAACTCGGGAAACAAAAAAGATATCGGAAGATACAACACTCGCAACAATGCAAGGCGACCCTGCGAGCTCTGGTACGCGTACCTCTTAGATAGTGCGTTAGATGGTAGCTACTGTCAGATGTCTGTGCAAGTTAGCTGGTACATTTTTGGAAATTACAGCTCCTGCTGGACGATTATATAATAATCAAGGGGATGTGTCCCACGGAAGCACGTTGTTCCACCTAGTGGTCCCGCGGAGGCATGTTGTTCAGCTGCAGCCGAGCGAGATTAACAGTAATTGCTCTAAGGTAAAAGACCAGTAGCCACTGTTCTTACTGACTCGGGTTACGACAATAGATAATCTAGCAGATTACTATTGAGCAGTACTAGCGAAAAGTTCCGACAGCTAACCCAACCGGTGAAGGTAGCAAGAAGATACTAAGGGTTTGATCCTGACTGATGCACGGCCGAGAATTGTAACGTCGCTGCTGGAAGTACGAAAGGGCCAGGGGGTGAGGCACCCCAAATTGGTAGTTTTTAAAGCCCCAGACAATTTTTACTGCTCATCCAATAGAAATTGGGTTTTCGATGGGCGAGTTGGACTATTGCTTACAGCCGAGGTCACAGAAATTTTGGAAGGCGGTGGCTGGTGGTTCGAGTCCGGACCCCGGCAGTTGGTCAGTTTCTAAAAAACCCTTAGTATAGATTAGTTTGATACCTAGTACGCACACTGGGACAGGAAAGTGGCCTAAGTGCTATAAGAAGTGCAATCCAAACATCAGTAGACATTACGGGGAGGCCCTTATTTTTTCGTGCACGATAAGTTACGGATGCGGTACGTAAACGGAACAAGATATAATGAGAAACACGCGGAGCGAATAGTTCCGTTGTCTCGTCCGCGAGCCGCCCATAACCCGATCGAGTAGGCATAGAGCACAAGTGTGATAGACTTGTAAAGATGTCGTGTCACCTTAACGACATATCGTGTGGGCGTTAAGCATCTCGCGCTCAGGTATCGATATGTTTATATAATCCGACTGAATGTTGTCAGAGGAACGTTAGCTAATCGGACTTTCACTGTCGGCGCATGCGCCAAAATTAGCGGCCCACTTCGCCCGTAAGGAGGTCGAACGCAACGCAAGCGCGAATTCGGTATACATAGCGGTCCGAACGGTGCCTTGTTCACTTTTTATTGCCTACATTCCTCGTTATTTGGGTTAACTAGTGAAGATACTTTAAATGCCCGAGCCGACAGCGATTTTGCATTTTGCCGGACTTTTTACACTTGTTGTTCCGATCATTGGCTTCGCAGCGAACGGCCGCGGCGCACGCGACGCTCCTCCCTTCCGAAATAAATTGCTGTATGTTTATTAATTAAGCCTGCTCGTTATCCAACGGGGAAAAATTAAGTCTTCAGGTTTTTATTGGAAAATCCATAGTTTTGCTAGGCTGATTGCTTTTTAATGCGAGTCCGGTTATTTATTTATATGGCCCGGAGCGCTTCCGACGCCCTCTGGAATTTGGGAATGCGTATTTATGGAACTTATCACACTATCAGTGTTTTCTTACTATTCCGACGACCCATCAGCATCGTGTGGTGCTTGTAAACGAACAATGTGCTACTTTTATAACGCTGATGAGCGAAGAATTCTCATTTTAGAAACAGAAAACCATCACACACAATTTTACACATGATGTAGAATTGAAATGCCGAGTTCTATCCTCGACGGCGTCTTGTGGTCGCTAAAATGTACTCTCAAATTTCTTCTGAAAACTAGACCAAAGTTTGATATCAATCAATCACTACCTCATGTACCTAATCCATTCGTTTAAGTAACCAATTGTAGGCAGTGCCTGCGACCTCTTCTGGAATTTGAGTATTTATAGAACTTATCATCACACTATCAGTGTTTTACCATTCCGACGACCTATCGGCATCAAGTAGTGCTTATAAACCGAACGATGCGCTACTTTTATACAGTTGGGCAATTCTCATGCAGTTGGTATTTCATATGCCCATGTTAAGGTGTATTAATGGTTGTATGTATTTAGTAACCCTATATTGGACTTCGATTTTTTTCTGAATAAGGAGTGATTATTTACACATATGAGAATTCCTGAATATTTATTTATAGCTGTTTTACTGTACGCCAACAAATATTTACAATTCAATTATAAAATAATAATTATTATGTAAATAATTGACGTTTCGAATAGACAAATTATGTAATAGTACCCTTAAAAACCATAACCCATAACATCAAATGAATTGTTTGGTATAAATGCAGTAGTGTTCGCTGTTCGCTTATAATGGACTGGAAGGGATAATCAATATTAGTCCACTATAATCGAGTGTCCATCTTATTTGAGTTTGATTTTTCTTTGAATGACTGTTTACATTAAAAGCAATTTGTATTTTGTTTAATTAATGAAAATTCCTACATGCATCATCACCTTTCTGAATATTGTTGTACGATTTGACATTATTTTAACGTATCTGAAAAAGTAACTTCAGCTTGCTGTTGGACTTTTAGTCCATTACAAACGAGAGTCCATTACAAGCAGTACATTATAAGTGACTACACTGTATATTTTAATCGATTTTTGCCGAGGGTGCACGGCCCATCGTCTATGTAGTCCTTTTTTAAAATTTGGTCTTTGTTATCAATTAACTATGTAGTAGTCCTTTCGAAAATGTAATATTCATACAGTGTGTTTTATTTCCTACCTTCATATGTTTTATTTCCTACCGTAATATCCCGGTATCTTCTTTATTTATTTTCTAATCGATTTCAAATTTCGGTTAATTATATTACCCTTTAAGAGAGTTTTTACATTTTTTATACATTTTTTTTGTACATACTAGCCTACTGTTGCTCAACATCACAAAAATAGTGGAAATCTAACTATTTATTGAAATTTTGTTATTGTTATTATTACGATTCAATACAATAAAGTTTAACTTCTCACTTTCGCACCCGTGTATCTTCCTTATTTATTTTCTGGTCGATTCCAAATTTTGGTGTGAAATCATAATAATCATTGTTATTCGATAAAAAAATTAGATTTAGATTATTTTTCTAATTCTGAGCTATTTTTTCCAATAACTTTTTTTGATAAAACTAGGCCTATGATTTTTAAAATTTCCGCGTTAATTTTACTTCTTTAAAGGGTAGTGTAACTGACCAAAATTTGATATGTGAATTCAGAAAATAAGGAAGATACAGGAGTCTGAAGGTGAGCAGTGTAACATACCATCTAATATACAGGTTGACTATAAAAGAACTAGATCTAGTTGCCTTTGATTTTTTTTTTGCAGGTGGATTTTTATGTTACGCCATTAACTCGCCAGAGCTGTCAATACTTGCTAACAGCTCTAGCTAGTTTGAGACCAGTAAATAATATAGCAGCACATAAAAATTTACATGCAAAAAAACAAAAGCAATTAGATGCAGTTTTTTTTATAATCACTTTGTATATTCACTAAACTCGTGAAACGGTCAATCTCAAAGTTTATAGAATTTTTTTAGTGTACTTACAAATTCATTAGTTTTAAATGCGTACTTAAAACCTAGTCAAAGAAGTTACTAATAAAAGTTATAGATTATGAAATGGTAATTGTAAAAAATATTGTGAAAATATATTTATATTTAAAAACTGACTTAGGGAAAATTATTTACAAACACCTTAGTACATTAATAGTTATATCATAAATATTACATCAATTAGGATTTTTTTTTAAATGTAGACTACGTACTATTTACACAAATATTTGCCGTTTTAAGGCCGCGTTGCTAGTAAAACAGTTCTGTTTCTAATTTTATTACTGATATTCACATTTGCTTAAAACTTGGAAAATACATTGTAATTGAAAATGCCACTTTGACTAGAGTAAAATTCATATTTATTGGCGAAAACAGGAGCTATTTAATTTAATATTATTAAGTTGCCAGTGTCAGTTACAGTAGATATCGTTTATAACGACGGCCAAGGTACCAGAAGAATACGGTCGTTATATTCATAGGTCACTATAAACAAATACGCTATAAATAAAGAAAAACAAGGTTTTTCCCCAGTACACACTAAAAATGATGCTTGTTCAACGTGTTTTCAGGCCGTCAAATACATGATTTCGGTATATGTCAGAATCGTTGCTAGGTAACAAGAAATAACAGTACGTAAATGAACTTCTAAACGCTTCTTCGTCAACAGTAAAAGCTTTCTGGATTACCAGGCGATTTTTTATGTGTTTACAGTTCTAGGATGCATCAACAACTTAAATGCCGCACAACCAGGCTTCTTTTCAGTTTCCGCAAAATTCCAGAATTCCCCGGGAGTTTTCTGGAATTTTTCAACAGTTCGTCGTTATATACAGTAAATGATGCCAAATCTGGGGTTTTCTGTTGCTATATCAGTTTGGTCGCAATATCCGAGTGTCCACAATGCATTTAATGCGAACTGTGACCGAGACTTTAAATTTCGCTCTCATAACCGATTTGTCATTATATCCGATGTGGTTATAACTGTTATATATTGGACTTAAAACAAAATTGCAAAATTAAAATAAATTATGATTTGTTTCCTCATATGCCGACGTCTATGCTTTAACAGACACTAACAACTTATTTATATTATATTAAACAGCTTCTGTTCTTGCCAGGAAATTTGATTTTCAGTGTTGCCAAATTACAGAATTAAAAGTTGCCCAAAAACACATTTGTAAGTGGTACCAACTACCAACTTAAACACTGTATGACAGTTTTAGGAATTTCCTTAATATATTATAAATAGGTATCAGAAATCCGGAACAATGAAGTTCCCCAACCAAACCCTGCCTAAAGAAATAATTTAATATTAATTACCATAAATTAAAATGCATATTTGGTTTAATTTTTGAAATCGTTTTCATAACTGATAAGGAATCCGACTTTCATATTATTCTACTAAAATTTCTTTTAGGCTGAAAATTATCTATCATAAGATTCATACAACATACAACTGCTCTCATTTCAAATTCAAAGATAACTTTTGAGAAAGCTCGATTCAGTGCTATAAACAGCCGTGCATAATGTACATAAATTAATTTTCTCTTCGCTATAAATAGGTAGTTATGAAGTTTCTTTATATAAACTGCTTGTTTATCCAATTAAAAGTGGTCCAGTAAAAGTGAAAAATTAATTTTATTAGTAGAGTACAATTTAAATATCTAACTTTATCCTGCAAATTTCAATTCTGACAAAATTCTGTTAACTCCATACAATTTATGTTCTAAAGTCATTCAACAACAGATTAATTGTTATCATCAGTGGAACTTTAACAGCCGGATAAGGCCACTTATAACAGTGAATTTCAATTAATCGCGCCAAGCAATCAAGGTTTTTGATTAATATTCGATATCGAGTGTGGTGTATCTATTTATAGACCTTTATGCACTTCCATTTAATGGACGTGCTTGAACTTGGGAAATTTTTTATTCCTACCCGGGTAAATTCAGGACGCTTAATGTGTGTTGACTGGTAAATATTGGCGCAATTTCTCGTCGCAATATATTTTAAATGCCAATATTTGTTACGGTTCAGCGCAAGGACTTTTAAGCAGCGACATTCGCAATGCGCGGAATTTCAGGCATCGCGCTGAGCAGGAAGATTTTGGGAAATTCTCGCAGACAAAGGACCATTAAGATTAACTCTAAAACTAGATATTTTATAGCCCGATTAGCATACTACATCAATTTATCCTTGGCGTTTTTGCGGCATAGAACAGAAAGCACCGCTTGTCAACACAACCGGTAAAGCAACAAAAAGCTGAGTGATGTAATTCACTTTGCTGCAGATATCGTTATTTTTCAACGTAATTGTTTGAAATGATGCGCGAGGAACGATCAGGGCCTGACGAATGAAGAGGCGGCTACATTCAATATTAAAAATACAATTCTACCAAATGGAATGATTTTTGGGTGCTTCTGAAAGAAGCCGTATCAGTTCATCGGTTTATGATGGAAAATAAATGTTTCTGCTCCAGTTCGCATCGTTGATGCTCAGAATTGGTATTAGAATTATGCTTATTAATTTATTTTAATTGTGCAATTTGATTATATTAGTCTTGGTCACATACCAACCTCAGACAGTGGATGGATAAAAAAAACTTTCAATCGGCGAGGTTCGAACCCGAAATCTTCCGATATGGGTCCAGCGCTCCCAAGCACTTGGCCATCAATTTTTTTTAAATTTAATCAAAACCATGCAAATAATTAGCAACTTTTGCCTCACGTCTTGTCAAGCAATCCAAGTATAGAAATTGTGAGTGAGGCGCACTTTACATAATACATTAACTTTACTATTTGATAGCTGACAACGAAAGTCTTGGTACAATAGCGAATTCGACTAAGTACGTAGTTAATATTTATGAAATGCTTGCGGTGGACGATTATTATTATTAATTGCACTTGCATGGCAGTAACTGAGTACTGTAGCTTTTAATTGACAATTCAAGCAAGCGTGCTGGCAGAGAATTTCCAGCATACGGTCCTGGCGCTGATTTCCTTCTTTCACCTCGCCCAAAGCCGGCAGCTCATTAAAAATATCCGTTTCAGTTAGGTGTATACTCCATGTTCTTGTGTAGCTACTAATCTTGTCGGATTATGTCGTCTTGTGCCACATCATGTCGGTAACTCGCAAGTGGCGGCATTTAGTTCCGTTTGCCTGATAAAACAGCGCCTTAAATTTGAGGCTTTTACCGTTACACATTACAGCGCGAGCTAGGAATAATTTTATTTCGCGTCGAAACGTCTTCCGTGTGTTACGCTAATTGGGCGGTTTAGGCCCCTTTCAGACGAAACGACTTTTCGCCGTGCGCCGTATACGGCACAGTGCCGTGCATTCCAAAGATGCGCCGCAGAGCACACGACTTTTCGCCGTGAACATGACGGCGTGTCTTATGGGCCGTGATGTATCAGGGTGTTTGTATATCGCTAGACAGCTTGTAACTCATTATTAATAGATATTTAAAAACTTTTTTTTTTAAATACCAGTATTCGGCCTACAAACTGTCATAAATCAGTTTAAGTCACTTTGGTTTTTTTAATGGAACACCCCTTATATTTGTAGATATTTGAAATCAGCGTAAAAATACTTTGAAAGATGCTCAAACAAAAATCTTAGAACTCATTATTTTTGTAAAATAAAAAAATATTTAGTTCAAGTAGGCCATGACTTACATAAAATTATTAAACATCGAACAACGAAAGCAAAAGAAACTCCACTTGGCTCCAAATATTCCTCATGGCCGAATTATCGCATCAAACGCACTAAAACAACAATATGAGTTTCATTAAACAGTTGAAAACTACAACAAAAAACTTTCCAACGATGATCCATATTCGCCATTTCATTTCGCCTTTAAAAAATTATTTTATTTTAAATATAATGCGAACATAATTATTTCATTTAAGAAACATAGTTTTGAATTGTTTTAGTACTTGTGCTGCGATAATTCGTCCCTGAGGAAAGCCAGGTAAACTTTCTTTTGCATTTCTTGTTCGATTTTTAGTGATTTTAGGTGTCATGGACTAATTTGGGAATATTTTAAAACAAAATAATAACTTTCCAAATATTATTTTAAGCATACTACCACAGCACTGATTTAAAATATTTAAAAATGTATAGGGTGCTCCATTAAAAATACCAAAGTCGTGTATCAGTACGCAAAAATAAAAGGTCATGGTTTAAATTAGATTACAATTTGTAGACTACGTACTGGTATTTAAAACAAAAAGACGTTTTTTCAATATCTCTATTATGAACGATGTTACGATTTATAAACACCCCGTATGTAGGCTTCTAATCGTATCTCACTTTTCAGTATTGTGTAATAGATGACTGAGAATGACTCAATTACATTAGAATGTTAATAGCAACATTCGAATAAAGTGCAAGAACAACTCATTAGACGAAATACCAATGTGAGAGACGCCATCTCACCGGCGGAAAGTCGTTCCGTCTGAAAGACTCCATATACCACAATGTATATCAAGACGCCGTGTACGGCACGGCGCCGTGTCCGAGCTTGATAAACGCCGTGGTGTTCACGGCGGCCGTGTACGGCTTAAGTCGTGGCCGTCTCGTATGAAAGGCTCCATATGAATCAATAGTCTTCAAAATGCACGGCACTGTGCCGTACACGGCGCACGGCGAAAAGTCGTTTCGTCTGAAAGGGGCCTTACGGCGCTGCTCGCCGTGGCAGCTTCGCGAACGGTAAAAATGCAATTAAGCGAAGCCTTTATTTTAATAAACTCCACAATAACATAAGCGCTAATAAAGCTCGGCGAGCTTTATCATCGGTAGCGTGCCATGTTTTTGGCTCTTCCTTGGTTTTGGGATTCTGTTTTTCAAGGGAGTCGAACGATATTTACTTCGGAGACTCGCAGTTACCGTGACCTTTGTGCTATGCTTCGCGTCTGCCTCATGTGTGACGAGCAAAAGGTACGTAACATACAAAACAACAGGTTTAACTCGCCTTATATGCTGAGGTTACCACGCAATGTCGCTTATATGAATTCAAAAGCGTAGCGCATATTGTGCTATGTCGACGGATTTGTAGCAGTTCAAGGCATAGTGCATAGAGGTACGGCTTCAGGGGACATGGCGGCCATTAAGAATGATCAAATCGGTCTATTAACGATTGTAAACAAACATATTTAAACTTTGAAAACAGAAATCGTTGTCATTACTGTTACTATATTGTTAGATAGGTACTGGGGGGATTGTAAGTAACAAGTTTTAACGTCTTTATTATTAAAAAAAAATGTAGCACAAGAAACAACTTTTGCTAGATCGAAGCCGGTTCAAGAGCGTTGAAAAGTATGTACAAAATCTATAAAAATCTCTTAATATTTCTAATAATACTGAAATAGTAAGATAAAACACTTAGCAATACGAATTATATATATAAATTCGCAAAGGAGATAAAACATCGCAGTCGGTGGGATTCAAATCCGCACTCCCAGAGGGAAGTTGATTCATAGGCGGACGCTTTACGCACTGAGCCAGGAATGCTAGGTAAACGTGCGCACCTATCGTTGTATTATGAAGGATACGGTGACGACAAGACCGATCGCGGACGAAGTGGGTCCAATCGATGACGACGAAAACGTGACAGACGCAGGCACAACACACGTTTATAGATAAGGATAGCATATATGAAGCATAAAAAATTAAGGTTAAGTTAGGATCAAAAAGGGTAACATAAGTTTGCTGAAGCCTTGCTTTTTGGTTGCTTACTTCTGAATCGATTATCTTCTTGTACAACTTTTGTAAGGTTATGTATTTGACGTTCATTCAGGACTACATCATTGAGATTTATCAATTTCAGACAGTAATATAACCTATTTCGTTCACTTTTTCCAACATGAATTACAACAAACATTTTCTATAGTGTATATTACATTTTCCAGCATGCTTTGGTCCATTAGTTGCAGTATAGATGTAACACTTGGATAGTTATAAGCAAAGGCCGGAAGTTCAGGCACTCAAAATGTTTAAAATAGGCAGGCATTCAGGCAAATAAAAAATATAAAACAGGCAGTAAAAATAGCCATTTATTCTTAAAACATTTTTACTATCAGCATTTATACATGTGCACGAGCTACACTATACACGATAACTGATTAGGGATAAAAAAACACATTACAAATTGTCCCCAACTGCAGGTAGGCGCTGTGACATTCACTGGTGGGTTTAGGTATTTCTATAGGCATTTATATAGGAAAACCCCATGGAAATAACTGCTTTCAGGCGATCTTTCAGCACGTTTACGATATCTTGCTTTAAAAATAGAAGCAAATAGGCATTTATACCTAAAAAAGGCATCTTTGTACATACAAAAGCCACCAAAATAAGCATTTAAAGAATTTTTGTCGATACTTTCGGTCTTCAGTTGCAGGTTTTCATTGTTTTTCTGTTCGGTTTAGAGAAAGTCAGGGCGCTACTTCATTTTTCAATTGGTTGCATATTTTCTCTCCACTCAAGCACTATACTGACACCCACACCATAGGCCCTTGCGATTGTTTTTAATGAAGCCCTGGCGTCTAGACGTCTCAATGCATATAATTTGCCCTTCATGCTAACTAGTGTTCTTTTTTGTCTGCACGCCATTAACAAATTATGCTGAAGTAACGTAACGCATTACTCAAAAACTAGACTAAACAAACGTTTGTGCCATTGGTGGCACGTACGCCGCGCCGGTTAACAACTGTCACTTCGGAAAATCGAGAGGTTTTAATAACGGTGGTTCGGTAAAAACCCGTGGATTTATTTTTTGCAATTGTTTCGGATAATCCGGGATTCGGACAATTCGGATAAACGAGAGTCTACTGTATTTGGGCTACCATTACCATTAGTATTGTTTTAATTTTACTTTCCGTAGAAGTAGTACAACTATACCTATTTTGCAAGAAAACAGTTCAATTAATTCTGCAGTGAAATATTTTTTTTACTATAGGTGCATGGCAAGTTTGCAATAATTTTGGAATGATATTTGCTATAAACTGAATGAAGCTTGCATAAACTGGAATGAGCTTGTGATATATTTTACAATGATTGTTTATTAAGTCTACTGTACATGGATTAATGAAGTTTTGATATTTTTGTCAGTTTTTTGACATTCAGAACTTTGTAAAGCCATTTCAGTTGTGGCATATTTGTTATTTTTATGTCTACAAAGTGTTTTTACAATTCAGCAGAAATCACGGGTTCGTGACTTTAAAAAGAGCAAAAGCAACTTTTATGTGCAACTAATTAGATAATGCCAATTAATTCGTTTATGAAATTTCGATAAAACTATTTGTCTTCAGATGACTCAACTGTAAGATGATATCACAATATATCTAGCAGAGTCTTCCAGCTCAGCTGTACTCTCCACTGAGGATCTTTATAAATGAGTGTTATTTTTTAAGTATAATTTAATGTGCTACTTTTTTAACTATTCCATAGGCCTCGAAAGTAGTAATACTTGTATGCATCTAATTTATCTTTAATTTTTAAATATTTGAAATTGATATTATATCGATAAAATTATACTTACAGTCTAACTTAAAATTTATTTAGATATCGTTTATCAGTGATTTTGTATTTATGATGTTAACAGTAAACCACTACTTCATATGGAATGGATATTCAGTTGAAGAGCATTATCGTCAAAACAATTTCGTTCATTTATTAAATTTGATTGCAATTATGGCAAAGTCAGATGAAATTTAGAAAGGTGAACGAGTAACACGCCCCGGACCGCAGAAATCACGAAACAGTGAAACAGGGAATCACAATATTTACTCTAAATTAGCGCCGCAGCTCACAATGGAAATTAAAACGAAACGACTCCAGTATAAATATTTATATATTAATCGGGCGTAATGGCACAAACGTATTTTGCTCCCTGAATTAATAAACCGTTACCTGTGACAAGTAATAATATTATGACATAGACCATAGAGTGCGCATTTAACAATTAGTGTAAATGTTCCGCTCATTTGCTGCGAATAAAGCGCGAGATACCCACAATGTAGTGTTTAGCTGATGGTATCTCGGTCCCGAGCTCGACTATCTGCGGTTGAGTAAGACTCGATCTTTATAATTAACCGTTCCCTTAATACGATAAATAAGAAATTATGCAAGTGAGGAAATCTGTTTCGTCTGCGACTCGGCTCACTTTCGACGTCGTTTGATCCTGCTTCAGTTCACAATAATTAATTACCGGAACTGCAGCCCTACTGCGATACGAAGATATCACGATTCGGATATATCCATTGAGTGAGATGCAAATTTCAGATAAGCATCGAACATAAAATTGGGAATTCTACAACTAAGGACGACCCGAACTGCCTGTTACGCGAAATGCAAATGTGGGCATGCAAATTCAGCTCAAACTATTGTTATTAGTTTTTGCAACTCAAACTAGAAGGTGGATCCTCATGTGTCGACCGTTACGACTGTTTAATTGTTCTAAATGTTATCAAGGCTGTGGGTCGACGTCATTTGTTCTATGTAGTAGTTCAGTTGCGTTAGTGCTGGAAGTTTAAAAGATTACAATGTGAAGATGCACGAAAGAGGATATCCCATTATAGTGACTGCTCGAGATAGCGCCGATAACATCATAATCTGCTATCAGTTAGTGGAAGATCGTGCGTCATGGAAATAGATCCTCGTGAAAGTATTGCATCATATCGTGCAGGCCTTTTTTGCAAGACTCGGTAGTTTTAGTATGATGATCCATGCACCTGTTGATCGATGAAAATGGATAGACACCTTCAGAATTTTTTGTATTTCTCATAAACACCATGGGTTGTACTGGTCCTGTATACAATTACTCAATTTCATCCCTCCATCACATTCAAGGAATAAACTTTACTAACTCTAAGTAAGTGTATACATATTTTGCAAATTTAAAAAAATACACGCTTTTACTGTTCCTATTGAATATCTTCTTAACCTTAGATGACGTTTTGCATTCTTCACGACTTTCGATCTAAAACCCCTCCCTAGCCGGATTAGTAGAGAGCATCCCGGAATCGCTATTCAGCATATCCTCAGAATGCTTTGTCTATTTTCCAGTTACCTTGCTTCATTTTAATCCGACTGCCTTCTGTTTCTTTTCTATTGTCCGTAGGGGTACTAATATTCTTGTTCTTCCTTCCTCAAGTGGTCTTCTTTTCCTTTATTAACGAGTATGTCCCTTATTATCTTTATTTTTTCTGTTTTCTTCCTTTTCCAGGTTGTACTCAACTATGTTTTCTCTCTTCGGAATGCATCCGATGTTGCTTTCCACCTCTCCTCTTTTCTCGCCCCATCTTTCACACTCTAATATCGTGTGGTGTTAGGCTGTGTCCATGATATCACAGTACTAGATAATCTTCAAAGTCACTTAGGAATTGAGTGAGATGGAAGTTCACTTCTCCGCTCCCTCTATTAACTCACGCCTCTAAGTCCCGGATCAGGAATTTTTTCCAGGTGGCTTTTCCTATGTTTCTCCCCCAAGCTCAGTTCCATTTTTCCATTCCGCCCCTCTTAATATCCGTTTTATTAGCATTACCTTCTTTGAACGTCCTTATTCTCTTCTCTATCTTTAAATCTATGGGTATGATGCCGGCTGTAGGCCGACGTTATGCCCAATGCAATTTTACTCTCCGTCCTCAAAAATTTCCATTTGTATCTATACCGGTTAGACAGTGTCCCACTGAGCACAATAATTTTCCTTTAAAAGGCTTTCGGTTCTATTCTTGGCATCAGCCTGCTCGTTGTCGTGATTGTTTCCTCAGCCTTTTGAGTCGTATACTGCACGGGGATTCGCATAGTGGCATTTTAATATATCATCACTCTTTCGATTAATGAATCACCGATCTCAATTTCTATTTTCGTCAGTAACCCTCCCTCCATATAATATCACCACCTCAGTTCTTTGTTGGGCTACGCTTCGATTCTTTTTTCCTATTGCTCGTATCAGTTTGTTGGGCCTGTGTAGACATTTAATCCGAGCAGCTCCTCGGTTTTAGATTCTATTATGAGTATCATTACTATCATCAGCATATCCGATAACTTCTGTGCCATAGTGCATCTCCATCCACGATAGCGGGCCCAGAATGGATCCCTGTGGTACCTCGCATATAATCTTTTTTGTTCTCCTCTCATCCTAGATAATGCACCATGAGGCTTCGCCAACAGGCGGTATTGAATTGTTATCATCATGCATAGTTTTCTGTTTCTGTGTGCGTGCTGTTGATTTTGTCTGGTCTTTTCTGTAATCGACTGGATCGCGTCCATATAGTGGTTCTACCATTTCTAAACCCAGATTGGTTCTCGGCCAGTCCCCAGCCTTTCTCAATTTCCTTCATGAGCCTTCTATGAATCAGTTCTTTCTAAGGTCTTTTCCGCCACATCTAATAGACAGATATGCATGTACTTCGTCGGTTCCTCTTCCTTGCTTCCCTAGTAAATTAGAGCTTACCTAGCTACTTTCCATACATCCGTAAATCCTCGTTAATTACCTCTAAAGTTTTTTCAGGGCTAGCATCAAAGACTTCCTTCATGATCTCTGGTGCCTTATTGTTCTTTTAATTTTTCATGGCCACCCCAAGTTCTTACATCTCGAAAATGGGGATATCTGTCAAGCCTATATGGGCACCCGTGATACTGCTTACGCTTCTTGGGTTGGAAACAGTTCCTGCTCACCCCCAATGTCGTTGTCCAGTTCAATGCATAGTTGTTTCCAACTGTTTCCTTTGGCTTTTTGGATGAACTTTCTGTACTTTTCCCTGTTCTCCTTCCATCTTGTGATCATCACTTCTTTACCTCTATCAGAGAGCCTGGGGTTCTTTCGATCTATAATTCCCATTGTTTCATAAGTCTTGTTGAATTGTGCATAGGACACTAATTGGTTGTTTTGTAACTGCATATTTCTGTCTTCATTAATGTTCTGCAAATGTTCATATTTTATCTTGCCATTGCTTTCTTGCTAAATTTAATTAGCCGTGCTGTTGGTATAGTTCCTTGAAAAACGCAAAGTTTATTGCAAAGAACAAAATTCCTCTGGACGAGTCTCGAGTTCTTGCAGAGGCCAAATAGCTCAAACCTTTATAGGATCGAGCGGAACTTTTTATATCATAACAACTGGGAATTTCTAGAAGTTATTATTTTTGATATGATAAAACTTGACTGTACAAATTTAGTAGGCAATTGTGGAACAGCGGCACGATTTTATTGAAAAGTATGGCATACTTCTAGCCAGTGATTGTTTCTGTTCTCTAAAGACAATAGTGATAAAATAGCCTAATTTGCAATCTGCTTTTCGGCAAAGCAATGCCGGCTGGAAAACAAGGCCTCAGCTCTCCGACGTGACGTCAGCACAAGAAGACCGACTTGACTAATGATTTTATTTTATTTGCGTTTATTCCACCTCCACCCTCGTGATACGAAGCTCTCATTGGCCGATTTGGCTTTCTTGTGCTGCTGTCAGGCCTTGTTTTTCAGCCGGTATTGCAGAAGCAGCCTCTTTCCTAGAGATAGATTTTTTAAATACTCGCCTGATTTAAGACAGAGATATTTAAAATAGTAATTTTGCGGTATTTTTACTTGCAAACAGTTTTAAAAGTATAGTGCAACAACTGGATATAGGTAAATACCTAATACAAACCAATTTCTGAAATTTATAGACACATAAATCACTTTTCTGATTTCTTAAGATAATTTAGTCTCGGGCCCAGTTTAGTCGCAATTTACCTACTTAGATTAATTGGCAGGAGAAATCATAAAAACGCGTTAGTAACGAGCAAAGCTGAAGCATGTTGCCTCAACGCTATTGGGGGCTGCAAGTGAATATAATTAAAGTGCAGGACGCAAGCCTAACCGCTTCATTAAGTTATCGAAAAAGATTCAGGTGTAAATACTTCTGCAACAGGTATTTGCCACCGACATTTAAACTACATTCTTAAACTTTAACGCATGGCTTCCTCTCGAGCCGTTCTTGAGAGCCGCGTTGTGGCAAAAATGCTAATTAAAGTAGAAATCTGTGTTGTTGCTAAAATGGATAAAGTTACTTGAAATGAGGACAGAAATCGAAATGCTAAAATCAATCTTTGAAGGAGCGCTTAGGTTCAAAGAAAACCGAGAAGTTTGTTTAAAAAATCATTTAGCCAACAATCGCTTATTAAATCCTTAAAATATTGCCAAGGCTAAACAATGAACACACATAAAATGAAGTCTAAAAGGTCTGTCTGAATCACTACTCCAAGCAAATTGAATTTCGAGCTAAATTTATAGATCGATTTTGTTCTAATTTGTTACGAAAGGGAAATTACCCAATGATGTGGCAAAGCTCTCTGCGTACATATTTTTCAATAAACTCGCAATCCATTCAGCTGGCGAATAAAAAGATGTAGGCAAACCGAAGAAATGTGAACTTTGCACTTAAGTCTGTGCCTTATTTATCATAATTTGCGATGCAAGGCTTGTAATACTCGCACGAGTTAGTAAAAGTTGTAAATGTCAAAAAACGTTAGCTAATTAAATTGAAGTCCTCTCCGCGTGCCCAATAATTTACTACCAAACGTGGGAAGTTGTAAAATTTGCATGCCGGGACCACTTTGCCTGGCAATTAAATCGAGTTTGGGCGTATTAAAATGATATTCGTTTAAGGAGCATGCATGTACGACTTACACAGTAAAATGTTGAGGAAAACTTAGTTGCAAACGTGCCAAAACTTGGCGAAAAGCCACTCAAGTTAGTAACCCTGTTAGACCTACAATTTCAAGTAGATCTCTGGATTTTAATGCGAACTTGCTGTGGCTCTTAATTTAAGTTTTTTACTATTTATATGTAGCATTAATTAGTCACAATTGCTTTATTGTACAATTACAAGGTTAATTTTAAAGAAACTAGTAAAAATTATTTGCATCAATCTCTCTGGAATAGTTTTCGCAATTATTGGAAATTGCGCATACCAGAGAATAATAGCATTGCGAGTACAATTTACTTCCAACTAAAACATAAGGACTTTCTCGGAACGTAACTAACTGCATTGCCACGTAGAGTCCATAATTCAAGCCAAAAATGTAGAAGTGGCACAATTTTCCGACATGGAAATTTGAAGCAAGCCTGGGAATACAGTAAAATGCTGGATATTCTAATGCAATTAGGACAAAACTCTCATATCTTATCTAGGACGTCGTGAAAACTAGGATTAGCAGCAAATTAGATCGATTCAGAAGCCTAATGTGCACATTTAATTTAATTTAGGAGTTGTACCAATTATCTCTGCTCATTAGTAATTAATTAAAAAGCGGTGTGGCTGCCATATTAACACCATGATCCTTAGATTGGTTTTCCAGCTTTCGCCCGAAACAACTGCTCAATAGGGGGTTTGGATTAGCTATTCAAGTCTATTTTTACGGAACGTCCACACAAAGCTAGACTACCTTGCAGGATTAAGCATCGTTTTTGGTGAAAGTGTTTGACGTCATAAGGTTGCGCGAATCGCAAACGGCGAAGCCTTACGAACATAAACAATAAGGCGCAAAGTGTATTGGCATATATCGAAAGCGGCATTAAAACTCACCCTGACCTTCCCCAATGTACCCCAAGGTTATAAACCGGAGTTAAATTTTAATTATAGCCGCACTTCGACTACGAGCGCCACGTTTCGACTCTTGGAAGGTTGTTTAACATTCATAATTTGCAAATCGGCCTTCTCCGGAACTTATTTAGCATACCGTACTTTCATCACGGTTGTTGTTGTGGAAAATTTGGGCACCGGGAAACTCATTCACTGTTTTATTGGGAAATATTGAAAATTTGCCAGCCCGCTTTATTTATTCTGCCCCGGTTTATTATTGTTACGAAGTGTTATTTTATGCCTGGCATACTTAGTTAATCCTAAAATAGCGTGAAATATGGCTAACTAAGATGTACTGTTCGACATTATTAAAGTTTTGAATTTATTAAATTTAAAAAAAAAATCTGTTAAAATGGATTAGTTTACATAACGCTGGAAGGACAAGACAAGGACCAACATAATTAATAACGTCACAAAATCATATAAATGCTTTTCTTATCGCGTTTAAATCTTGAATGTAGAACAGTTTGTTGTCGGTTGACTGCGATACAACTGCTTAGTAAAGCCGAAAGACCGAATAATTTTTTAAATTTATGTGCATTATTTTCCTACGTGATGAATTGAGTAAGAGTCTGTAATAGTTTTTATTGTCGGTTACAATCGTCTATTTGTATGATGTTTTTAGGGCTGAAACATAATTTACATACAATTGTTGCGCTTTTTATATTATTCAGTTATTTATTGCTTCGTGCCTTCAAATCGATACCTTATTACTTATTGGGGGTCGAAGATATTAGTGTCAAGAACACTTGAACAATTGGGAATCAGAAGTCGCTATAATTCTAGATAATTTTTAATTACAACAAAAGAAGCCTCCAATTTGAACTGCAACAACTTGTTGCACGTTATTTGCCTTTGGATATAGATTTAATTTTCGGGATTGGACCGTGTCATTGCCAAGGTAGAACTCACTTTGCCAAGAGGCTTCATCAAGAGCACGAGGGGTAGTGCTAAAACGGATATTAATATGTTTCGATTACATCAGAGGGGAAATTCTTCCCTTACTATTAATACCTGAATACTAACAGTAGCTATGAAAACTTTTAGTAAATATACATACTTCGTTTTCTTGGTGGATCTATGGCATAGTTACTATGACATGCTAATCTTGTTACACTATTAACTTGTTTTGACTTCTCTGCCAGACTTGCCCCGTAGTAAATCCAGAAGTGACACATTGGCCGAGACCACATCACTTAAAGTCGGATAATTATGTTATGCAAAAACATTTTTCAAATGAAAGGGAAATGCAATTAACCCCGCGTACTAATAACAGTAATAACACAACACGATCGGCTGTGCTAACATCCTATTGTAATCATTATCCCTGATATTATTCGTAGCTGCTCAGACTACAGACCAATTAGTAGTGATTGATAGAAAGATCATCGAGACGTCGGAGTATCCACAGGCCAAACAACCAGCGCCCGAATGCGTGAACGTTTCATTAAAAGATAAGCGTCCCTGTAAAACAGATCAAAATAATGGCATTAATTAAATCGAGACGGAGCACCACTTCAGCGCTGTAATTCGAGCTGTACTTTTCATGTGCTTCTTATGCAACTAAAATACGATATGAAGTCCTTCTTATCTAAAATTCTGTTCGAGCGTAACATTTATCTTGGTTTTATTTCTGTTCTGCTTGCTCCTTTGTTTAGCGGCGAGGTGGCTGCGCTCGCAAATCGCGACTTCCAAGTCGCCGTATTAAATAAAAGACCGCGAATTTGAGGACTAAACGCTAAAAGCTACCGCAGTGTGTGAGCTAAGTAACCCAATTTTCTGATGGGATGCAGTCATGGTAAATTTCGGTTAAACAGACTGGCATTTTATACCTCCCCTTTGTTTTTAGTTGGCATTTTTATGTGTTTATTTAAACCACTTTGATGGATGCAGTTTGGCAAATGAAACTGTTAATCGAAAAGAGATAAACAACTATCTCAATAATTGTGCCTCACAGTTTTCAATTTGCTGTATAAAATATTCACTTCGATTATTTCAAATACTCAACTAATAGCAATACATTCAACAATTCTTCAATACTGCCGAATGTGTGTAAATTAGGTGCCTGGTATATATTTAGTTCAGTAGCTTGATATCACAACTTGCTAAATGAATATACATCCCATTATTGAACCTAGTTAACAGTTTTTCGCTAATTCGCAACGAATATGTAACTAATACTTAGTATCTTGCAAGCACTTAGCGTACTGAATAAACTCAAGTGTTACTTAATCTACTGAATAATATGCCTGCCTAGCATTCAAAATATTAATATTTGTGTATTTAAGTTATTCAACAAAATCACGTGCCCTCAGCAAAATACTATTCGTATTTAT
Source organism: Agriotes lineatus (assembly GCA_940337035.1). NCBI lineage: Eukaryota > Metazoa > Arthropoda > Insecta > Coleoptera > Elateridae > Agriotes > Agriotes lineatus. The sequence continues at coordinate 113,327,285 of OW679197.1, read as the reverse complement.
TAATAAACTAAGCCGCCAGTAGTCAAACTTACTAAACAAAATACTTGCCAGTAAACTTAACTTTCGCTATATAATCTCCGTACTCACGAATTAAACTGATACTTAATAAAAAATAACTGAAAAGTAAACCTAACATGCTTCATACACACTTATACTCTTTGTACTAAATTAATAATTGAATTCAACTGGTAATTAATGCACTCGATTGATAATCGATGCACTCGATCATCGATGATCGATGCACTCAACTGGTAATCGGTGTACACAACTGATACTCGATATATTCAACTGATGATAATTGGTGTACTCAATTGCTGTACAAGACATTGAACGTCGACTACTTTAAATGTTCGACTAATTTCAATTCATTCAACCAAGACTCAATATACTCAGCCATTCTGCAATACTGCAGTGTGTTTAAATTACTTGCCTGGTATATATTTAATTTATTCAATTGATATCATCAACTTGCTAAATAAATATACATCCATTATTCAACTCAGTCCATGATTTTTCTGTAATTCTCAACATCTGTAATAAATACTTAACGTATTCAAGTTATTCAACAAAATACTTTGTGAATCACGTGTTTTCAACAAAATACTTCGCATGTGCATTACGTGTTCTCGACAAGACACTATACCTATCCAAACCTAATATGCTTCATACTCAAATTATACTCTATATAGGTACTAAATTAATAATCGATTAACTCAACTGGTAGTTGATGCACTCATTTGATAATCGATATACTCAACTGGCAATCGCTGTACTCAACTGATAATCGATGTACTTAATTGATAATCGATGTAACTCAAATTCAACACTATAATCCATGCGCTCAACTGATCATCGAATGCTCAACTGTGATTCTGTGAACTAATTAAAACCAAGCGTGTGCATGCAACCGAGATATCCACTCAATCTTATGTACAGTTTAAAATAGTTTTATTGTATTTATCAACTTAAAATAGTTTTTACGAATGTAATATAATGTGTGTAAAAGTGAATTCATTATGTCTTTTAAGTATGTATGTAGTTAGATAATTTTGTCCGAATCTTCTTTTCTTCTGAGCTTTTTTGAATCTATGTTTAATTTTTGTCGTTCATTTAATTGAGTATTCACTCCACCGAGCGACTACTGTACTCAGATTCAACTGACAATCGATACACTCAACTGATAATCCATGCACTCATCTGATAATCGATTTACTCAACTGATAGTCGATGTACTTAACTGGTAATCGAATGTATGTACTTAGCTGATAATCCATGCACTCAACTGGTAATAGATGTACTCAACTGATAATCTATGTCCTCAACTGATATAAAAGATGTAATCAATGGATAATGGTTGTACTTAAACTCAACTCACAGTCGATACGCTCAATTAATAATCCATGCATTCAACTGATAATCGATGTATTCAACTGATAATCGATGTACTCAACTGATAATCGATGCACTCAACTGGTAATCGATGTACTCAACTGATAATCTATGTACTTAACTGATAATCTATGTACTGTACTGATAATCGATGTACTCAACTGATAATCAGTGTATTTAACTGGCAATCGACTAACTCAACTGATAATGGATGTATTTAACTGATAATCTATGTACTCAACTCATAATGAATATATTAAATTGATAATTGATGTAATCAATCGGTAGTCGATGTAATAAATTGATTGATCATCCATGTAAACAACTGATAATCGATGTACACAATTGATACTCGATCAATAATAGCTGTACTTACACAAACATCTAAGTACGTAATAGTAAAATTTTCTAAAAATGTTTGTCGAATACCCAACGTATTCAACGTGCTCGACTAACACTTAATTTATTTTACAAAATAATCAATATACTTAAGTCATACTTAAGTTTCTCGACGAACGACTAGTGTTGATCATACCTGAATACTCACTTGATACTGGTTAATGTGTTTACTAGAACTAGTGTTCAATGTACTGAAATATTTAGCTGCCATTTGTTTTGCTGATCAAAATATTCATTGAATATCATCACGGCTTAGTTGATCGACATTAAAGTATTTCAACAACATATTTGATATTTAACTTAACAAAACACGCACTCATTTTAATTCATTATGTTTGATGTATATAACGTGTACAGTCGATATTTAGATTATCATTTCAAATGTTTTATTCATAAAATGCCTATGATTCCCGTGTGTTGAGATTCTTGTATTTTATTTCACTTCCTTAACATACAGTTGTATCTAAAAAGTTGGGGATGTTATTTATGTTTGTAAAACACTGCGTTTGCAGGTTTAATTTTGCGATTTTGAACTCTTATATTTATTTGGGCATAAGAGGCATATATTCGTCCCTCAAGTTTAGCTCGTTGGATTTGATTTTAATTAACACGTAAATGCCGAGATTATTAGAATTGTTGGAAAGCAAGTCTATAATTTTGCAGGAGTATGGCCTATTCATAATTCGAATGCGTTTTGTAGCAGAAGTGGCGTTCTTTGTTTGCACAAAGTGAGGTGTAACTTGGTAAACTTGCCAGATCAATACTCCTGCTAATTGCGAAGTCTATCGCAAGACTCAGGAAATTATAAAAATGGCAAAATGGAACCGAGCACACTCGGGAAGCAGATTTATTGTGAACACGAATTCGGCTGGCAAATAAAATATATGGACGGCTGCAAGACGCAGATTTCAATTTCTGTGGACGGTTTGGAAGTTGGTAGCTAGTTTGAAAGGTTCTGTTTCCTCAGGACGCTTCCGAATTTAGTTGACAATCGAAAACATATCGTGACCTTTTACGAACACGCAAGACTGCGGTAACATTATTATTTATCGTGGAATTGTAATTATGTAATTTAATTGTATGTATCTCCACTCCGGTTTATGGAACTTGGTTGATTCTTTAGGTCGCTACAGGTTTGTTCTGCGGCAAGCGTTGCCCCTAAATATGTAATTAAGATATCCATGGGTCCTCATAAATATGCATCAATAAATTAGCTTTTAATTAATATGGGTAAGTTTGGTTATGTAAGTGCGATTAGCGCGATTTTTAGTATATTTCGTTTTTCTAAAGGTTTCTCTTTCCAAGGGCGCAGTCGGCTTGCTCTGTAGTTATTGTACAAGGCCAGTAAAATTATCGATTTATTTAAACTAAACGCTTCGGCGATAGATTTGACAGAATAAAGTTGAATCTGTAAACAAGTGTGTTTTTATTCCGCAATACCGCATAGGGCAAAAAATGTTAACCACAAATAAGTACTTTTTTAATCCCAGTCGAAAGTGAATGTTAAATGGGATTTCCTGTCTTCGTTATAGATTTTCCCAGAAAACAGGTTAAGAGCATATTCTCGATCAGTCATAATAGACACTTTTAGCTGGATTTTCCCGTAAAAATTGAAAAATGTATGAATTTGTTGTACTAGTAGAGGAAACTGGCTGAATTTCGTGCAATTGTTATGCTTCGATTTGAATCAAGCTGCCGTGAAGCGGACAGAATCACTCAATAACGGGGCCAGAAAAGGAAATTTTAACTGATATTTTTGTAGTTTTTGCCTGAAGAAATGTCAGGCACTTCCTGGTGATTTAGTGCAATTTCGTGCGTTCCCGTTCCGTGCCTCGGACTAAATTTCCTATTTTCAGGGATGTGTTATAAATCCGCTTAACCTCTTATTACTCCCGCTTGTGCCTCGAAATTAATACTTGGAGAAGAAAATGAATGTATGAAATATTTACGCACAGCGTTAGGTGTATTTAGATCTGTTACGTAATTACTAATTTTTCTAGTTGGTTGTAACAAAGTGAAAATGTAATTTGAGTGGATTAAAATAGCATGTGAAAGAACAAATTGTAATAGACAAGTGGGTTTCTTATGTATATATTTCAACAATTTTGCTTGACCCATTTGGTATTTAGGGCATAGCATATTAACGATAATATAATTACCGTTCAATACACGAGTAATTAGTGGCTTGGCGTAATGGGAAATTCTGTTTGTCATTTAAGCCCTCTATACCTATGAGAAGTTTCTGTAATTTTTGTACATTATTACCAAATAATTTCCTTGGTGTTTCTAGCTTCCTGTAGTTTAATGATGTTTTTTTCATTTCAGGTAATGCAATCGGCCAGTGTCACAACGACTATGCAGGATCGGAATTGATGGATTAATCGGTAGAGCTAAAATCCATCCATGGGATAATTCCTAATAATCACGAAGCGTTGTGATCATGGGAAAGTGAATAGCGAATCACGTCGTTAGAAGTACCGCAGGACAAGTAATCGTTCGATTAGAGGTAATTACAAAAATGGCATTCCTACGTTTAGATTTTCTAACCTCGGTTTCGGACAGAACCAGCAGGAGTTATTAAGCCAATAATTTCACGACTGCTGGTGACAAATCCTTCCCCGCCCTGTCCTCTCCATGAAAAAAGTTCACCTCCGGAGCACGAAATGAAATTTGATCTGCTTTTGTTCGTGTAGCTTGCTTAATCGGCAGGAAAATTAACATGTTTAATTCTTCAAAATTTGCATGCATAATCCGGTGCGTGCGTAACGTGAGCTAGAGCTTCCGTTCATTTCTGTAATTTGTGAATACGAAGTGCCAGAAGAAGCCCTCCAACTTTTCTTCGGGTATAAATAGACACCAACACGTGTCTGTGTCTCCCATGGCAGTGCGTTGTGGATCCAGTTAAAGCACTGACGGAGGCGCTGTATAATCTGTTTTGTGTTCTTAGACGTCTAAGGCGGTGTATCGACCCTAGGTAATTAAGAAGTTGCCAACTAGGTTTGAACAATATTGAAGTGTGCGAACTACACTTGCTCTTCGTCTTAGAGGCATGCCTAAGGCGTGGGTGGCTCAATCCCACATGCGCAATTTCATTATTCAAAAACGTATTACGACCACGTTTCGTAAGCAGGTGATATATCCGTGTTAATTCAGTGAGTTGATATTTTTCAATGTGGTGCTATAAAATTTGTCTTCTAACTAGCAATTTCTAAATCTGCGAAACGAACGGAAGAACTCCCCTCGTAACAGTAACTGCTCACGAAATATCGATTATATTTGTGGGGAAAATCGTGTGTTAGGAAGGTACTCACGGTATCATTAACATTTGATGCACGGTATAGTATTACAGTAATAGATCGTGTGCCAGGAAGGTTGTTCTGTATATGACAATATTGACAGATTTTCTGGTGTTAGATCCAGCGCAGTGATTATATTGGGAACATTGTTTCACTAAATAGTACAATAAAATTCATCATGTCGTAGACCAGCTATTACAATACTAGAATTCAGTGGCGGTTTGCTATAAGCAGCCAACGTTGAGGTTAGATATTGGCCAGATTGTTCACTTTGTCATAGTATAAGTAAAAAATTGCAATGGTTTTGTGCTTGAGCATCTCTATTTGGTGTAATCACCGCATTTAAAAAATATAGGAGCTATTAAAAATTGGGGAGAGCTTTTCTTCTTATAATTTTTAATTCAGAAAATACTACACTGTTATTTAGTTTAATAATTTAATACACATTTCTAATAGTGGAAACCTAAATCAGAGTGGGAATCGATTTGCATAGAATTTCAATTATCCTCATCAGAAAGTGGTGATTTAGCCACGTTACCTTCTGTTCGTTCTCGTAATATCGGTGGGTAGCTGAGCGAAGCAGGAAGGTTTTGAACAAATGGCTGTACAACCTTTAAGATCAAGAAGATTTAGAATGCTTACGATAACCGTGAAAGTGGGGTCATGACAAGTTGTTGAATAGAATTTTATAAAATGAAAAAGATGTAATAAGTACTTGGAGGGAGTTGTGTAAGGTAGTTAATTTACAAAAAGTGTTAAAATGCAACAAGAGGAGTCAAGGCGTGTGAAAGAAAACTAGACTATAATTACGTAGTACCTCTAACGTTGTTTTTTTTTTTAGAAAAGTAGAGTGTAGGCTGTGTAAAAAAAATATAAATTTGTAATTACGTCAAAAATATTAATTAATTCAAATATTGTCTCCTACAACGTGGGGCAATTACAATATTAAACAGAAAGACATAGTTTGGTTATATTCAAACAATATAAAATAATAGTGGGACAGACTTTAATATTAAAAAGTTAATATTGTGTAAACTATATTGACTATAATGGTTCTAGAACAATTCGCTGTCGTCGATTCGTCGTTGCCAATTCGCCGCTGGAAAACTCGCCGCCAGAACATTCGCCGTCGAAGTTTTAAATGAATAGAAATACTACTCTCGATTCAGTGTAAATTAAATACAAACAAAAACATGTGCCATATGTTACCAGCACTCTCTAGGATTAATCCCTTCACAATGGCCCAACTGAAATTACGTTGTTTTGAAAAATGAAAATAAAAAAGTCCAATTTTGTTGCTATTTCTACATATTACCTGTTTTGTTGTATTGCTAATTTAACTTGTATATTTGGTGTTTGTTGGGTCATATAGGACTTAGTCCCCCCTGTATTTACATAATAATAGTAATAATAATAACACAATAAGTGAAAATTCTTCGAATAACAATTGCATGGTTTTGTAATAATTAAAAAGGGTTGAGTTTTAAGAGAGATACATTTTGATCATTAAAATTAACCAGAGATAAAACTACAGATTATTTCTTCCTTATTTGAGTAGTTGAAAAATACAGCATTTTGTGACGACGAATCGGGCTGATGGGGAATCTGATAGACGGCGAATTTAACCTACGGTGGATTAGCGATGGTGAATCGGCGGGTGCAACGGTGAATTGATCCATCACCGATTATAATATAATACTGGGGCGAATATTTATTAAGATAGTAATGCAATAAAAAGTAAACACTTAGACAATGAAACAAATGTACAGAAAATATTTTAGTTACAGTAATAGTTAGGTATTTATGTATTAAGGGCATAATCAATAGATTATCACTGGTCAATACAGTTTGGTTTTCTTATACATGCATCAATATGTGCAGTTTAGGTCTTTTGTCATGCTGATTCTGAATCTGATATCAAATGTGCTCCATCACGTCACTATTATTAGAACTATAAAAGAAACGAAAATTGTACATCGTTTCTAGAGAAAAAATTTAAAAAATGAACATTTGTTGGGAATGTTTAAAGCACGACGCGAAGCGGAGAGCTTCAAATTTCCCGAGAGCTATAATCGTGATTAGGCACGTGGTACATAACAACGATTTATTTCATTTTAGTCCTCAAAATGGACAAAATTCAAGGATTCAGTATTTTGGCTACAGACTACTGCGTTATCGTTGTGCTGGTGCTGCGCATTTTTGGTGTGGTATGATTTCTATGCACATTGTTGATGTTGCTATACTACATTGTTGGTGCTTATTATACTGGTTAGGAACTGTATAGGCCCTAGAGCTGTAATAGCCCTTTTACGCCCTCTATCGAGGGCCAATAACCAAGATTATGGTTCCAAAATTAAATAAATACTTTTAAGAATATTACTGATTAGCTATTATTAAAAAGTGGACATAATATTTTTAAGTGATCACACTTGATAGTATTCATATAGGATAAAAGGAAACTCAGAAAAGAAGATAAGACAACAAAGATGATAAGAGAAATAGCTGAGATAGGTATATAAGAACGAGAAACGGAACAAGGAGATGAACCAGAAACACGACAAGAAAGAAGCAAAGAAAATTAGATGTAGGACAGAGAAGTGATGAAAATGTTTACGATAATGTATGGTGTTACCAAAAATATGCAATAGTTGAAATAAAATGCAGAAAAAAATTTACAAAATGTCCAAATATAAAAACTAGCATTACAACAACATCAACGACAGCTTAAAACACACAGAAAGTTTTATAGAGTTTGTAAGAAGAATTTAATAGAATCCAATAAATTGAAGAGGATAAGCAAGGAATATTTACCTGAAAAGTTGAGATATTTTGGTTACGAGTGCTGTTTGTCTGGATAATAAATGAAGTTAGTTCTGTTATTTGATTTCGCAACTGTCGCTCACTTTACCGGCGAAGTAGATTAGAACAGGAAGAGAATTTCATTAAAATATTTTTAAGCCACCTGGCTAGAGTTTACATGTGTATAATTTCATTACTGGAGTTGTAATAAATAACGAGGATAATTTAAATAGTACATAACCATTATTATTTGTAAATGAAAGGTCAATTTGACGTGTACTCACAGGGATATACCTACTTAGGTTTCGATATACGGAAAGCAGTTTTAATAATAAACGATTCTAATAATTAAAACGAAGTTCACGTTATATTCCAATCCATATCAATATATTATAATTAGTGATGTGGTATGATCATATTAAAGACAAGTTTTCCCACGATATTAAAACGTTTATTATATTTTTACATTCTCTGCTTTCCATCGAATTCTTGACAGTAAGTGAATATTTCGATTAGAAAGATCATTCAGACTGGTGATATGGCATTTGGCTTAATGATAACCTCATAGTTATTCGTAATTAAAGATAACATATCGGCGAAATTGTTCGTTTTATCGTAGTATCGGGAAATTGTTTGATAATTCCGATAGTATTAGGAAGTGGTTTTGCTGAAGATACCCTCTGTAAAATATTAATATGAGAAATATGGGAAAAACTTCCTATTTGTATGACAATAATTATAAAACAATCTTGGACAGAATGGAACTAAAATGTTTGAAATGCTAAAGACATATAATTAGAGCCGATGAAGAAAGATGATGCGGTTAAATATATAGATGGAACGTAGGCGGTTTGATGATCTCAATAATTCTGGAATGAGTGAATAGTGAAAGCTATGAAAACCAACGTTTAAAGAAAGGGGTGTCATAGTAAAACGATATTGCCTTTAAACACAAGAAGGGGGCTATCAGCTATATCAAATGCAACACTAAAATTACCATCCTTTACTTAATCTGTATAAAAAAAATTCTTGAACTTATTTAGGATGGTGTAGTGGAATATAGTATTATAATTAATATATTTTTTAGCAAAATATCGGGGAGGCTTATGTGCAGCAGTGAACAAACAATGGCTGATAAAGAATAAGAAGAAGAAATATTGTACTATTGCTCGTGTTTGTACTTCTTCTTTTTCCTCTTCTGTATCTATCCCTTATTCCCTAAGATGCCGAGTCGTCTATCTACCTGTCTCATGCCAATCACATAACTTTTACCATATTTTTTCCTTTCTTCTCCACTTTCCTTTTGATCGTATCTGTCTATGTAAGTCCTCGTTTCCCCTCTTTTCTTGTCTTAAATACTCTTCTCGGTAGGCCATTCTCTCTTCTACCATGCATACCACGTGTCTGTACCATTTTAACTGTTTTTTGCATTGCCTTAACAAGTGGTTGTATATCTAGTTCCTCCTTGTCTTTCCCTTGTCATTCTGACTCCGATCATCTTAGAAGCCAAACGTACTGTTGATGTTTACGCAAAGCATTGTTTATAGGAATGTGAAAGTAAAATGTGAAAGATGTTTATGTGGAGAAGTCAACATACATAATTCTCACTCCAGATTTAATTGAAATACATTCATAGAAGAATATTTTAGACTAAACTTCATTTGTATATGGAGCACATGTTCAAAAGCAAAATGCTTTAATGTGGCCCCATTAAGGCTACATTCAAATATCGTGTATGTATGCCAGTTGCCGATGGCACAGGCCGCATGCAAAGCACTCAGGAAAAACTAGAGTCGCGCCATATATTATGGCCGCGATGCAGCGTTCTAGGGCTTCATTCCAGTAATGACTCCAATCAACACGTAGTCGCGGCGCCGAAGCCATGCAGGCGGGCTCCGAATTAAATTTTATCACTGTTTCCCTTCATATTTTGTAGTTAATATCTGTGAAAAATGCGGCCGCCAAGAACGCCAAGACAAATACGCCAACCTTATTTTTCATCCCTCACTTGATTCAATGAAAAGGGTGGCTAAGCTTGAAGCCCCAGTGACAAGTGGAGCGAGCAGCTCTGCGGCCCGGCCAGTTATCAAATGATTTTGAGGCTGCTTCCAACAATAGCGCAAAAATAAACTGCCGCCCTTTTGTCGGGGGATTGCCAGTTCGAAAATTTTTAATGGTTTAGAAAATTATGAACATGGAAGCAGACGATTTTGTATATGCTGCAAAGTAGTAACCTGCGACTATTGTATTACTAATGGTAATATTACGTTAAATATTTTTGATTTAACAGAGAGCCTTGGTCAAAGTGGTTTTTATTCAGTATCGTTTCCTGTGAACAACTCCAAGCCAGCAAAATCACACGTGAACTCAAATTCCAATTTCCATCAGCGCTAAATTGCAAGAACTAATTTGTATCCCCTTTCAAGCCGTAGCAGGAATCCGATTGGAGTTTCAGGCGGCTTTGTATAGTTGCAATTTATCTTTCGATTTATTGACTTATAGATTGGAATCGAAAATAAAACCATCAGCCGTCTCCCGAAAGCCAATTTTTCAATTCGCTATTAACTCGTCAGTTAATATTTAACCGTCGACGGCGCTCTATCTGTCGGCACGCCAAAAGAACTAATAAAAGCCCGTACAGCTGCCAATTGCAAAAACCGTGTTTCTAGCTTTCTTTTTAATGCGCCGCAGATTTGATAGTGAGATGAAACGCGAGAGCTTGAGGGGGCCCCGGCGTCCCAATTATTTTTTATAACGGACCGATGCGACGCGACTTGCAAGCACGCCTCGAGGCGTCGTTTTCTGGGTGCTTTGGTGTTCAACACCCTTTCAAAATTTTTAAAGAGCGCAGTGGGGTCCAGTTATACATTTTTAATTAGATTATTGATATTTGATAGGTTTCATAAAAAGCATTAGGGTTGCAATTATATGGCGACACGTATATATAGAACTATAGAAGTAGAAAGTAATGTATAAATGTCCTACCATAACCTGTTCATATTTGAAGAATTCCAATGAATGTGAATATCAGTGGCGGAGCTACTAATGACTCAAGGGCGTCTGAACATAAATAGCAAATTTGGGTATACATCTGTCTATTTATTATTGCCTAATATATAAATTAGAATGGTTCGGTTAGTTAATGGATTTGCTCCCCATGAACCTAATTAACGTTCAATTAAATCAGCTTTAAATACATTTCACGATGTTTTACTAACCACAACCATTTATACCCTAGTCCTAGTATTATTACTACAGCTTATTCTTTAATTATAAACTTTGTAACGCCAAAAATGGAACTGTGTAAACACCTATAGAAACTTAACGTTGAAGACTTATTACTGTGGATATGTTTTTCTTCCTAGTACAAGAACTGTTTTTATTCAAAAAGGTTTTATTTTGCCTGTTTCAGAAGAATATAATTTATCTACTTGGTTCTGTTATAGAAATTTAATTCTAATACATTCCATACCAAACTTTTCCAAATAAAATACCGAACTATTGTGACTACATGGACAAAATCGAGGGCCGATCAGCTACAGTGGACACGGCATGGGATCTTGGGGCGCCAATGAGTCTTTAATACAACAAGTATGCCCAGATAAAAGCGAAAACTCAAACTCAAAACTTTAACTAAAAGTTACCTGAAATGAACTTACAAAACAGCCAGATCAACAATAGGTTTGGAGTAACTAAAACACACATATCAATAATAAGGTATATAATGGTCAACAATATAATATTTAGTCCAAACAGTTTAAAGTTACTGAAATATTAAAAGCGTATGAAGATAATATATCTAAATTAACATTACTGTTCACCAACAGAACAAAAAAACAAGTCACATATATTTGCAAATTACAAGATTTGAAGAATCTCAATGCTATAAACGTAAGGTGTGACAGTAGGATATAAAGATTATATAAGCAAGCAAAACTTCAGGAGATTTCAACAATATCAATTGAGAATTTCGCAATAGTTACATAAAAATGCAAACTCCTACAATTAAGCCTCCGAATCTTTCAGTGGGCATCATACTGGCAAAATACCAACAATGGTTCGATGTAGAATGGCTACAGATTTGGGGACGACAATAAAACCCGCCGGTCCTCAAATGCAGATAAGCGCCGAAGCTGAGATAATAAAATTCCAAAGCGGCTACGTGGAAAGCAGTTGCAAATACTACGGATATAAACACAAACGCCAAAACAAGAAAACGGGTGTAAAAGACCAAAAAGGCGCGAAAATTTACCAACAACGACCGGTGGAACCCATGAGCGCATACAGCAACGGAACGGTCAAAACGAGAATCACGGCGCGGCAAATTTTAAAAGCACCTAATGTGACTATAGTTCTAAACAAACCATTAACGCATTTTTGCGTTGATTCCATGTGTAACAATGGCATTATATATTGGTATTTTTCAAAATAGTTTCGGCCATTAATAAAAATAAAACTAGAAAAAATGGTTTTCGCTGTCCGCCCTTAAATTTTTGTTTGAAAATAGGCTTTCTCAGAATAGAAGGAAGATCCATAAAAATATTTCATAAGAGCACCGCTTTAGGAAGAGCACGTATTTAAGCCTGTTGTACAAATAAACATTCTTTACTTTTCAGAACTTATTTTCTTGAATTATGTTATATATTTTAAACTTGTCAGCACAGTGAGATAGTAAAGTCTAGACTTCCTTTTACAAGACTCTTTTATTCAGAGAAATAGATCGGCATAGCCGTTGGCACTAAACCAATAGAACCGGGCTGTAATCATCATATAAATAACAGAAGTAACATCGAATCAAATCAACACTTAAAGTCAGAATGCTCTTCACCCTTAACAGTGAGGATTACTCCCAATACGCTCTCGCATGGAGCATTGCTGACCATTTTACCGGCGCGAGGCTATAAGCAAAGCGAAGTTCATCAATCTTCTTTGTTCTTTCTTTTACACGATGCCGGATCTAGAGGGGGACGAAACGGGTCCTATCCGCTGGGCGCCTAAGACACAGGAGCGCCACCACGAAGTTTTGAATGCTGACAATTGTGCAATTTGACTGACTTCGCAAAAAAGGGAAATTAAAAATAACTGAAATTTTTATTTGTAAAATGGAGTTATTCTCGTGGATTTGGATGCCACATTGAGTGAGCCATAAATGATATTTACAAACGTCATTGTATTTGTTTCCCCTACTAGATCAAAACACTGGTGAGTCAGATCATTTGGACTTTCCCATATAATTAAGGCAAAGTAGAAGTTAAATGTAGTTTTTCTGACTTGGCCATCTCTTGTTTTAGGCAAAATTCACAGCGAACTATATAGTTTCCCTTTGCCTTCATAATAGTGTTCTTGGGTGTACATTAAACTATAATCATGTGTAATTTCGGAAATAAGTGCCACCAACGGTATTAAAACTCAATTCTGTAAACTTGCATACATAAACGCAAACATTTTCATCGCACCAAAAACACAGTCTTTGAAATACCTTCATAGAGAGAGGACAGATGTTAACATGAATCTAACCATGTGAAAATTACCGAAATTACCAATAAGAGAAAGCAAATCCCTGTCACGGTTTGATCTAGCAGACAGATAGTATGGTATACCATGCAAAGGCTGTTAACTGCAAGGAGCAAATATGTTTATGTATACAGACTATGTCAAATAGTTCAAAGGCAGTAGGTGGCTCAAAATATAAAAAGTGGAAGGGAAGAGTTCACCAATAAAATATTGTATACAACTTATGTAGCTAATATTAGTGCAGTCTTACAATACCATACAAATATAATTAATTGTTACGTTATAAAGTTATAATAAAATACACTTTATTAATATTATTAATTTATGCACATTTTCTAGACAATTAGTAGTGGAATTCTACAACCAAATTAATCTTTAGTTTTGGTAATTCTAACAATTTTATATCCAAATTTTAGTAGCAAAAGTTACATAAAACGGAAGGACATAGTCAGAACTATATTTAAATAAAGTTCAACAAAAACTGTAATAATTAAAAAAATAAATTAAAGTCAATTTGGATTGTCAGGTACAAGGTGCGTTAGAATCTTACGTTGCCCCGGGCGCCAACGTTCTTAAATCCGGCTCTGCTCTTGTATTATTTGCTGTGTGTATTAACATACAAGCCCTCACCTTTTATTAACTTTGACTACGTAATAATAGTGTTTTTATAATTATGTTAGTTACCTTTTATAAAATGTAGATTTTGACAGATTTTCCTAGTGGAGAGGAAATTTATCTTGATTGTTTTAGGATCATTTCTAATTTTGTTGTTTTAATTCTGTATAATTTCAGTTTTAGTTGACAAACAATTTTATTCTTTTAATAATTAGACTTTTGTTGTAATTTTAACAAACTTTATTTTCATATTTGATCAGGGAATAAGCAAGTTATTTTCAATTTAGCAAAACTTTTTTCTATTCTTGATGCAAGATGGAGCAATATCGTATTACCAGTTGTTCAACTAAGCAAACCTAGCACTTGTAACAGATTATTTTACAAAATACTATAAACGGTATTTAAAAATTAGTAAACAATTCGATATTTGTGTCTGTTAAATTTGTATATATCCACTAAAACTCCTGTTTACAACCAATTAGTCGAAAATTTAAACAAGGCCTGCTAGAAAACCTTGCTATCACCAATCGTTCGTACAATGTTGCATTTTATTATCCAATTTATGAATAATACAAAGAAATTCAATAAATGTTAATCTCGGCGGCTATAAATATGTTTGTAACGCCGTCTGATTAGCAAGTAAATAAAATACTAAGGTGATAATTTGTGTGCTTTACAATGTAAATATGATTAACCATGGTGTACATTCGCTTGGGGATAAGCCTACTTCGATTTTTAAATTGAACAGGTAGCCGAATTCGAGTTCGTTGGACGAATATCCGGCTATTTTTTTTTACCTTGCTGTCAATACGGAGTAATTAGCGTCGCAATCGCTGCGGCTTGTTATCTTTATTATTTGTAAAAGTATACACGTTATTACTTAGCAATCACAGAGCAAGACTAATTAAATTTATATAACCGCTGATATTTCACGAATAATAAACCCTTGTTGCTAGCTGAAAACACTTGTTTCAGATTTAACAAATAATAATAGAGCGGTGGGCTTTATAAACTGTGTAGCCGCCCGTGGCAAATTTCCTTTTGAAATTTTTGAAATGATAATCCGTTTGGATAACATTCAAAACTGTTTGTGGGTGAAAAGCATTCATCGGCGTTTATTTATTGCACTTCGGCGGTAGCGCAATAATTAAATGGGGAAAGGCCTATATTTTATTGCAAAACGTGCCGGCACCGTGTTCAACTAAACATTAGATTTTTCTCCGCAAAACACCAGCAAAGCTGCGCTAAACAAGTTAATTATTGGCAGTTAGCTGCCTCCTGCGCGCGTTTTCATATCAAACAGGCAAACTGATTGCAGCGGGACTGCAAAATGGCGCTCGGAAATAAAAATTGATCCCAACGAGCGGTAAGGCTCCGATTTCGGCCGCGTGCATTCATTATTCTTCGTTTAAATCAATCAGTGTAACTACCACGACGCTCATGTCGACGTAAATCCTCAATATGCTGCAGCGTAATGTTCATTACGCCCAATGCAGACGAAGTTCTAACGCGCCTAATTGAATCTAATCGAACTTAACTGCTGGCAGGTAAGGGGATCGGCGATTCTTAATAATAATTAACTATCGATGCCGCTTTTAGTTCTACTCAGCAAGAATTGACCGTGTGTAAATTTGCATTGAAGTTGCCTAGCAGGAAAGTTTAGAAGCTGCTTTGCAGCTTCTAAATATCTATTAAGATTGGCTTTAAAATAACAAGCTGATAAACCAATAGCAGCACATAAACAGTAAATCGACAATTGTTTATTAAAACGCAGAAGATAAGAAAACGATATGTCTATCAAGCGCAAACATTCGAGCAATCAAATGCAAATATCGTCGATAAGAGAAACAACAAACTAATTATTAGAAAGGAATTTTGAAAAACAATTATAATTGCCGTGTCAACCTCGTTGCAGAAATTAGCTGAGAACATTTCATAAACAGAGCAAAGCAGATAACAGTTGTAATTGCAAATTGCAAAAATTAAGTAAACACAGCTATATTTGAATAAGAACTGTGAGTCCAGGTATTGATATGATTACACGCTTGTATTTACGCACTTTATGATTATATTATAGAGCTTTCAGTTTTTCAAGGTAACCCCACCGTACTTTCATATCAGAATGAAAAATATTTTTTTCAAAACAATCCATAATTATGAAAGTTTGGGACTTTTTGATTTCAATAATAATATGTACTTGTCTGCACTCGATTTACTGTCGTACAGTCGAGTCTCGACAGTGGCGCAACTATATACCGTTTGGAGCCCGTGTGTGAGCACATTTTGGCGCCCTTGAATATACTTAGTGATAATATTGATTGACAACACGAAAACACAAACATAAAGTGTAAGATAAAATTAATGAAATAGTAGATACTTGTTTCCTAATTCTAACTGCACGCAACTACTACTAGTAAGTAAGTAGTACTACTCTATCCTATAGCTACATTCTTCTATTTAGCAAATATTTCTATTAATTTTTCGAAATTGAAATAGCTGGCTTATTGCTCATTGCTTATTAAGATCAAATTCTTCAAGCCAGCATGCCCCATTTTATTTCGCAAATAGAACTTAATTATCTTTGGCTTCAAGGAGACCTTTTGGCCGATACTGTGGTGTAGGGTGAGAAATAACAATTATTTGCTCTTACCCTTACAAAGATAGTGGGGGGGGGATTTAACATTAGATTTTAGTCATTTTACTGAAAATTTAAAACATTCACAGTAATCACCAATAATTTACGACAAGCTTATAATTTTGCAGCTATCGAAATTTGTTCGTTTATTCACAGTTGGTTTTCGTCTCCAAATGCAAGTTTGAACCTATGATCAGCACAGTGAACAAATTTCTCAGTTGGTTCTCGTCTTAAAGTACAAGATTGAACCTATGAATAGCACAAAAAACACATTTCGTAATTGGTTGGCGTCTCAAAACACGAGAGGTTGAACGTATGAGCAGCACAGCGATCAAATTTTAAAATCCGTTTTAAAATCCAAAATTGAACCTGTATCACAGCAGACACATTTCACAGCCAGTTCTCATTTCAAAATTCGAGATTGAACCTGTGAGCGGCACAGTGAACAAATTTCGCAGTTGGTTTTCGCCTTAAAATACAAGATTGAACATATGAGTTGCACAAAAACACATTTCGCAATTTGTTGTCGGCTCAAAATACGAGATTGAACCTATGAGCAGCACAGTGAGCAAATTTCGCAGTCGGTTCTCGTCTTAAAATACCAGGTTGATCCTAGGATCAGCATTCGCAATTCGTTCTTGTCTCAAAATTCGAGATTGAACCTATGAGCAGTAGAGGCAGTCTGTTCTCGTCTTAAAATGCAAAAGTGCACCTATGAGTAGCACAGGAGACACATTTCGCAACCAGTTCTCATTTAAAAATTCGAGATTGAACCTATGAGAAGCACAGGGAACACATTTTTCAGTTACTTTTCGTCTTAAAATACAATATTGAACTTATGAGCGGCATAAAACACATTTCGCGATTGGTTGTCGTCCCAATGCTCGAGTGAACAAATTTAGCAGTCGGTTCTCGTCTTAAAATACAGATTGAACCTATGAGTAGCACAGGAAACACATTTCGCAATTCGTTTTCGTCCCTAAATGTAAAATTGAGCCTATGATTAGCACAGTGAACTCATTTCGCAGCCAGTTCTTATTTCAAAATGCGAGATTGAACCTATGTGCAGCACAGTGAACAATTTCGCATTTGGTTCTGGTCTCAAAATGCGAGATTGAACCTAGGGCAGTATCGAATCTAAAGGGGGGCGTGAGGGTCACCAACCCTAATTATAATGTGACTTGACTCTAATTATAATGTGACTTGACTCTAATTATAATGTGACTTGACTAAGTTCGCAAACATGATGTGACAAAATAAATAAAATGAAAAATTACTAAAATGTGTATTTGTAAAACAGATTAATTCTCATGGATTGCTGTGCCCAGGTAGCCATGTTTGTTATTGTTATTTAATCCTTTTACAAGGTTAAAAAATTGGCGAGTCAGATCACTCGTTTTAGAATTACAGAAGTGTAAAATGTATACGTTAGCAATTTATATAAGACCCTACATTGCGAAATTATAAATTTTTGCTAAACAATAGTAAAGCAGCTCTGTAAACTAGCAGGATAATTATAAAAAATGTCTAATTAAAAAAATTCAAAGTAAATTTTTATTCAACTAATTTCACTAATTTTCCAATTAAGCTTTAATGATGCAATTCTAGCCAAAAAGCGCTGTGGAATTCTACAATTTAAAATTATTGAAAATTATAACAATCTTATACCAACATTTATGAATTACAGTTAGATAAAACGAATTTAAAACCGTATTTAAATTAAATTAAATCACAAATTAATGTCCATTTAAAAAAAGTATTGAAATGTTAAAAATTTTGGAGAAAGTTAAATATAAAATATTTGGAATTTTCTAAAATTTTAGTGCCTTTATCTTTAGAAACAAATATCAAATACCCAGAGGCTGTACTTCGAGGGGCACATTTAAAAATTTAATTCTTTTTCCCTGTAAGAGGCGGTAGCCAAAAAATCTTTTCTAAATATGTTTCAATCCCAAGGAAAATTTTATTTCTAGACAAAAATAGAATTTGAGGAAAATGAGTTAAGCCGTTAAGCTGTTTACACTGTTTAGATTTTTTTATTTTGCAAAAATATGTCAACAATGTGCAGTGAATAGGATTAAACATGCCAAGAACATCTGTATTAGATACAAACAAGACTTAAATACTTAAATTTCAGGTAAAACTTTGCTAATAGAAGATTGTAAATGTGGACAAGGCGAGGGAAATCTATTATAATTAATTATACGCGGGGGATCTAAATGAAATTATAGTGAAAAAGTGAACAAAGAACAAATTATTAAAATGCAAATAATCTAAAAAACTGCAAAAAATTCTAAACCTGGTTGGAATATTGAAAATTCAACTGAATTCTGTATGATGTTGAGCTTGATTGCAATTATTAATTGCAATTACATTCCTCTAACTGGCATAATTGGAAGCATTGGCATAAACACATTTCGGTATCTTTAGCGGTACACGCGTTCTTATGCTTAGTCGAATAACAATTTAAACAAATCAGTTGGGTATTGGACCGTTGTCCGATTCATTAGTCTTCCCCTGTTCTCCTAAGAGCTTCAACCCATCTTAATTCTTGGAATTTTGAAACGGGGCTTTGATCCGTCCCAGATATTTGCAGAATGCGTAACAGGAAAGATCAAACACTTCAATCAGGGCTGTGTTAAATGTGAAATTCACCTGCAATGCAATGAAACAGCTGTTTAAAAAATTCAAAGCTCATCGAAAAGGGAGAGTGGCGTTTAAATCCCCGAGGTTACGCCAATGACCGAGCCACTCAACAATGCAATCGAAAAGCTGAGAATTTTACCTTCGACTCTAACATAGAAATTAACACCGGAACGTGACTACACGCATGTTCCTCGAACGGTACCATCGCGCGTTCCTTTCTCTGTAGAGCATTCTGTTTGCATCTTTAATTAAGGTGATTAGTGAAAATTGGTCAATAGGTTTGGTAAATGATGCGTGGCGTAGCCTGTAATTTTGGCAGTTATCTAAAAGTATCATCGGCTGTGTGCAAAATGCATCGTAATTATCGTGCCATCTCCAGAAGGCAATAAACGCTGAGTAAATTAATATTATAGCAAGATAATTACGGCCTGCTGGCAGCAATTAACCCGGGCCTAGAACCGCGCAATGCCAACTAGGATTTAAAAGTGGGGATTTTTAAAACCGATCAAAACTTTAAAGAGCAACAGGAAGTTCTGGCGGCGCCTGCGCCGCCTCAATTAGACGACTTCCAGTTTTATAAATTAATACCGAGCGTTCCCAATTAGCATTTTGAGCGAAACATGGCCGCCTATTTTCACTAAGCGAATAACATGTGCCTTACCACTAAATAAAATTGCTTAACCACTGGCCTACTAACCCAGATGTAACGTCATCCACTCATTCCTGATCACGTTATTGCTTCCTGAGGAGAGACAAGGACGGCGCGGTTAATTCGAAAATGAATAAGTGATAGTCGATTCGCTAGTTTCAGGAAGTTGGAAGTGAATTTCAAGAAGCCCTAAATCAAGATGCATGAATCTTGGCCGCGCTCGCTCCGAATCATATTGCTCTATTTATATCAATCCTGCCGATTTTGGTCGCCGTTTACAGGGCCGGCGTTACGCAACGCAGGATTTTGGAGGCCACTTCCTCGTCAAACTCGCCTACGTATGCAAATGCACCTGCAGATTTTGCAACCGCGAAAACGGCTTTGTTTTCGGCGCGGATTAGCAACGCAACTTGGCTTTGTTCAAAGCCTTGACTCGAAGATCCATTCTTAATTTGCGCTATTGTTGGAAATAACGCCGGCAGCGAATAACTAGACTGTTGAGAAATACTTTTAAATTAACTCGGAGTGGGAACCTGGCCGTCTATAAAAGTTGCAGAGGCGCCGACTTTTTAAAACGCCAGGGGGCCCATCGTTCGATAGAAATAGTTCTGATACTTACAAGGTAGCTCAGGTCTTTAGCGCAAATGACTTTCTCACCAAATCTACGGCATGCTCTGACTGGATTGTATTGATGCTAAAATTAGATGACAAGAATATCTGAAAGGCAAAAGAACCTACATTGAGTACTATCAGCAATGACGGCAGTTGTGGAAGAGAAAGTATAATAAACGTTGAGATTTAATGCATACTATTTTTGTATATAATCCAAGAGAATTTTAGTTTTTAATGGTATAGATTAGATATATTTCAGCTAAGACCATGTCGTCTTGCAACAAATTGAGAAACTGTAAAAACATGGTAAACTGTATAACAATTGAATTACTGAACAGTACAGTATTTTATAACTATAAACATTAGTATATAAAACAATAGAGACATATCTTTACAGTTTTGCAAATAGCAATTGGTATAACCACGTAATAAATAATAAATTTAAATTGCATTCGATTCGAGTGATTTATTGAAAATAAAAAGCTAAACTCGAATAAAAAATCGCAAAAACACTATTATAAATTTGAAAATAATTAGCGTTTCAATTGTAATTAAATACATATAACCACAGATAATAGTCTACATCCAAGTAATTAAATGCTTCGAAAAGACCACAAAAAAATAATATACGAGGTGCCATAACAAACACAAAATAATCCGACTAAACCATAGCGCTCGGAATTGATTCGGTGAAGTAGAAAAAGGCCCTAGCTGATAATGTAAAAACTATTGACTGCAGTTATTCGTGGGTTCCGTCGTACGACGAGGTCTCACCGAACAAACGCAATTATAGATACTAGAATATATCGCATACGAAGCAAACTCTTCGCACAGTCGCCGAATAGCGCACATATACCAGCGAAACCACCCGACCACTATTCATGTCTAATAGAAAGTACAGCGTTATTCCAGAAAATATGTAAAATAAATGCGAATTTAGAATATACAGCAAATAACCTTCATAACGTACGTAATTCGACCAGCACCGCAAGAGTGGTGGCTAAACCACCGGCTACTCAAAATGTGGACTAAAAAACCTCTGACATTCAGTCGTCGAGAGGCAGTAGGGATCAGTCAGAATGGAACCATGCTACCTATATTGGTAGGTGTTTTTATGCGATGTGCAGTTCAACAGACGGGGAATGCCAATGTACGGCTCCTTCCGCATTCGAAGATTATTAAGTCCCTCAGAGATAACGTGGAAGTTGCTTGACAACAGCCTAGAAATAAATCCGACAAAGCGTCAGACCAGGTGAAGAGAGTTTAGGCAACGAACAGTTGGTTTTACTTCCAAATATCGTAAATCCTGATGCGATCAGATGGGTGCAGCAAGTCACTAAATTTTCACCTGATTACTTGCGCTTTTCGAGATAAATCCGCTCAATACTCATTATCAAATGGAGTCAAAAATGCGTCTTACGGTATCGGAAGTAAAGTGAAGACTCAAAACTGTCTAAACCGCAAATATACGTCTATCCTAAAGTTATTCACCTGGAAATTTAAAAAAAAGGAGTGGTAATTGCGAATCCAAAAATGGGAAATAATATTTCAGTTTCCTTACAAGTTTATTTAATATTATCCTGGCATATAAATTTATGATATTTTTTCTTTTGTTTTCAGCATTTCGGGCTATTATAGTTTTTATTATCGGCTTAGACGGCGTTGTCATTTTTAGCACTTCGAAAAATCACAAAAGTCCAAAAGAAATTAAGACGTCGTTACTTTTGAGTCTTATTATTTTTAACTTCGTCGGATTTACAAAACCAAAATAGTAAAACTACAGTAAAATAGTTTAAAAGTTACATATTTAACTATTTATCTTATGCAGCGAGTGGCAAATATGTAATGTGTCAATAAATCTGTGGAATTTTAATTTCGTATTTTTAGTTGTTTTTCTGCCATTACAATCTTTCAAAGGTTTAAATGTTGGCTTAGACCGCGCTGTTTTTTTCAGTAAACCGTGTAAATTTGGGAAATTATAAAGGGTGCCTGTTTTATCGCCCCTTATGTTGAATTCAACATAGAGAAAAACTGTGGCCTTTAAAATTCATCAGGGATAGAATTCTAGCTTATTTCGTTATTATTTAGACATTTTATATGTACAGCACTTCGCGACGGCGAATCGGGACGACGCTGAATCTAGTCGAAGGTGAATCGGGTAGACAGCGAATTGACCTAAGGCGAATTGACGACGGCGAATCGGCGATGGCAAAAAAACCACCTTACCTTTAAAAATGAACAGATTCAATGACACTAAAAATATTTGGTTTATAATTGAATAAATACTTTATATTGTATGCACATATTAGTATTTAAAGCACATTACTTACTTTCCCATTTAACGAGTAAATAGTTCGAATAAATAATATACTTTCAAAATTCGTTAACGCGCCACTAAGCATATAAAAAAAATATTGGATAGTTATTATAAGTGATATAGAATATAGTTTAATGGACGATGGATAGTTATTATAACTCATATACAAAATAGTTTAATGGATGATTGGATAGTTATTATAACTCATATGAAGATAATTTAATGGATGATTCGATAGTTATTGTAACTCATATAGAAGATAGTTTAATGGACGATGGATAGTTATTATAACAAATATATAAGATAATTTAATGGATGATTTGATAGTTATTATAACTCATATACAAAATAGTTTAATGGATGATTGGATAGTTATTGTAACTCATATAGAAGATAATTTAATGGTAGATTCGATAGTTATAACTCATATGAAATATAGTTTAATGGACAATGGATAGTTATAACAAGTATACAAGACAATTTATGGATGATTTGATAGTTATTATAACTCGTATACAAAATAGTTTAATGGATGATTGGATAGTTATTGTAACTCATATAGAAGATAATTTAATGGTAGATTCGATAGTTATTATAACTCATATACAAGATAGTTTAATCGATGGGTGTAAGATTCACTCCGAACCACTGTAAGAACTTGCTGTTTTTTTGCTTTAGTGTCTGTAGATTTATGTATTTAGGATATTCACTGTCATTCCTCATTTATATTAATAAATAACAGACTGGTGTGTGCAACTTATTTGTTTATCAATTTTGTATACTAATACTGCCTGCATATGCTGAGTGTAACATTTTATAGATTTTCCATTTGTAATTCTACACTATAGCTCGCCCTTATTTTCACCCTTTTGTGAAACAGTGCTGTGGTGGCTGTATAAGTTATTGATAGACAGGCTGGATAGGACTTCATCGGATGTTTTGATCACGAAGAGAAGTCATAAAGTTTCACTTAATTAGTCAAACAAACAATCTCGAACGGTTCCTACGTTGGTGCAGCGGTGGTTACTGAACTCGAACGTACTCGGAATGGGATTAGAATCATATAGACGCACCTACACGTAGCATATGAATAGTACATCATCTATTTAATAATTTATAAATACCAAACAAGAAGATACGATAATAGCGTACGATGGGCGATGACAGCATGCGAAGGAGACGCCGCGAGCATAGTGACAACGTCGGGACGTGGTGGATCCGAATTGTGCAAAACGACGCCCGCCGAATTTTATAAGTTTCTCCCGTTATGATCGGCGCCGCCTTGAGCCCTTCTTAATCAATATCGCAATAATCCTGCCAGTAATTAAAGGGTTAACCTTTTCGGCATGAAGCCGAAGTACAACTCATGCACGTGCCTGCTTAAGGTTCGCACGAAATTAATTGCGAGCAAATGAGCCTTCAAATTAAAAATAAACTCGAATTCTCGCGTTCATTATTCCATCGCGTCGAATCAGCGTTACAGGCCGGGTTGTAATGTTCCCTTTCTCAAATTCTCAACATAACTCCGCTATTTTAAGAACCCTCTGTACGTGTAAAGCGTTCACAGTCAAGAGTGTTGATGTTACACATATGGTTATGCAACTAGCAGAGGCGACTTGATTCATTCGTCAAGGTAATGTATGCTATGCGGGTGGTGTGAAAGTTGGTTTATTTATTCTACCTACTTACGACAATGATACTCGCCTAAGTAGGATTTTGTTGTAACGATGATCACTGCGTTGCGACACATCCGCGAATAGTTTGGCCACTTCGAGAGAGAATGTTGTTATATCACAACTTACAATTACAGCTAGCACCAAATTTTTCATTTGATAACATTGATTATATCGAGTTTGTTGCAGAAACTCCAGTTTGTAGTATTAGATAATTTTGGGTATTTTTACATCCTTGGCACCGTATCGTTTTATTTTATTATGATACAGAACACATGTCTAAGTCTGCAATTAGCAACGAGTTCAGGAATTTCTATTAGAAACTGCAACAGTTTCAAACAGTGCATTTTGACTTATTCTAAATAAAAATATGGAGGTTAAATGTAAACACAATACAAACCAGTGGCGTAACTATACCTTTTGACGCCCTTAAATACATATTTTTGTGATAACAGCAAAACGCAAACACAAAACATAAATCAAATTAATGGACACAGTATAGGTACTTTCGATTCTAATGTTTCCTAACTCGATTTTCACGACTACAAAATACGAATATACTATTAATAAGTAATACTACCTTATCCTAGATTCTTCTGGATTTCATTGTAGCAAATATTTCTATTAATTTTTCGAAATTCAAACAGCCGGTTCTATAATTTTCAATGCTTATTGAGACCAAACTCTTCAAACGAGGTTGCCTCAGTCTATGTATTTCACAAATAAGTTACCTTCAAAGGACCTTTCGGCTGATGCTGTGATTACAGGCAGTGTGAGAAATAAAAAACCCTTATTCTTACTCTTGCCAAGGTATTAGAGGGGCGATAGACATTAGGTTTTTGTAATTTTACTGAGAACTGGGAAGGGATATTAAAATGAAAAATGGGAGATCGTTTCTGCCAATATTAAGAAAATTTGGTACTACTGTACATGGAAACTGGAAAATGTTTATATCGAAAACGTTTTAATTTGTTTGACGTATGCTGATTGGAATCTTAATATTTGCCTTGGAATATGATTCTTGCAATGAATTTGAAGCTCTAAACAATTTGACAATATTCTGAATTTGAAAAATACTGAATTACAATGATGTTGCAGGAGGGCAACAATAATTGTATGCTACCACTACGTAGAAATTTAGAATGTTCCATAAATGCGCCAATAAATTGACAAACTCGCAGGTGATGCGACATTAGTTGGTGATCCAAATTTTTCGGTGCGCTTAATTTACAGATTCGTTCTTACCTTCACAAGACAAGATCATGCTTTAATACTGCCAGCAATGATGCGAAACGGCACCGGAGAGCAAATAGCAACAATCAATCACCAGGAAAGGTCACCATAAGCAAGTGGGGATATTAACAGCTGTGAATCTGCGGAACTTCCAACTAACAACGGTACTCGGCAATGGTTCCAAAAACTCGGCTCCCAAACTGGTAGCACAAATTAGTTGCTCATACTTTAACGGCTCTAAGGACGGCTCTGAAATCCACGAAACGCAAGTGACGATTTAGAATAGAGCACGAGGAAGAGAAAGCGCACACATACCTTCAGTTAACGGTTCTAAGACTTAACTATTTGACAAATTAACCACACAAGTCAGCGGTAGCGCGAGAGAACACTATTCTTGCCCTCATAAGTCACTATAAACTAGCCCTAAACTAAGGCAAAATATGAAATAAAAGCGTTCGATGAAGTCGAAGACGCTTGCAAAATAGAACGAGGAGCACAAAACATCGCCGTAGGTGCGCGGAGACAGCTGAATGATACATGGCCTAGTTACGCATGACAACGGATTGATAATCGTTCGCGCGTGACTGAAAGCCGTTCAAAACGAGTTCGGCTACCTCGGTTATTGTAAAATGCCAAGCGTTCGAATAGGGGTAGCTAAAATCTATAAAACGGACGGTAGAAATAGTAGTAACGCTTTTTATACTTAACAATTGTAAGATAATGCGGCTGTGTCATTACACACAACGCACACCGATAGTTACGCCACTGATACAAACATTTGAAACCGAGCTTGGGGACATAATGTCAGTTTTATGGTTTCTTCCTGTTTTGCTTTCATTGCTGCAGCAATAATTTCAATTGACTATTTTTCGAGTATATATGAATTCAATAGTAGGTAAAGTATTCTTTAAAATTTTCATATTTCACATGCACAATTTTCACTATTCGGTCACGGACGGCGCTGAATTAATATTTAAATTAAAATGGAACGTTTCGATGCCGCATGGAATTGGGGATTCTTTTCTAAATGCATATCTAAGTCCTTATTTCCCGCAGCACGCAGCGCTACATTATTCATGTAATAGGTTTTGTATAGAAGCAGTTGTAGTGATAAACTGTAGTAATACGTGTTTCGATTTCCCGCAAACATTCGCCGAAATTAATAACCATTTAGGTGGGATCGCGACTATGCCGTAATTATTTTATTGTAGCAAGCGAATTTGGGCGGAATTTAAATAAATATGTTCAAACACCTGAATACAATAAAAGACGGCATTTCCCGGCTCCCCAGGGTGTAAAATTTGCATTTTCCCCCAGCGTCAATCCAACTTAGTTTAATGTATGTAGAAGAGGCTGGTGTGATGTCGGTAGCGGTTTAGTTGCTAAAATATTCATCCACATTTACAGATAAATTCCCGTTTCATCTACGAGCTTCGTACAGCTGCAGGTGCGATGATTTTCAACAAACGGATTAACGGAGTCGCTCAGACACAGAAATGAGTCTCGCGCGAACGGAACAAAGAGTCTTAATGTAACCTCTGCATTTTCATTTGCGATTTAGACGTTCCAAGTTTCGTTACTATAAACAAGTAATTCGGGGCGGAGGGCGGAGATGTGGCGTCCTCTTGCATCTCTGGACCGATTTAATCCATAGCGTCCAATATTTCGGGGACTTCCCCGCAGTAATCCATGTGCGCTCGTCTTTCGGCCTCCTGGAAAGCGTCTGCTGCAGCTCTTACTTTGTTGCTAATAAGAAGAAGAGTGCCGCAACAACTTCGACGTTTCCGGCGAAGGTGAGTTCATTCCGTTATCGATTCGCGAACGAAGCGCGCGAGCCCACATTTTTGCACAAAGCTTGTGTCTAAGCGTGGCAAAGCTCTCTACAAAGCTCGCAGCTAATCGCAACCGACTCTCAAACATAGCAAGACCAAGTTTTCCATTTAACCTCAACGATATATTTTACGAGCTTTTAGTTAAACAACTTGGGACACTTGATTTATAGACTGAGTCGCGCGACGCCTTTAAAATCGCGACGAATTTGCCTGTTTGTATTGGATCGCGCGCTTTGTCGCTCGCTACCTGTTTAATTGTCGCGTAATCCTTCCAGTTTTCTGAATTTTCGCCATTCGAGCGCCTGCGGCAGGGGCGCCGACTTTTTGAAACTCAGGGGTGCTTGACCTCCATTTTCACAGGGCGGTCCATATTTTCACCTTTGCCTTCTGTATTTGATTTTAAAAGAACCCGCGCAAGTCTAACAGTTGCAAATTTCATGGGATTCGCAAACAATTTGGGAACATCGGAGGAGGGTAGGATGCTTGGCTTCAATTACCAGAATGTTGCTTTGATCTTTTAGTATGGTAGCGCACTCCCGATTTTCTCAGAATGTTGTTGATACTTAACTAGGACTAGGACTGATGTGGGTAGCACCCAATAAAAGAGAATATACAGGCTGGCCATTTTATCGTGTAACAACTAGGTAGGCAACACATGTAACACACTCATGATTGTCACTCTTAATTTTGTGAGCTTGCTAAATGTGTTGCCTACCTATTTGCTGCACGATAAAATGGATAACCTGCATATATCTAGGTGCAAGAACTGAAACAAGTGGTCGAACGGAGAAACAGAACAACGAATTCCGAAAGGTAAAAGAATAATAGGATGTCTAAACTCAATACTATGGTGAAAAAATATTTCTCGAGAAAGAAAACTGGATTGCTGGCGTTAGAAATGGCCTTCTGGCAAAGGTCTGCTTGTAAATCATGGCTGGAAAGAACAACTAAAGACCAAATAAGAGAGATGATGGAGGTCGATATGCCAACAGTAGAAGACATTCAAATGAGGTAGCTAATATAGTACGGATGTGTGGATAGACAAAGGATGGACGAGGAAAAGCTTCCCAAATCGATATTAAAATGGATACCAACGTAGAGAAGAAAAGGGATTCGTTAAAAAGGGATTGCTCGTTCACTATATCATACATTTATGCATTTTTTGCATGTAGTACTCCCCTACATCTTTTCCTACTCCGATTACGCCCAGCTATTTCCACAATGTCGTCTCTTCAACTTGCGACTATCTTTTACGCCAATTTAACAATCTACCTAATCATATTTCGCTTACTGATGTCATTTTAACTTAGCCACGTCCTCTCGTCCTTCTGTGTCTTTGCTTATTATTTTATTCTTTAAACTGATGTGTGGCATTTTTCTTTCCATCTTTTAGTTTTTGTATTATGTTCGTAGTAAAGACGACTGTGTCATATCAACACCACCTACAAATGGCAAATGGTCTCTAGTGTGTATAACTTTAAAAATAAGAGCTTCCTTTTGAAACTGGGTCACCAGTCTTGAATTGCCCCTAGTTGTACCTCATTCGCATTTATTGTAATGGAAAATGTAATAACTCACTTTTTAGTCTATGTAATAAATATAAAACTCGGAATTTGCTTTATTTATTTGTTAATGTACTTAGTTCTCGACTCTTTTCGTTTGTAATAAACATTTAAAACTTGTTCTTCAAAATACTCAAGTAATTCATTGAATATAGCATAGTTAAACAAAACTAAATTCACTACAGCAGTATGTGGATACAACAAATCTCACAGCGGCACACAAATTCTTATTTTAACTGGCCTACATAATGAGTCAAATAGATAAAATAACGGCCTACTGTTATCAAAATGATGTGGGTAGACGAATTGCACTGATATCACTAACTGCACGAACTACTTTAAAACCTATTTCTTCGCAATTGCTTATTACGATTTTAACGAATGTGTAAATAAAGAATTTGATTATTTAGTTTTGAGATAGACCATATGTGTATTACGTTAGTAAATTTTGACTTAATTTTCACATCTATCTGAGCTCGTGCCACATTAAAGCGTTTATGGCATGTCAGATGTCTGAAAAGTTATTCTACAGCCTTGCTGCACGTGTGTGAGTGTTATCTACAACTACAACTACATTGCTAAATGTGATCCTTGCATCCGGCAGCCTCGGCTAAAGTCACGGAATTCAACAGCTCTGCCAGTGGATAAAGGCTTCAATATGTCCAAAAACACCTCCTCCAAGTATGTGTCTGTTTTATAACTTGTAATCATGAACACCTAAGCCGCAGTAGTTAAATAATTATTATTACAAAACTACACTGAGCCACATAGCTCCTCCACAAATTCGCCGAGAAGATGCTCTGGTCAGGGAGTATGAAAAAATTAACACCGATCCTGTGCTCCGCTCCCATGTTGGAATAACCGGCAGAACCATAAATAGGCTACGCTTACGAAAACCCTCTCTGAAAACGGCAGAAACTCTGATCGAGGAAAACTTCAACATAATCGAGCGGTGGAAAGAAGACTGGGAGAAGAAGGCCAACCGGGATATGCCATGCGTTACAAGCAGGCCGGGGGGCTTTGATCAACCAAGACGAATCTGGACAACACTTAATAGAATAAGGACGAATTGCGGCAGGTGCTCCGACTCACTTTTCAGATGGGGAAAAATATCTTCCCCAAATTGTGACTGCGGCGCTGAAAGACAGACTATTAAACACCCGGTAGAGGACTGTCCAATTAGCTCCTACAGTGGCAACCCATCCGATTTCCTGATTGCGACAAGAGAGTCAATAGAATATATTTGTAATCTTGATGTGTGTTTGTGAAATTTTGTTATTTTTGTTATATACTTACCTGTGATGTAGCCATACGCTAAATAAATAAAATACATATTAGAAAACTATCTATCTCGACACACAGAAATTGAACACGTATTCACATGATAAAAATATCTGTATACAAACACAAGTATGATATATAATGGGAATACTTCCACTACATTTTATTTAATTTATTCTCCTGCAAATGTTTTAAAACGGTAATAATTCGCCATTACGGTGGCAATACAATGACGTGTTTGTAATGGTTATTTGTGTAAAACTGATAGTAAATAACATACACGCACAGCACCAAACACTAACGAAGGCACTAAGTGGCCTGTCTATTAGAAAACGCTCAACTACAATCGATAATTCCAATCAAATATGATCACGATTATACATAATTGTTTGTACCCCTTTACAGCATATGTAATCTGTTCCCCTGCTTTTTTGTCATTCGAAGATTTGTCTTTTGCATTTTGAGTATTCTATGGTTTTATTCATCATTTTTTTACTCCATTAGCTTCACTAGTTTTCAACCAATCTTCCTATTCTTTCAACATGATATATTCGGTTTACATCTGTATTTCTCCCGTTATTAGATAAATTGCTTTGTTCCTTTACCTATTGCTTGTTTAGTAGCTATATGGCTGTGGATTTAGGTAGCTTTGGCCGATACTCTGCTTCATATATTATGACACATGTGGCAAGACTATATTATATTCTTGCTTTTAATAGCCCGCTATGAGGCTATCTGTGATCTAGCGATCGGGTACAAAATTTTTCTAAATGTTTATTACACCCTCGTATAATTATGAGGAACTAAGAGTTACCATTTCGTAATTCTAAGTAAACGGTAGAATACAGATCCTGAACGTTTTAAATACAAAACTTTGAAGGATTTTATTATATCAAATCTTAAATACTTGCGTGTGATTGTTGTACACTTCGAGATTAATTAATTTAGTAGTAATTAGGATTTCATCCGAGCTCTTCAGATATTCATAAATAAGTTGTTGGAAATGTTACTAGTTTTAGTTCACAATTGTAAAGTTAGGATTCGCTATTGTGTATAAACTCATACGTTAATATACTTCCAATTAAGTTATGTCTGAAAGGTACGGCAGCTAAACCGCAAAATTAGAATATAATGTTCTTCATTATTCTACTTGAGAGGCGCTGCAAAGGATTTTCATTGAACAATACTTAAAAGTTCGCTTGGGACGAAGATAGTAGACCATACTAACCATATAGTTTTTTTACAACACAATTTTAAAACCAAATTTAATCGAGTCCTTGTTTAGTGACAAGGCGTGTGCAGAATATAAATAGCAACTTAATTTGCCCATAGCAAAACGACAAACATTATCTAATAATTATATTCGTTATTGTATTATCGAAAACAACTCCTTTGAACGTTAACTTCACACCTTCTCAACTAACTACCCCCCCCCCCACTTATTTAAAATATTTAAGGCTTATAAAGCAGTATTATTATTCTCTACCCTCAAGGTTTCTACGACAAATTTAATTTTTCCAATCTGACAGCGCCCCAAAAGCGACGCTTATGATGAGCAAGCCCTGATTATTATTGGAGATTTAATGAGCAGTCCGACTGCGTTTCACCCGAGTGTCCTCTGTTTATCTTTTGCTTAACTAATATGAGCTGTTATTGTAGACCTTGACTAGTTACTAATCTGCTTTTAGCCAAGGTTGCGCGAAGACATTAGTATTCTTGTTAACAGATAGCCCATAAGGTGAACCGACACTAAAACATATAGTGGCAGTAAGTAAATAACTAGACTAGAATAATTTTCCAATTTTCGCAAATTGTGCGTGCGGTGTCAACTAAGTAACAACCTGTTGTATAAGGAACTTTCCCCGCCGTTCCGCAAAAATGATACGACCGAGAGTTAATTGGATTATATGAATAATTAATTATCACCGATGTGTGCTGACCTCTATTCAGTAAAAATTTCAGTCGTGTGGATGTGCTGTAGCGAGCAGGTCTGCGCGCGTCGCGCAGTAATTTGGAAACGTGTTTAAAATTTACGGAAAACGTGAACTGTTTGCGGGTTAATGTGGAAGACAATGGTTGTTAAAGTCCGAGTAATCGAGCATCCAGCCCACGCCGAGGTAAAAATATCCTGTTTGTAGTAGTATTTGTTATCGACGCAAATAAGTGCATAACAGTCAGTTTCCAACTGCATTGAATTACTCTATTAATAAATGGCGATTTGGGCATGCTTTGTGTGGTCCACAATACCTACAAGGCGATGCGCCCACTCCACCGACGCCCAGCGTCGCTACATCAACATAAATCAAACGATTCTTACCTTCAGCGCTTTTCTTTTAACCTTGGAGCTCGCAAATTTGAATATCCTTTCACTAAAGACGCATGTTTATGACACAATAATTTTCTCGTTGCAATGCTGAAACGTTTTTGCGCATTGTCAGTGGGAGCGATTATCTAACTATATTGCCTGAGTTCTTTGATTGAAACAAAGGAATTGGGTTATTTGATTTTTATTAGCGTGCTTTGAGTTTAAAAACTGCTGATGTGCAAGATTCTGCAATATCTAACCTACGGTTCTTTTCGTTTCTCATCTAAACGCCTCTGTATCTTTTTTATTATTGTTGCATTGATGACAAAGTGCTTTTGTAAAATGTTAAGAAACTTTTAGAATAGTTTTAAAATTAACTCACGGCTTTACTGGGTTCCTTAAATTTTTGATTTTATTTAAGAATAGTAACGTACAAAACTAAGTTTTAGAAATACAATTTTTTATCTGAAATCGAAGTGCAAAATACGTTACGTGGGTGTGCAGCTATAAGATGAAGGTGTAAAAATTGAATTTTAATTCTTTATTTAGCAGTGTTCAAGGACCAAAAACTAACTCTCTATTGTTGTTTAAATGAAGGAACGGAATACTCAAATAACTCGTTTGTATGTGCTTTTTTATGGAATGAAGGTCGCCCGAAAATATAGAAAGGTAGAACTTCACGAGAAATATATTTCTAAAACTGCATTATTTTATTCACCAAATTAGACTATATACATTTCATTGTATCCAGGCAATTTCCTAATAGTCTTTTGTTATAATTTTTGTGTTTGACCATTTTCGTCGTCATGAAAATTTTATGAGATATTTATCTTTTCCACTTTATCGTTCTGTTTATCTTTTATTATTTATGAATTTTGTTGAGAGGTTGCCATTTATTATTTACCAAGCATTAGCATTTTCAATTGCCGTTTTTTGGTTTCCGCTTCCGTTTTAGTCGTTGGATTCCTCATTCATTTTTTTTAAGATGACTGGAATACATTTGTTGCACTTTGGCTGTTTTTATAGCTCTTTTCGATTCGTTACGTTCATTTTGACAAAAGCACATATTTTTACTTTATTTCCTAACGTTAAATGTAGTGCTTTACTTCATCTGTAGTTTTCCTAAAAGCCACTTAATTGCTATGTAAATATAATGGGCGTAGATGGTTTTATCTGCCACGGTTAATGTTGAGTTTAGTTGCAGTTATGTATTTGGTTTGGATTCTCACATCCCTCCCCCATCGAGTAATGTGATGTTTTCTGGTTCGGTTAGACCCCTCTGAAAGGCGATTAATAGCTCTGGCAATTTACATGTTTACCTGGTTGATAAACGAAGTGTTTGTTTTTAAATGGTTTTTGATAAGTCAATACCGCGCTATGACTTTACCTGGGACTGAAGATAGATTGCTAAGCCGATTTACACTTGAAGTAATTTTTCCCCGAATGCACTCCGTATTTGTGCACTAATTGCATCTTGTTTGTTTAAGAATTTTCGTTGTATTTATGGATCTACGGAATGTAGGTGTCAGGATTATTAGTATGGTTTGGAGTTTCTAGTTGTGATTTTGGCCCGTTTTGGACTTCGTTTTTGTAGGACACTGGATTCAACAGATAAGCCACGACTTTGTGTTAATTTAAATTAAATTTCGTCTTAATTCAAAATCTATTAACGCGACTAAGTTTATAAGCTTACAATATATAAATGTTCCTTTTATGCCAGATTTACCATGTTTTGATCTATTGATTTATTAGTGATTTAGGTGTATATTTCCTACATACCTTGCGATTTGTTTTTGTGTGCGCTAGGTTTACGTTGGGAGTTAAAATACACACGTTATGCTGTGAACGCTACATATACACGTCGTGGGTTTGGTATTGGGTTCCTCTCAATTACTTAACGTTTAGATATGATAGATTCAATATTTCATTTCGGTATTAAAGTAAGAATTATACTTGTCTGCATTTATTGGAAATAAATATCACGTTAAATGCTCTGTATTGATGCTTTCCCCTTTCCGGAACGGGTTATAGTTTATCAAAAGGCTTGTGTCTGAAATGTATTTCAGGGATGTATCCCTTCAATGTATGTTGCAATTACCAGTTCACCGGGAATCTTCCAACTTTAGTTGGAGTGAGCTAAGTTGATGGCGCCCGTATTCGGTATTGATCATTTTAGTGTTACTTCACTCCCTCCTCTGGAGTAACTTAGCCGGCCCGTTGAACACTTGGTTACAGGACTGTTTTTGGGTATTCGCAGCTCGCTATCCGGCTTATATTGAAGTGTAAAATTATCGTTAATTTATTCTATTGCTATTGGGTATTAGAACGTCCAGCGGTAACAATGCTCAGTAATAACAACTTTTCTGACACTTTTTAAGTTTGATTTATATCTATATCACATGGATTGATTGTTTCAACAGCAGTTGCTGCATAATCGTAATTTTCCATTTCTAATGAAAATTACCCTTCACATTTTCTATAGGAAAAATTGTCTTTGACTCTACGGCACGTCGGCACATATCACTAATTTAAGTACAAAAATAGCTAAACGCATGAATTGGCTTGTACAAAGTGTAAAACAAGTTTAGTTCAACTGGTTTTTTGTTTGGATACATTTGTTTCGGAGTTTTCATAAACTATTTAAATGTGCATGTTGGAACCTGAACAAAACGTACAGCCTGTCCAGTAAGGAAAAACATGCGTCGGTTTCTTTTACGCATATATTAACACTAAATTTAATTGGTGAGCGAAACAATGTACTACTAAAACTGCTCTTTCTGATATAACGCTTGAACTCCGTTAAATTTTCCACTCACGACACTTGCACCATTATATTTGAGCAACACACTTACCCAATTCTATACTGCACTAATTCGAAGTTTTGTTTATATGACTAAACACAGAGCCTGTATTAAGTGCTTCTGCAGACACTATACCCAAAAATCGTTCGTATATCATCCACTGGTACTATTACCTAATAGCAAATGATATTTGCTCCATTTTCAATTTTTTTTGTTTCATTCACCATGATTGCGTACGAAATACATTTATAGACTTCTTGGTTGATTTCTGGAATAAAGAATTAGGAAATTATGGTAAAACAGTTAATTCTGAATGTTTGGACGTAAATACTTAGCATTATTTTCTAAAGTATCTAACCTTGTCTGAAGAAAATAATTGTGTTTGGCGAATATAATTTGTAATGTTAATTTCTGGACGTATTTATATCATTAATTAGGGACAAAGGGTGGGCCAAGCCCTTAGCAATGCCACTGAGTGCCAATTTTGTATACATATTTGAAATATAATTATAAGCCAGCAACCCTGGGGATGAGACCATTCGTCGTCTGCGATTGGCCTTCCACGATTCGCCGTCGATTCAATTCGCCGTTGCAAAAAGTCAGTAACAAAGAAATAATCTGCAATTTTATCTCTGATGAATTTCAATGGTCACAGTTTATCTCTGTGTTGGGATTTTTATCGTTTTAAAACTTTCTGATATCACTAAACTTATTGGGTTCGACTATTATAATAGTGATAAGTGATAACATGTGAAACGTGTTTTGAATTTTTTTGTATTTTAAATATTTGTACTAAATTGAGAGCAGAAATATCTACTTATTTATTTAAAACTTTATCCGCCGACAGCGAATGTTCTGACGGCGAATGTTCAGACGGCGAATGTTCAGACGGCGAATGGTGTGACGGCGAATTTTCCGCCGGCGAATTGTACTTATGGCGAATCGGCGACGACCAATCGGCGACGACCAATCGGCGACGGCCAATCGACTACAGTGAATTGTCCTAGACCCAGTAATCCTTTATTGTGTTTTTTCTTACTCATAAAGATTACAAGAGCATGTACACTTGTACAGATTGATACTATAGCTAGTTTTTCTATTTGACTATTTTTTGTTGTAGACTTCTACTTTAACTAGTATTACTAACAGCACATTTAAGTTGAGTTTTGGCATTTTATGTACCTAATTGCGTTCGTAAATGTTTACTTTTATTCTCGGTTCTAGTTGCCTTTAGAATATAATTATTGTAGAACTCTTAACACTAGAAGACAGCCTACCATTTATGTAAAAATATATTTAGGACATTTAGATGTTCTTATCTTTTAATTGCCTAACCATTCTTGTCAAAATAAAATTTGCGTTGTAGTAATACAAACCGTTTTTCCGTTTTAAGAATTTCCCAATAGCATTCGATATAGGGAAGTTTGACTGTAACATAAATCCGTTTTTCTCTACGCCTGTTTATAGAATGTAACATACTTAAAATTCACCCTCCCATCCACTGATTGCCCCTTGCTCGGGCTTTAGTATGCACTGAATATTCCAGACAAATAGTCACTGTAAGAAACGCAATTTAAAGTGATATATGACTATAATTTTTTAAATCGCGCCGAAACTAATGCCACGCAACAATCCAATGCACCCCAAAAACACGATTTGGCAGTAATAAACGAATTAGCAAATTTCCAGGACGTTTCAAGCCCAGTTTCAGAAAATCGACTGCCGACATGGAGTCAGACAGCGCTTAATCCTTGATACAAGCTTCAGAAAATAGAGCGCGTTTACATAACCAAATTGAAGTTACATCCCGCCGTGCCATTTCCCTAGCCGCCTGCGATTAACAACAAAAAATTCAGACTGGTTATTAAATCCCGGGCTTAACGTTAATCGTGTTTTTCAAATGTTTGCTCAAGGTATGCAGTGCCTAATTAATGCCACTTGTGACGCGGCGCTGCGCTTGAAAATAAACGAAAAGCTCACACACGTAACAGTTCCAGCGGGCTTTAACTCCGCAAAGAGGTCCCGTTAATTTTTTTGGTAATTTCGCGGCCTTGACTAGGTCTGTGTCGCTTGCAACAAGTTTTTGGAACACCGTTACTTGCTAGAGACCGAGGCTCTGCACTCGGCTTTTTGGGCTGCCCCGGCCAAATAAATGCCGATAATTAATATTTATGGTAACTGTTTAGACATCTGCAACTCTACGCTTGAATGTAATCGTATAAACACCTGTTTATTGGTATTGCTTGGAGTTTAATCATACTAAAACCTGAAAAACTGTGTAGCGTGAATAAGTAATGGGGAAGCTGTAGAGAATGCCAGAGCTTCACATTCCAAGTTTTTTAAAAATGGGGACAGATTTCGCCGGTTGTGGTATTAACCTCTAATTAGGTTTCGAAAATTTAAGTGACTACACCTACGCCGTCAACAATAACGAAAGTGTGATTATTAACTTTGTGTTGAGAACCTACACAAGATTGTGGCATTGTTGTTTCGGATTTTAGGCAGTCTTGCATGTTTTTTTCTGCAAGTTGGAATTTAAAAGCACATTTGCACAAATTGAAATTTTCTTTGTAAGAAACTCTCAGATATCATCAAGCTATAAGTAGATGTTGCAATTGTCCCACATACGCGATTTAGACACCAGGTAAAGGGGTCTAGGCCAATTCGCCATCGCCGATTCGTCATGGGTACAATTCGCCGTCACAAACAATTGCATGGTTAGTAATAATTAGAAGGAGCTTGTAAAGGATAAAAACTCAACACAGGAAAAAATGTTAGACATTAATATACATCAGAAATAAAAATAAAAATTATTATTTAAGCATTTCAAAAATGTGGGCTGGCGGCGAATCGGCAAGCCGGTGATTTTTACCTGTGGCGAATGTAACTTGTGGCGAATCGGCGGTGGCGAATCAACGACTGCCAATCGGCGACGCCGAATTGTCCTACCCTCGGTTAAAGGTCCTTTTCAATAAGAGTATGAAATGGTTATTTTTTACAAGTTGAAGGATAGAAAGCAGGACAATTATTTTCTGCCCAGTGTTTTTATCAAAAGAAAATTAGAAATCGCTCTTTTTTGTACATTTAGAGTTACACCACGTTCACAAAACGCATGGCAGAAAACAGTCCTTTTTGGAAGTCATAATCAAAACAAAATGTTATTTTGTAAACGTTTCTTTTTAGGAATTGCGGAATTAAATACATATTTCATATTTGCTCTAAAATGCTATAAATTTACTGGTATGCGAACATTTATTTGCATATAACCTATTAGGAATTACATGTTTTTAATTAAATAATTGGAGTATTGTATGAAATCTTCATTCAATGAAATGTTGTTGAATTGTCATCCTTTCAAGGCGGGTGGATCATCCACAACAGAAAATGTTTCAACACTTGATGTTACCTTTTAAAAATGTATAAATGAGAACCGCTATTGCTTTAGCAGTTGGTTGCAATTATTAAAACACATTGTAAGGTTTAGATATTGTTTTTGTTTGATGGCTGTCTGGGCACAACGAAAGCACTTTTCTGTTGTTTTTTAAATAGTAATCGAATTTAGGCGAGAAACGTTGATAACGGATTCTATTGAGTCGTTAAGCAGTAGAAATTTTGCTGCAATTGTGAAATTAATAGAATCATAAAAACTGTGTAAGGGGCATGGTAAAAAGACTATTGAAAAACTTGCTCGACTTTGCATGTTACATTTGTAGTAAATTCTAAAACAATTTCTCTGTGAAAATTCCATGTCTTCTGAAATCAGAAAATTCTGAGCATTCGCGTTAATCTCTGAAATTGTCTTCGATTTAATATAGTAGATATTGGTCATATTTATAAACTAGGCAAATGAAAGATGGCGAAGTGTTATGGTCCTGACCGGTCAAGCCTCGGGCTAAACTCCTCCGTGGAGTGTAGTGCTGTGTATTATAATTTATTGACGGATTTCGATGCTTTCAAAATGCCTTTTTACATCATACCTGTGAAAATTAATGGAAATACATTTTTTCTATGTTAATTATGCAATTTGCCAATCCTAACAATAAGTATACAGGTGATATGATAAAATTGCCATGCGAGAGACATAATTCATTCACTAAGTTCCTATATGACTAATATAATAATTTAGTTGTTGCTGCTCCACGGGTGAGGATGTTGATATCCAGTATTTAGAAATGATAATATTTATTGGAAAACAACAACTATTCAAGATTTAATATGATCACACACATTGGCATATACATGTAAAATGATATAGAGATACACATTTATAGTACGCGGTGAAACAATAGTTTGCCTTCCTTTTCTTCCTCTTACATTAGGCCAGTGGCCTGTTTAGTAGCACAAAGTTGTGGATCTATGAGCTCTCTTTAGTCATAAGTCGGGTAGGTGGCTAGCCTTGCCCGTCGAAAATCGAGGAAGAGTTATCTTGTAAGAGGTTAACGGCTGCCACAGATGTTAGCGTGGTAGCCAGGGAGCGTACGATTTTTAAAATCTTTCTATAGAGTCGCCGGGAATCGAAGTCGAGCGGGAACATCCGCTCACCTAAAATAGTTTGTGCTAACACTAAAACGTGCGTTGGTATTTCCACAGGGCTCTGTGAACTAAAATACGGGCATTACTGATACGGACTTCGAAACGTGCTAGACGACTTGTAGACACGAAACGCCGAATGTCGTAGACCGAATGAATGACAGTGAATGGACTGGAATATTCGTGGATCCTTCCCTGTCTGTGCTTATATAGCTTCTTGTTGCGTCAGTGGAGGGTTTATTGCAGACTTTCGCTTTCTGAAAGTGCAGTTAGACATTGTGCCTCATTTCTATTTCGAAGAATTGGCAGGGGTTTATATCTTTTTTCTGTAGCTTCGGGCGTCTTAACGGCGTCAGCCTTGCGCTCAATGAGATTTCCTCGGTCCTTGAGCAACCGTGCTATTGTCCCAAAAGGGTTTTGCGACTATCTGCAATTTGCTCTCGGAGCACTCGCTCTTCACAGATGCTGTAAGGCGAAGAAGATTTAATGCACCTCGTGATAATTTCCCAACTACACGTTCTTGTAACCTTCTTATTTATTGTGCATTACACGGCTATTTGTTTGCTAATTGTTTTTTTTTACTGTCGCTCATTAACCCACTACGAATAAAAGTCAATGCAACATAAAAAAACAGCTAAAATTGTTTAATAATAAAAGCTACCAAGGATTATGTGAAAACCCCTTGTAGAACTTCGCCAACAGTGATCAGAAGATTTTAATATTTATTTTTTATTCACATTGAGAAAGATCTACATACGATTTGCAGGGTTTCATTAATTATTAATTTCCAACAACACAAACCTACTAAGTAAATTTAAGAACTCTTAAAACAGACAAGTAACCAGCTTTTGACGATTTCAGTCAAATTTCAACTTATTGAAATGAAATAGCTTAACATCAAACGGTATTTGAATATGGAGAAATATTCATTTCAAACGGATCTACAACTGTGGCAAATGCGATGAAAGTTGCATAATAAATAAAAATATTGCAAGAGTGTGTAGGTATGAGGCGATATTGAAAGTGTATTTAATTCAAGTTGAAGATATGTTTAGATATTTTCAAATAAGTTTATGATTGAAGTAAAACCGTATTGAACTTGTACATATAGTTTTTCAATAATCATTTTGAATATGCACTCTCAAGGAAAGGAACGGTTGGAGAAGTAATCAAATATCCGGCAACTTGTTTGCACTCCTAGGACGTTTTTCAGATGGGACGATTATAAACGGCGAAGTTTATGAAGATACAGAGCACTTTCGCCGTAAGTTCAAGTTTAATCGCGATATTTCCGAGGAGAAGCTGCAGCGCCCCTTAATCTAATCTATCGAAAGAATGTCCGGTAATAATCGTTTTATCCCCTACGTAAAGCGCATTATCGTGTATTCAGGAGCCCGACCTAAGGCCGAGGTCCTAATGGATAATTAGATACTAAATTGTATCAGATTAAATCTTATCCACTTGCGGCCGAAAAATATCCGCAATCGGCGAATTTGTATCAATTTGTTTGCCGATCCGTTTAGAGCCGACAAAGAACGGCCCCAAAGAGGTTCGCAGTTGAATACTTCGATTACGAGTTACATTCTCTTATTTTGTAATCGGGCTCTTCAAGGGTGAAAGTCAAGTGAGAGAAAGTGCGAAAGGACGCCAATGCAGCTACGCGGCCTCGACCAGACACCAGTTTTTAATTAATCACAACCAGGACTGATATAATCTCAGTCGATTTCCACTGTTAGTGTAATGGACTCGGCGCACTTACAAGTAATTAGCGGTACGCAGGTATTGAAATTGTCCATAGTTACTTACATAATTACTCGGTTAATGCACATGCTGTGTACGCTGCTGAAGATTATCGCGAGATCCTGATTACAGAGCTCTACCTTTTGATATTGTTGCCCAGGCAGTAATTACGGCCATGATTAGGACAACTCCTTTTTAGAAATTAAAAATAAGATCTTTCCGAAACTGTCTGCTTTGCGGCCTTGGGATTGAAGGGAGGTATTGATTTCTAGATTTTCTACATTATGGCGTCTCCATTATTGTTGCTGAGAATT
Organism: Agriotes lineatus; assembly: GCA_940337035.1. NCBI lineage: Eukaryota > Metazoa > Arthropoda > Insecta > Coleoptera > Elateridae > Agriotes > Agriotes lineatus. Next base: position 113,285,143 of record OW679197.1, on the reverse strand, counting down.
AATTGTAACTTTGTTAATATTTAAAATGAGACAGAGGCATATACAGACTTTCTGTGTGGGGCTTGGAAATCAAAAACTACGACCTTTTATATAAATAAAACTTGCAAATAGTTATTGATGTGAAGCTTTTGCATGCTGTGATGTACAACTTGTATAAATGTATATTTTTATTTAAAACGAGTTTTTTCAGAACGCCAGCCATAGTGTGATAAAAACTGCACAACACAATCAATTTTCTCAGCAATTTAATAGTAAAAAAGACAAAAGCCAAAGATATTCAAAATGTGTATTGAACGTATAAAAATTCACAACAATTCTTGCAATACAAAGAACTTACTAAATTATTTAACTTACTGCATAATTTTTTAAGGTAACGCTAATAGTGATTTTCCAAAGCTGGAACTGGTAAACGTCTGAATTTAATTTGTTAAAATTTATTATACTACACATAATTTAAAAGTTATATTATTTTATTTGTTGGAATATTTTATTAGCTAGTTAAATATATGCATAATTAGGGAAATTTGCATAATTCGTTTAGAATGTATGGAATAGAAATGATTAATATAATAAATAATGTAGCGCCTATGATTCATTGTTTTTCTTTAACATCTCAAAAAACGAACCTGAGGTCGCAAGTTCGAATTTCGGCCCTATAAGATTTTCCTAAGTTATCGAAAGATGCCGATGACGATGTTTAGCGGTATTAGTAAATGTCAACTCGTCTAGCCTTCGCATTAATTAGTTCCCGGCTCCTTTGTGAATTCTTTTTAGTCAACGTTGTCACACATATGTATAACATAATATGATAACGGGCATGCCACATTGAAAGTACTGATTGCGCAGTATCGATAAGGAGCTTTCACAGTCTTATGATTCATTGTTTTTATTTAACATCTGGAAAAACGGAATTAATCCTTGCACGAACTACCGAGCCTGAGGTCGCGAGTTCGAATCTTGATCCCGGCAAAAAATGTTTATGTTATCGTAAGATGCCGATGTCGATTTTTATCGGTATTGGTAAATCGCCAATTTGTCTAGGTTTTGTTATAATTAGTTCTCCTTTGCGAATTCTCTTTAGTCGAAGTTGTCGCGCATATGTATAGATGTATAATATAATGTGATAACGGCCATACCACGCTGAAAATACCGATTCAACAGATTACGAAGGGTCGATAAAGGGCCTTGCACTGTCTTATATTGTTTTAGATTTTGTTACATCTCTATAGCTGCAATGATTACGCCTCTAAATAATAACACATATGTCAACCACAGTGAACTTACAAACCTCGTTAAATCATACCGGCGTATGTATTTGCTGTTTTAATAACATATACTAAATTACTATGGAGCTTTTATTTTCATACTTAAAGTCACTGTTTAATAATGTTGAATAAAAATCGCATTATTAGGATTGGGACATGAAGCAGAGAAAATTGCGCAAAAGTCGTTATATATTTTACGGTTTTTAAATAAAAGTTTTATGTAATCTTTTTTAGTACATGACCGAATAGCTGTTAAAAGAAGTAAAAACTCGCAACTGAACTACATGAAGGAATATAGTGCCACAACTAAAATTTAGATTAGGAAAAATAATGAAATGGGATACAATACACTTCATTATAGTCGTCTCTCTCTCTCTCTACTGGGTTCTTTATTTTCACTACATATAAAGTTTCTGTACTAAACTGTTCTATCAAACAGACTTCTAATGCAATCTTTATCAACAGCTACTCGATATAAAGTTCACTCGATAAGCTTTTTAGGTGTAAGCTGGACATTTATGTTAATAGTCTATATAGAACTAATGGAAAATATGTTTTTCTACTCCCGCATGTATATATTCTGTTTTCTTCACAATCTACAGAATGGATATGTAGGCAATTGTAGTTAACTGAACGTATATGATTTCATATCCACACAAGGGTGGATATGAAATACACCAATCACAAACCACGTTAGTCGTGATTACCTAGGCAACTTTCATTAATTGTTTGTTTTGCAATGGGCACGCCCTGCTGTGCCCTGTTTGTGGCAAACGTGATTTTGTTGTAAGATATCTTATTAATTAGCGTTGAATAAATTTTCTTTTAATTTTCCATTCTTTTCCATTGATAGGTCGTAGAAAAAATACACTGTACAACTCGAGTGGAATGTCCATATCGCCCTCGGATAGTTGAGCACTCCGCCTACGGCGTCGTGCTCAAACTTTATCCTCGTGCGATATGGACATCATATCCACTCTCGTTGTACAAACTACTATTATAAAACACTAATTTGGATAAACTTGTTGCTCACGAATTTGGCTGTGGAAACACAGTCGATGCCTATTTTTATAAATTTACTGATTATATGTATTGTGTTTTAAAATTGATAGTATACTGTCTTGGTACATATTGTGGGGTATATTCACCCCTAATGATCCCATAGAATTGGTTAGAAGCGTATCAGCACTGGATGGGTGCCCACTAAATTAATATATTCAACATGCGGAGTTATTGTGTATTGTAAACTGTAATAATTCCACTTGAATTAGCTATTGCATTTCCAAACAGCTTTGAATCAGCGCGCGAGGACAGGGTTGCCAAATGTTTACCTGACGTACCTATACAATTTCACGGGCTTACAATCGAAATGCATCCTCTGCGTTTCAGGTTTAATTAGTTAATGATGTCATAAAGCCAATATATTATTGCAGTAACCTCGTTTTTATTGCGCAACGGCTCCTACATTCCACGCTTGTGCAAAAAGGGCGCCGAATGTACGAGGGGATTTCAAATGAAAACGATTGATCACCATAAATTCATTATCAGGTTGTAATAACTTGTGCTGGAGCGTTATTTTGATAGCGCATTCAACGATTCCCGAGTTTTATTTACACTTAAAGCGTTTTAACTTAATAATATTTGCGATAAATCGAACCCCAGCAAGAACTAATTTTAATGGTGATATGGTGCTGATTGTTAGGAAATCCGTTGGAAATGATGCGTGTGAAATTACGATATGTAATTGTGGTTGCTGTCACTGCGTGTGGCCGTCGCCGATTCGCCGTAGGTATAATTCCGGCAGAACATTCACCATCGGGGGATAATGTTTTAAATGCATAGAAATGCTACCCTCAATTTAGTGCAAATAAAACACACAAAAATACAAATATACAATGGTATAACTGTAGTTATATTTTATGTACATTAAAATTCCTGGGAGTCCAAAAATACAGCTTTTCGCCATGGGGCTCGGGCGGCGAATCTGGCATACAGGGAATTGGCGATGGCGAATCTCCCCTCTTTTAATGGCTGGCTTCAATTATTCTCTAAAAGCCCAGTACTACTGGTCATTGTAGTTTCTTGTCCAAGAAATCAAGTATTATTATCTTTTCACGTCCCGGAAGGTGGGAAACACGACTTCTCCTACTGGAAGAGTTGTACGATTAAAATTTTTTTTTGATATATAGTACCATACTAATACTACACGCGATTTATTTGTTTAGTTTCAAGCTGGAAGTGGTATATTCATGATTCGTCTTCTGTGTCTGCTTTTGTTCGTAGATAATCAGTAGTAAGTACAAGATCAACATGAACACATCTCAGCTTTACCTCAGATGTCAACTGATGTGGAACCCAACTAGATAAACTAATACTAATTTAGAAGGTAAATCTTAGAAGAAGTGTGTTCATCGAATTTGCTCAGCGCCCTTATTCCTGAACACTAGATTTGAAGGTTTAATAACAGCTGCCCTGGCCCTGATTAACTAAGAATGAACTGGTGCAACTTTACTACTCGTCGCGTGTAATCCCCTTGTCTCTGCTTGCAGTTTGTCTTGTAAAGATCTCTCTTGGGAGATATGGGCGGTAGGCAATAAATGCTCTATACATGCCCATATTTGCAGCGCCATCTTTGTACTCTTACGTACATACTTGACTAAAGTCGGTGTGCTTCGCCCAGGCAGCAAAGAAGCAACGTATTTTGGAAATAGCATATTTCAAACTAAACATAATGAGCTGTTTTCATTTGAAACACCCTCGTAATTATATACTCACCACCGATTAATGAAGAACGGCCGCGATTCCGGAATTAAAGAGTAGTCGGATTTAATCGCTCACTTATTACGCAGTGTCATTAAGTGGCACTTCCGCATTTTTGGATTAGCCGCTTTGAGGAAAGCCTAATAAAGCAAAGAGATTGATAGAAAAATGGGGTCGTTGCCCATTGATTATGATTGATAAGTATCTTACGTAAGTGCCTTAAATGCGGAGCCGCGTCACGGTTGAGCGTCTTCATAAAGCAACGCTTATGCTTTTTGCTTATGTTATCAGCCTTGTTGAAATTTCCAGAAAAGCTTAGAGTCCAATAATTGTTTAAACACATCTCGCTGACAAAAGCCATCAACCGACGTGATAAAATCAGCGTATAAAAAGCGAGCCACTTCCACAAAACATTTAGGGGCGGAAAGCTCATAGGCTGGGGCGCTCTAACTCCATTAGGGGTGAGTTGAGGCATAACCCTCTTGATTTATATATTTTTATATTTGTTAATTCAATGCGTGACCGACATAACAAACCCCCGAGCGGCATTTTTGCTGCGTTTTCCTGCATGGATCTAATTACATCGTTTACTACAAGTGGATGCTCGCGTTGCGGAATTGATCAGTTTGAGTCAATAATCGGTGCATAATTTAGTATAAATACGCGTTCTTTGCATGGCAATTTATGTCGCCGTTGACACTATACCGTTTTCACCGCGGCGATAATTATTCATCGGAATGCAACGGCTAGAAACGTGCGCGAAATTAATTCAATGCGGACCTCATCAGTTCTGACCAGGGCCGGATTTAGGATTTTGATCTAATCCACGGTTAATTTTGTTTTTAACCTCATTTTCATCTCCTAACTAACCGAATATAGTTTTCAATTGAGGGCTTATATCGTATGGCCAACATGCAGAACGCTTCACGTTTGTATTTTGAGTTTTGAGGCTTCCTGAAATGACCAAACCGAATCGTTTTAAGTCAACAGGTCAGATGACAAGTAGTCCAGTCATTAGGTAATTCTTAGAAACAGTAAATCCCGGAGTTCTAATTTTGGATGTTTTAAAACTGGGCGTCCTAATGTAAATTCCAGGTTTTGTAATTTAAGGGGTCGCTTGCGACGTCATCTTGGGAAAATGGCGTTTCCGTTAGTCATGCGACCAAAATACCTATTACCATTATTTTCAAGGGCGTCATTTCCAACAACTTTTGTTTGAAATATTTTTCTCTAAGTCAAATAGATTCTGAACTACAGCAGCGCAACGTGAACCGCAAGACGAAATTTGTTTGATTTCAACAGATTGTGAGGTGATTATTGATTCAAAGATATGTTTTCATTATGATTAATTATTATTTTTCATTCATTTCTACACTATCACAAAATTTAGGGGCTCAGGTAGTCGTGTTGGACCCCATTTCTAACTGCTGAATGTTTAATTCCCAATACGCATGCGTAAGCCGGAACCGAAGCAAAGTCGAAGCACACAAAGGCCCGACACAGCTACCTGAGTCTCAAAATCCTGTGATAGTGTGAAAATTACTGAAAAATAGTAATTAGTCTTAATCACACATATGGCATCACTTTGAATCAATAATCATCTAAAAATCTGTTGAAATCAAAAATGTTTTTCGTCTTGTACTTATTTTTGCGTTGCTCTAGCTCAGATTCTATTCGACTTGAGGAAAACAGTTTAAACAAAAGCTGTTGGAAAAGGCATCCTTTATAAAAATGATTTAAATGGAAACGTAGATCTTCCGGAAAAATTGGGTTTGCCCGCCATTTTTCCATGGTGGCTTCGCGACCGACTCCTTAAAATAGAAAAGTTGGAATTTTCACTAAGGCACGGCGTTTTGAAACATCCAAAAGCTAGAACTCCGGGATTTAATGTTTGCAAAATATGTTTTTTGTCTCTAATGACTGGACTAAAGGCCCTGTAAAGCAAATTTACTATTCCACTTTAATACCGGATTACCATAATTGGTTTTTCAAATCACCGTACTTTTGATAACATCACTGGAAAGTGGTCATGTTTGCTTGTGTAGTAACTTGGTTTTTCCAAGTGGGTAGTCGTCATTAGCCAAATAAAAATTGTAAATGGGAAACCACTCAAGTGCAGAGAATTACATCATAATGAAAACCGCGAGAAAAACTGCCAGATATTTTATATTCATAAATTAAAAACTGGAAATATTTTCTATACTACTAAAATTTTATTGCAAAAGAACTTAAAGTTTGTTCCGTTTTATTTGTTTATATCATGCCAATAAAATAAGAATCAGGCTGTAGTAAAATTTTTGTTTAAAATGCAAAATAAGGCACTTCTGTCTAACTGTAGTGAACCACTGAATGTTTTTGCAAAAATTTGTATTCACGTCTGTAGAGCGAAATGTTGCAGGAAATGTAAATGCATCTAACATCATCACTATTTTGAACATATCAACGGAGTTCCTGGAGACCTTGCAGCACCTGAGTTCATTAATAAATTGCGATTTTTATGTAATTTATCTGTGGTAATAGAAAGAGTTTCACTTCCTACCATTAATCGGCCCTTAAGGTAAATAATTCCAATTTTGGAAACGTAAAACGAAGATTTTGTAAAAAAACCGGCTCATAATAAAAGTTAAAAAATAAATGACATGCATACACATATTTGAACAAGTTCTACAATTTTTTTGCAAATTAGTAAGATTGGTTAGTAATAGTTACAGACATTTTTAGAATATTTTCGGATGCACTTCTACAGTCTATCTCATCGTGAGGATTCAGTACGGGCTGTTATGGAAGGCAATGTTGCCAAACTTCTCCATAAAATTTTGTTGGAGTAAATATTCACCTGTCAATCATAATTTAATCATTTTTTATCGTAGGGACTGCATATTGTAGTTTACAATCTTACTAGGGATATTTTTGTCAATAATATTCAGATATTCAAATCCAGTTTAAAATTAAAATGTCATATATTTACGAAACGTGCTCAAAATTACGAATTGCACCTTACTGCATTTGTTATTACCAGTTTTTTAACAAAGAAAGAAATAGTCAATTTAGAGGTGTTAAATTATCTTAGCGTTTTCAAATATGTATTTCCATGGCAATAATATTTAATGTAATGCAGTTATTTGTGACTTCTTTTTTTACATTCACACTTAGGTATGTATATTCGCAATACATGTTGCCGCGTTTACTCATGGTTCTGTAAAATGCTTCTTAGCATCCTTATGCTGTCGTCCAGCTGCTTAGATTTGGCAGCATGGCAGCAGGAGAGAAAACTATGTCCCCTGTATCGAATTCTCGCCGTGTTAGGCACTATAGGAGGGTCAATTACTTTTACTTCACATTACAGTAACGTATTGAATAGTAGTTGTGAAGATGTTGATCTGATTTTAACTTTTATACTGTAGTCTGTATATGCCAGCTTCATTTGCGTCTGTTTTGTTTAAGATTAGATTTTTTGTAGGAAATAAACATTACAAAATTAAATTAAACTATGTATTTTAAATACGTCAAACTATTATTTGTATAAGTTGCTGTGTTTGCTAAGCAATTATTACCTTTTATATAGGTTAGGTACTATTGCTCCAAGGTTTTCAAAGGCATTATAATTGAATATACAGGAGACCTCGCTTATAATGGACTTTAAGGGACAGTCGATATTAGTCCGTTATAATCGAGTGTCCATCTTTTCCAAATTTTATTTTTTAAGTTGAAAACAATATCAAATTGTCAGTTGAAAAATAATACATTTATTAAAATTTAAACAACAAAAATATAAAAGATTACTTTACAAAAAATCCATAATTTTTCTGTGAATTAATTTTTGTCTTAAAACAGTGTATATTTTGTTTAATTGATGAAGAATTTCACTTGCACCGTCCCCTTACTGAAAGCATTGTTGTTAAGTTGTAAGGTTAAAAAAGGCATCTCATTCGTTTTGGATATAATGGACTTAAATTTTGGAGTCCATTACATCCGGAGGTCCATTATAAGCGACTCCATTATAAGTGTATTATACTGGAATTATTTTAATAATTGAGTTTAACTATAACTGGAACTAGTAACAGCGATTGTGCACTATACAAAAAAAACGCAGTTCTTGCATCTGCAAAGAATTGTGGAAACTGTATTAATGGAAATCGTAAATTCCAAATAGGATCAAGCATATAAATAACAGCGAGTCGGCCCTGCTCCTGATTCTTCATTTGCGAGCTAACAGTATTTTGCTAAAACGGCTGAATGCCGTGATCACGTAAATAAGGAGGAAAATATGCCTTGCGGAAGCTTGTGATGATGGCACAGCAATAAGAACAAAGAATTTTAATTACATAAGGCGCTCCTCGTTATTCTCTGCACCGGTTTGCTGCTGCACCAACTCGAGGGCTAAATTTACGGATTAATTTCACTTTTAACTTCGAATTTGCATAACTACCGAATTGAATTTGCAGCGCTGTCGAATAGTCGGGACTTGTGTTTTCTAGGTCCGCCACTCTTCGTTAGGATAATGAATAAAGCTACATTTTGTAAATGGCGCAATCAAACCTCGTTCAGGATGATAAATATTTGCACAGCTCTAAAACTAACTCAAAAATTTTAAAATTTGTGTATAATTCACTCAGTATTTGTACTTGTGTAGCTTAACATTTAATTAGTACTTAGCCTTAATTTGGGTGTTTTACAAACGTTAGTCATTAATTTACTTAGTCATATTCAGCTTCCGGTTTAAGCTTGTGTTATAATTGCCAACGTATTTCAAGCTTAATAGTTGTATGCCAGGATTCTATTTTTATGATTGGCTGTCAGACTGTTGCAAGCTCTGACGTCGTTGCAATCTTTCATTGACTATTCATTTACTTCAATTACTAGTAAGGATCAATCTCAAAGCATTCACTTGTTTTAATTATTTCAGAAGAGACAATGAACGGAAAATGTGCCCTCAAAAAAACCATTTGAAACTCCAATTTTAAATAGAATGAAATGAGAAAAAACCATTGAAAATCTTCTATAAACTGTAAATAACTAGAAGGTTTTTCCAGATAGTAAATAGAGAGTACGAGTATAAAGATCGTCAGTGAAAAGATCATAAACTTGAAGGATGTGGTGATAACTGAACGTAGTTATATAGATCTAGAACTATGTCTTAATTTTATTATTTTAAAAGGTTGGTGGCAGTCTAGCATGCTCTGCATGAAAATGGATTCCGGGGTGTCTATAGTCTACCTAAAATGAGCTGACCAAATTCTAATCCGGCCATCTGGATTATCGTACTTTACAATTGCATTATTACACAGAACTAAGAGAACATTTCACCAAAACTTCGGTGTCATAATCCCAGTTAAGCGTAAAATGATTACCCCAACAATTGGAACTTTATAATAGATATACAATTGTATTTTCTTAAAAACTTAGTATTTGTACTTTTACATCCTAAAGCAATAGATTAATGTAGTACATTTAATTATTCATTTTTGTCAATCTTCAGGGAGCAATCTACGGTTTTAGAAAGAAAAATTGATGTTGACAGAATAGCCCATTTAATGATATCATTGCAAGGTCGCCCAAACCTCTATGTCTAGTCCTTCAGGCATTAGAAATTCAGTACAAGCTGTTTTCAGTTCGGATTAATGTTTTTACTCTGCTAACTTATTGTAAAACTAGAAAACTACTGCAATTGAATGTCAGTTTAATTAACTACTACCGCGTATCTTCATTCTAATTGGAATTGCTGATGGACAGCAGACTACCTCATAGTGTCTTAACTTTAGCTATTCTAACAGAACTCGCTAAATGCACTTCAGAGAATACTAAATTTCGAGTTTGAAATAAATTTATTTTACTGAACTGGCGTGTTCTTATAAATGTAGCACGAATTTTAAGCAATAACACATTTTAAAATCATATCCTAGAAAATAGAATTGAATAACACCAAATTCGTTTTACATATTTTAACATTTTACCGTACTTATTTCTTCTGAAACCCAAAAAACAGAGTTTTGGCACAACAATTAAAAATTTGTAAATATATTAATAGTAAAATTAGAACTCTGTTCTAGCATGCTGCATATGCGCCGTTTATAATACCATATGTAACCTAACCTAACTGGACTTAACCTTACTTTTCTATCTATTTTTTTTCATAGTTATGATACGCCCAAACACAAAAATAGTTACTACGGGTTCTGGACGTTGTTAACCGACCAAACACCACAATCAGATCATTTTTCGCTTTGTGGTCGTTCTTATTGACCACGATGCGTTGTGTGCTATATGAAAGCTGTTAGGGACGATTTTTGTTTGAAATTTTGTAGGGTTATTAGAAATAATTTGAAATTAAATAATATTGTTTATATCCGAACTTATTTTGTTTATTAATTAAATATTAATAACGAATAGAAATAGTAGTAGGTAACCAAACCGCCTTTGTAAGCGATTTACCAAAATAGAAGGAATCATTCTTGCAAGTAGGTACTACTGTTATGGCATTTTGAATTGCACAACTAATTTTAAGTTATTCTTAATAATCCTGTTAATTGCCAAAAGCAGGATCGGTTTGTAGGCGTTATAAAAGCGTCCGGAACGCATTGTCGTTGTTTTCGGTGTTGGGTCCTTTAACATACAACGCATAGCGGCTGTTTTTCTACTCACTGAGCGTTTTTGATGTTTTGATCTAATACTTTTATCCTCTGGAAGGTTGTGGAATTTATATTAGCAATTTCATTTTAACGAACACAAATAATTTTATAGCCTTTAGAGGGTATAATATTTGATCATATTGTATATCTTGTGCAAATATATGCAGCATTTTATTGTTGTTATGATAATATATACACAGGGTAATTCACAAGTTGTTAAAAAATGTAAGGGCACATTTTGTGGTTCAAAAAAATGTGATCTTGATTCGTTATGGCGTTATAGCCTTCAGGAAGTGTTTTGGGAATATTTAAATTTTTATATATAATCCTCTTACCATGAGTGTCAGGTAGCGTTGTCAACTAATTTTCTAACTTATCATTACAGTAGTAAATTGTAGGCTCTTTTATTATACATAATATCCTAGACAGAATGGGAAAGTTCGACCGAGTATGATCATTATCTCCTATGTAACACGGCCAAAGTGCTCTGATGTCACGGGATTGTGACGTCAGCTAAAGAAGGTAGTCGGGTGTGTTTTTTTAAATAGATAAGTCAAGTCTGTGGGAACTTTTTTTCTTATTATGGGTCAGAACATTCGCCCTAGATTTTTGAACAACTTTGTGAATCGTCCAGTATTTAAATCTAAAAAAAATGATTTTTATTAATAGAATTAAATAGTTAGTTACTGTTGTGTATACCGAGCATCGATTTTAGCTGGTACCGAAACCGTGGCAAAGAACGTTGTTTGAGGTCTAAAGGCAAGTCGTTGTATAGTATATATAAGCATAATCAAAATGGCCGACTTCCGGTTTTACCGGAAATAACACTAACTTTGATTTTTTAAATGAATCACCCTGTATATTTATGTTTTTCGCAATCTGCGACTCAAATTACATACAACAGTGTTGCAAATTTGCTTAGGTATTACACATTACACAGAAATATTAACAAAATTAATTAATTAATTAATCTTCAATTTTAGATAAAGATGAAATAGTGCATGATGTATATCGTTAGATTGGTAAGTAATCAAATTTGCTGTTTAATGGCAAGATGGCCCTTAGTAGGTGCCATTTAAAAAAAGTGACCTTAAAAAACGTGTTTAGCAAATTTTGTTCTTTTATTAAGGGTTTGTTATTGAGTTCATTGATAAAATAGCTATTATTATTAGTTGCTAGAGTCAATTAAAACATATTTTTTCAAGTCGCAGTCTTCTATCGTAGAAATAAAAGTTGAAAAAAAATTTTTGTTTGAAAATTTGGCGAGCCTAATATGTACAGTGTACATGTAATTTGACCTGTAGATTCCAAAAAATATAAAATATACAGGGTGATCCATTTAAAAAATCAAAGTTGGTATCATTTCCGGTGAAACCGGAAGTTGGCCATTTTGACGATGTCTATCGGTCAATCAGAAATTATCTCTAGTATCTTCTTATACAATTTTATCCAAATCGATTTATAAATAAAGAAGATATAAGCATGGCCCTGGTCTCATTGTCACCCGGTATACGTCATTAGCTATTGTTATTTTTCGGGCCGTATTGTATTTTTGTACTAAATCATTTACAATTTTTTATTGTTTAATCATTGCTGTAGATATTTCTTTTAATGTAAGGTGCTGGTTGTTCATGTAACTAAGCATATTTGAACAAAAGTCCGTATATTATGAATTTTTTGCATATACATAGGCATATTTTGATGCTTTTCTGTGCGTGAAAAACCACTTTGGTTTTGTAATTACAGTAAACCTTCTTAGTATTTGTCACCTTATATTATTGACTAAAGACTACAAATAGCTGAGAATTTTTGACTTACAGAATTTTAAGATGTTAACATCAGGATAAAATTTAAATAATGTAAGCTAAAAAGTTAATTGTGTGCCTTAAGACGGGAGCTTAAATCCACATACACATTAATTAAAATGGTAATGATTTGAATATTTACGCCGCCCTCTGACCATATTCAGCAAATTCTAATTTAATTTTACAACTTGCAAAGCTTTAGACTCGAACTGAATGTTGCCTGCATTGGGAAAAGGTGGGAGCTCGGGCACCGAATTGTTCATGTTCTTTTCTGAATTAAGTTGGAACTACCGTAATCTGTGCCAAGTTTTCCTCGACTCATAAAAACGTCATAAATTTTATAACCGGCCAGCATTTACCGAGGCGAAACACCTTGGGTATCCGCAGGCAGCGTTTGAATTCGCGCGTTTATCTATAAACCGAAAACAGACTGCGTCGCGTCTTAGCAGGCCAAGGCCACGCACCTACATTTTTATAACCCGTATGATACGCACGGCCTCGTGAAATCATTACTGGCCTTAAATTCGCGTTTTCCCGCTTTGCGCCGTTCGTTATCTAACCTGTGACGAGGCACCCCCTCACGCTCTGATAAGTTTTAATTTTTCCCCATTGTAAAACTTCCGATTTGCTCGGCGGAAACTTCCCGGGATCTCGGCGCGGCGAGTAAAACAGAATCAATTCATTAAATTTCGAGATCAAAGCAGAAGAGTTGGTACGTATGTTGGTAAGTGACTGCAGAAGCTGGAGCTTTCGCCAATAATCCCATCACAATCCCGAGCAAAGCGGCCAATCACGGCCGACTTTCTGCCTTCAAGAACGAGTATGGATTCACTCCAACAACCAAATTATTGTGATGCCGGCACAATGAGCTGATGCGAAATTGGAAGTAAACACCTATAATGGAATTGCTTTTAATCGATACGATTTGTCATTTTTAGTGCGGCTTTTCGTCACTGCCACCGAAGAGCCGGGGAGGTCCATTAATATAGCATTTATTTGTTGAGAACAAAAAATATTGTGTCGTCGGGCGGTGACCCGATAAACATCCTGAAAATATGTTGCTTTTGAAAGGATAGTAATGTGAAATTCTCGCTTAGAGCCCCTGCGTGGTAATTTCAGCGTAATTTATGTTTCTCAAATTATACTAAACTGTTAATGACGTACTATTCGGCACTAGTACAATTCATATTATCTCAGTGTAAGAACAGCAATCATCTAACACTGCGTACATTTACATTGTTATTAAACTTGGATGAGATACCGAAAAACAGAATTCGAATACTGAATACAGTAATTAAAAAATTGGTAAGGACTTTACTCGGTATTTCCCTCGCAAGTGGTAGTTTTGAAACCACAAATTCCGAAAATATTAAAGAAAAACCAAGAGTGTTTAAATTATGTACAAAATCGGTACAAATATCTTGCAAATCTGTGAAAGGGAATATTTAGTAATGCCAATTACATCAATTTGCAAATTAAAAAAAAACAATGTAGGCGGTGTGATTCGAACTCGACCTCTCAGGCATGTGTCGGATCGACTCGTACGCTTGAACCACTACGTCATGCCCGAGCGCACATTGCATGCGCTTCTCTCTACAAAGACGCTATGCAATTCTGTCTGTATCTATTAGGTCACATTTTCGTTCGGAAACGAAGGAACGCTTCGATTTGTGCTAGCGGCGGGATTCTAGACGACGCGATCATGGTTGCCTATTCTTGTCCCTTTTACCCTGTATCTGTTGGGTCCCATTTTCGTCGAGGGTAAAGCCTGAGCTATGTGTAAATTATTACTTTTTATCTATTCCTCAATTAAAGCAAAAGCAGAAAACATTTTATTTAAGTGCCCACCCTGTATACATATATGACCGAAAGTATATTTCGGTTTCGAGACAGGTAGATATCTAATTCGCATGCAAAATATCGTCTTCATCCAACAAATTGTTTTTGAGCTACACCGCCAATAGACAGTTAGACAGACAGATGGGCAGAGAACAGACAGACAGACGGAATTCAGGAAACCTGTTAATTGTTTTATTGATATACAACCTGGCCTCTGTAGAAAAAAATGTTGTGTCTGCCACTTGTGGAAACTCGGTTATTCCACCACTCGACGATTTGTCGCGTGCAGGAATATTCTTCATATCCACACTTAGTAGGCAAATAACTATTTCATCATCTAGGACCTGAAACGTGAAGATTTGAAGAAATCTCGGAAAAGGATTCGAATACATATTGGAATCCTATATTCGAATCGAATCGAATCTATGTACATATTCATTTAAAGTGAATATTATACATACCTCCTTTTCGTAAGCCCAAAAATGTGAAATAGATTCGAATCCAAGGAATACAAATACAAAACATTCTATACAGTATTCAAGTATACCTAAGTAATCAGGTAATTTGAATCCTTGAATAGTCAGCAACAATAACTAAACAGTAGCTAAATTACTGAGTACCGAATACTGATTAATTGCATTTCAATAAAAATACGATTACCAGAAAAGTAGCTTTAATAGGATTAAAATTATTGAGTATGTATTCGAATACTACCCAAGTCTGATTGTTCTAAATCATATACAGTGTGTCCCCGTATTATTGTCGGAGAGGAAAATGTTGCTTATTTAATGTTTTAGAAAAAGCTAGATGAAAAATGTGTGAGTATCCATAAAATGTTGTCTCAGATGCTGTTATTGCATTTGTGGTCAACGCCAAAAAGATTAAGTATATCCTAAAATTTATTTCTTACAGAAGTGTTCTTTGCGGTCAGTAGTTTTTATCGTGGCTGTTAAAATGCGTTCTTATGCTCCAGTTCTATACATTCTTTATATTTTGTATTGTTACGTCTTGATCAAGCAGTCATCAGTTGACTGCTGCAAAATTATTTGAACTATTAAATAAATATGTACTAATAATATGATCAAAAATTAATTTCATACATCCATAAGAGTTGACCATGAAATGTAAAGTTACTGCAAGTCAAAGCTTTAGTAGTATTTATACAATTATGAACTAATTTTGGCATCTATCAAATTGAATGTTTTGCTCTGCATCACTCTGTGTATAATTACAAATAAAAAAATATATATTTGCTTTTTAAAATTGTTGATACAAATATGATATGCTTTCTATAAATCTGATGCTTTATAATTATTTGAAAATATTTTCTTAAGAATTTTACTTTGGAATGCTACCAAACAGTGTTGGATAAGATTAATATTTATTTATAAATAAACACTGTCAGTCTTAAGCCTGGATAAAGTGTGAGGGGAAGTTTTAACACTAATTACCAAAACAGTTGACCGCAACTGACCGCATATGCAACGACCGCAAGTGCGACCATTTCGATAAATTAAAATGTTCGCAATCCTGCACTAAAATGTCAACTTTGTAGTTGTCATTGTGAGATATCGAAATGGCATAGCATTTCACTCTTTGTTTTAAATGTGTGTATCAACATAACCTCGAATTGCAAAAATCTTGTATGCCACACGTTAAAAAAATCAGTGTTTTTTCACTCGTCGTTTACGACTTGTAAAAAATACTCAAATTTTGCAATTTGTCTCATAAATAACTATTATATTATAAAAACCAACAATTTAATGTATGGGGCTTCCAACCAAATTAAGAATATATATTTGCTTTCATAATGAAAATCTTATAGTTTTCTCTAAAACGTCAAACACGAGATGTGACCTACTGTATACAATTACCCAACTTGTTTGTTTGTACAAGCTAATTATCTGTGCATAATGATAAATGCAATTCTAATTATATATTAATGGTGGTTTAATTGTATACATCTGCATAACAAAATTCTCAATAGTAGCAGTGATAAAATCCTATTTATCTCACTTAGAAGGTTACTGATTTAGAAGATAAGAGATTTGTTATCTATTTTCGTTAACGTTGTGCACACAGAGGCGACATTCCCATTATTGTGCAGAAAATCATGCAGATTGAATAATAATGATTAACCAAAAACACATTTTGCTGCGGAGAAAGTCATACATAAACACAACTTTTTTATTATTAATTTAACAATTTGTATTCCTAAAAGCCCCAGAAGCAAGGATAATTTTAATTCAATTATATGTCATCGAGATCAACGACTGCTTGTATCATTATCATCATCGTACTAATTTTATCTTTGGGTGCTTCACTATAAAATCGAGTCGAGGCCCTTTGTTTAACGTTCTGTTGTTAGGTGCCTATTTGTATAGGTTAAACAAGGTTTTACCTGTTTTGGAATGACATTAACAATCAAAGGTGTATAAATTAGAGCTCTACCGTGTTGTTAAAGTGGTTCCGTGGTTGGAATCTTTGGAACTACCCTCGTATAATGGCGCGACAGAAATGTGGTAAAAAATAGCTAAACTTTTTTCAATAAAAGAGCGAGGGGTGCTTTTTAGATTGCTAGTAGGATTTGAACTGTACTAAAACAAATGGGAATTTCTTTAATGAATTTAGTTAATTATCATATAGTGTTGCTAAGGCACTTGTGAAAGAAAATTATTGAAATGCTGAGATTTTCTGAATAAGTCTTATCCTTATCAACTTCTATTAATTACATGCGATATGTATACTGATGAAACTCCAGAGTAAATTGACTCGTTCTAAAAAGTAGTGAGGGCTGTTACAGATTCAATTAAAAAAATGGGATTCAGTGCTGTAATGATAGCACTAATTAGGAAAAGAAACATAGAACTGTTGTCAAATTAAAACGGCTGTTCTTTTGTACAGGTTTAAATTGGTATTGATTGCGCTTTTTATTGGGTTTGATTGCTTTTAATGTATCCATTACCCAAGAAAGTGTTATTAAATAATTTCTATGGAAAAATTAGTTAGAATGGAGCGACTTTCTTGAAAAAATGCTTATCATTCACATGTAAAACTTTCTCGTTGATGTCTGCGTGACTATACAATTGTGTAATTTTATCTAATGTGTTCTTGTGAGGTAAAATTCCGAAAATAGTATTGTGGTTATTTAAAAAGAAATGAACCAATCTAGTGATATGCAGAGATTAATTCCAGATTCATTACGAAATAAATATAAAGGTACAGTTTTTCAATCAGCAATGTAAGTGTAAATTTGTTAAGATTGTAACAATTAATTGCTTATATATTTATAAGCATTTGCACTAGAGTGACGATTACAAGTTTGTAAAATAAATAAATTTTAGAAAACCTTGTAAAGAAAAAATGAAGATCATCCTAGAACCTAAATTTGACTGTATTTATCAAGTTATAAGTTTTACTGGAATTAAATCATCGAAATGATTGTTTGAGAAAATTTAATTAATAAAAACTAAGCTGTGGGTATGTCAGGAAAAGAAAGTTTTCCCGGAATTCGTAAACACTCATTAAGATTTGCCTAATGTGTTTTGACCCCTGCGATGATTTGCTCTGCACGGATTTTGGTGGGGGAAAGCAAGTTAGGATAAAGGAGTATTTAGGAAATATCTTAGTTTGTCTTTGTTTGGAATAATTACATTATCAGAGTGTCACAAATAGAAATATTTCGTGAAGTTCTGTGCTCGCCATGAGTTTGTACACCATGGACTGTTGTTCCTTGGAGCTGGATGATCTACTCGGCTTACTGCCTGATTTTTTGCCCCTCGATTTTGATTTGCCCGAAGGCATGGAGGTGAGAAGCTGTTTTGTAATTCCCTGTGTTGGGTTTTCATTCATAAAGCAGTTTTTTAAAGACCAAGAATTTAGTCTACGTAAATGTACGTTTATTTTGGATAGAGGTTGATCGTAAGTGGTTTTAACGTAGTGGTTTGAGTTTTTTGGTTTTCAAAATTGAAGATGTTTGTTAATCTCTACTCAATTAGATGAAAACTTGATACGTAATTATCATCAATTTATAGCACAATTTTCAAGGGTATTGTTTCTGTTGTGTTTGTGTTTATTCAAATTCCTGTCCATTGTAAGGGCTTCGTTTGTTGTGTTTAGTTTTTTTGAAGATTGCTTAAAGGACAACACTTGAGTCACTCGTGTTTGCATTGGTGGCTTTGCGAACGGTATTCTCTCACTATTACATTCTACTGAAAATGGGAACATATGCAGGAGGAATCAATTAAAAGGATAACTAAGTGTTGATTGTATAATTATAAAACGTTTAGGCGTGCCATGTGTTCCAGATGACGAGTAAATTTGCATAATCTGTCAGAGGAAGGATTTATTGAATGGAATTAGCGTTGGGAAATTTTCTCGTTGGATCATCACACTTATTACAAAAAACTAAAGAAGCATTAAGGTTGATTTATTGTAAATTGTAAACAACTGACTGATTTGTTAGAAACAAACGATCACCTGTAATGTTTTCATAGAAACCGTCGAGTTTCTCTACGTCAGGCCCAACTTTATCCCTAATGTATCCCTTTATTGTCATGTTTTTATATGTTTATAACTGCTATATATTTTATAACGCTGCTTTCAAAACATTCGTTTGTTTTTTGTTACATGGTTTGTTATTGTCTAAATTTAAGTAGTTGTTTACATTTTTGGCAACAAGTGCCGGTCCTATTGCTCAAGCGAACAAAACAAATTTTTATGATTAACTGTTCCCCAGCCCGACACATCTTCTAACCAAGGCCAGTTATCAGATTTCGCCTTATCAGAGCGATTTGTGCGAGCAATAGCTTCAAGTCGGTCATGCGAGCATTCGGTGTAAGCTAATTTGCGTCATCGAGGGAAGAGATAAAGAATCGTACGCGATAGCAGGCCCAAACCTGAACGGTGAGGTACCTGACCACAGTCAGCAACAATAGTTCGTAACTTACGCTCGCGTAGTGCAAGGTCTCTAATTACCATGAACAATTAACGTGGACATTTACATAAAGTTACATATTGTGCACAGCAAAAGTCGTTCGAAAGCGCATGGTTCCAAAGCTAAATCATCGTGGGGTACGTATTTAGCTTATTTTATTGTTCGTTTGCCGTGTAGGTTTAATGAAATTAGCTTTTGTTTTACATCCAGAAATAGATTTCGTAACTAATCGAAGGTTTTAGCTCCAACGGAGCGCGGCTTGTGCTAAAATATTTATATAAAATTCGGCCGAAACGTACAAGAAGCTCGTTCGGGGCCTAATTTTACACCGTCATGAACTAGACCAACATGCCCAATTTGGAACACGAGTCTATCAGAATAAGCTTGCCCATTTGCATGCTTTTAATTTAATTAGCAGTTACCTTGAGATGATCATTTAGCGAGCAATCTAGCGCAACCCACGAGCCTGTGCGTCTGCCGTGCTTGATGTTTCGAAATTTGTGTGTTGTTACGTTGCTATTCGACATCATATCCGGCTGTTATGACGTTTACGGGAAAACTTGAAAGAGTCAACACGGGAAAATGCGAAAACAATTAGAGGAAGTGTTTACTTACTGGGTTTAATTTTTTGTACGGTTTTTCAAAAATGATTATTCAGTGTAGTCTATACAGTCTGAAAGTCGAGATTCGATCTTCTTCACTTGCAGACGATAAGATTTCCGGGCCTAGGAAACAAGATTTTTTAAATTGTAATCTAAGGAAACCCTTGTACCTTTTCATTCATTCATTAAATGTGCAGGGATCTTGAAAACGGTATATCGCATTTTAACGTAGTACTTTAAAATAAAAAGTGTCCACGAAATATGTGAACATGTCTTAATCACAGACTTCTCTGCCCAAAATCAGACAATTTAACTTAATACTCGACTTCAAAGTTTATAAAAAATAATTTTACTGATAACAATAGTGTTTGGATCGATTTGAATGATATTCAGGATGCCAGTCCTTACGGGTGTAGCGTATAACCAATACCTACTGGAAACAAGGTCTCAGCGCTCCGGTCTGATGTCAGTACAGGTAGGTAGAACTGACCAATGGGAGCCGTTTATCTGGAGGCTCGACTTGAGGCTCGAGGCAAAGTAAATTCAATCATGGGGTCTGTGCTGATGACCTTGTTTCTAGTCGGTATTGGTATAACTCATCTTGTAAGGTGAAATGGGGAAAAGGTAATTATTGCATGCGAACTGCACTTTCTGCAACATTTTCGCATAATTCCTAATTGATAAGTTTGACTATTGAGAAAGAGTTGCTATTGTAATTAAACATTAGTGTCTAGTCATTTATTCCTTGAACTACTGGACACCTAGGTGTTACCTGTTTTCAAAAGATTTCGCAGATTTTAATATTTTGCTGTTTAAATAGTAGATGTCAAATATTACAAATGCAAAAAAATTGCTAATGAATGTCGCTAGTGATCCAATGTACATATTATCTCATACCTATATGAAGTGTCGTGCCGAGTATCATCCCAATTGATGTAAACGTTCAAAATTATCTTGAAAGAACTTTGATGCAAAATACTGGCTTAAAGAAAGGCGTGAATTTGGAAATAAGTTGAATTAAATCGTTTATTTTGGACACAGGAATCTGTTTAAGCGACGTCCACCTATTTTAGGAACACCCAATACATTTGAGTTTTCCTTTCTTGATCGTAAGAAATACATATTAGTTCTCCAAATGATTTTTCTTTTACAGTATATTATGCCTTAAACTGACTAGATTGTTATTGTATAGAATATCATTCATCAAGCACCGTGCACGGTAATAAGTAATAATATTACTAAATGCTAAAATATTTTAACTTCTAACAAAAATAAGGTGCACTACCAAGGTTGGAGATGATCGTAAAATACATAATATTAGTTATTTCTAGTACAAGTTGATTATAATAGAACTAACCCACGCAAAATATGTTGGACTGACGATGC
Source organism: Agriotes lineatus (assembly GCA_940337035.1). Taxonomy (NCBI): domain Eukaryota; kingdom Metazoa; phylum Arthropoda; class Insecta; order Coleoptera; family Elateridae; genus Agriotes; species Agriotes lineatus. Next base: position 113,263,921 of record OW679197.1, on the reverse strand, counting down.
CGTGTAACAGCCGAGTGGGGTAAATTTTACAATGATCCACGTGTTTCATATAAAATTGTATCCAGCGCCTCGAAGTTAAAAAACACTTTTATACAGTGAATAATAATAATTTATTCAAAATTACATTTTTAATTCGAGTTTTTCGATAATTTAGGCGTTGCTATGGTATTGCGTTGTTATGGATAGTTGTTTATAGCTTGTAAACATTCTAATCTTAAAATTAACACCTCAGTGGGCATTTCAGAGAATTTCTCACTCGTTGCTCTTAGCAAAGTATTTCATTACAGCAATATAAACAACCACTTTTCTTGTTTAAAATCACAGCAGGTGTCTTCGCTTGTTTTATTTTCGTCACCTGAAAGTTACTGGTAAAATATGGAAAAATAAAAAGATAAATCTGATTTAATTTAATAATTGTTTTTAAAGAATTGTGATTTTTAGCCCCCCCCCCCCCCCTTATGGTTAAGAGCAAATATATTTGAATTGATATAACTTGCCCATAAACCAGAAGATAATTAAAGAGTAAATGGCAATTACTACAAAACGTCTGTATTCACACATTGTAGTTAGCTGTAGGAGATATACTGTAGTTACAATATTCGCTTCAGAATCTTTATACTGAACCTGGTACTACTCATAAATTTACCGAAGTAATTGATTCCCGTTTGGCGTTATATAACATGTTAGCAAACGAAAATGAAATCAAGCTTGGCTTTGAAATATTTATGAATAATAGGTGTGACTATTAGAGGTTAGCAGGTTAGGTTTTGCGTCAGTTTGTGTCAAAACTGACGCAAAACCTAACCTCCTAACCTCGAATTTAACATAGACTTACAGTGCCACCAACCTATTATTCATAACACAAACATTTCAAAGCCTAGCTTGATTTCATTTTCGTTTCTGCTGGTGGTTTATTACGTTTTGAATTAAATCAATTAAAAATTGCTTTAAAAACAATTCTGTAATATATACAAACAGTTGAAATATGAACTTGTGGCGTACTAACAAAACAAATAAAACTGTGTGTGAAGTTTTAAAAATAAATACGGTGTTTTAAATTCTAGCATTTGTGTGATCAACTCATTTTAGGGTTAGCGAATTGGGCATTTATTTCGAATACAATTTAATTAATATTTGTTTGCAGACAATTCACTGTCGTCTCAGTCGCTATTTTAATAAATACACCTAATTTTAACACATTGAAAAATAAACACATGCATTGTTAGGTGTAGATTGCAAACGCAATACTACGTTAGGTTATACGTGCAATATTAAATTGGTGTATGTATGAGAAGTCGATTCGTAAGCAAATTTTTAAGGTTTAGTATTTTTATTTTAAGATTTATACACGTTTTACCTAGCTCTATGAACCTAAAATGTAAATAAAATTACATATATCTGAGGATATGTATTTCGACGACTCTGACTCGCCTCGCCTCTATTTCTATATGGAATGAAGTGCCCGAACTTGATTAACTTTATATCTGAGAACTTACAGTGCTAGACTATTCATTACTTTTCAAAATATTGTCATTGCAAAGTACTCACAGCAAACCTATCCCATCTCCAAAGCCTAAGCAATACTCGTATTATAATAGTTCGTAATTAATTTAAAAAAATGTTTCAAGCATAAGTCGATATCAGACAATAGAGTTACTTTATTTAAAAGCTTGAACATTGTTATAAACGGCACTATTACACGTCTAAGTAACGCAAGGTATGTTGATCTAGGACCATTGACTGTCGCCGATTCGCCGTAGGTACAATTCGGCGATTCGCCGTAGGTACAATTCGCCGTCAGAAAATTCGCCGTTAGAACATCAAGCTTTAAATGAATAAAAATACTGTTCTGAATTTAGTGTAAATAAAATTTTAAATAATATATGTTTCACACGTTATCACTAATACACTCGTTAGGGTTCTCCCTTTTACAATGGCCCAACTGTAGTGACGTTGTTTTGAAATAGAAAAATAACATTACTTGGAAGTTCAACAAAATTAAATCCAAAAATTCTTCGAACGACTCCATGTTTTAGTAATAATTACAAAAAGTGGTCACTAAAATTCACCAGTGATAGAATTACACATCATTTCTTCATTATTAAAGCAATTCAAAAATACAGCTCTTCGCGACGGCTAATCGGGCTGACGGAGAATCGGGTAGACGGCGAATCGGCGATGGCGAATTGTCCCATCACCACGGTATGTGAAGCATGTCCACAGACCGTGTATTTTTTCCTCGTCCAAATTCGAGGTATATTAGTTTTGTATTTGTATTAGTTAGTGTACAAGTTTTGAATTTCAAAATTTTGATGTAAATTCACATATCTAATAAACCCATAGTCAGGAAATAATGGGTATTTTTTGTAATGTAAGAATCGCATAAATTATTTTGTACGTTTTCGATTGTTTTGGATACTAATCGACGAATACACCAATTTAGGTCTTACAAGTGTAGTTTTTATATTTCTGAATTCGCGCGACTGACTAATAATAAATCCCAAATGTTTATAAGAGTCGGCTACCACGCGATGAATGTGCATCGTGGAACTCAGGGTGCAGTCATACGTCACGCCAAGATCTTCGATAGTACCATCATGAATAGAATAAATTGATCATCTCGAAATAACAGACACTTAGCGACAGCGAATATGTCGGGCAAGTCATTAAGTATAACAATGGCCTAAGTTGGAACCTTGTGGGACGCCTGAGTTCGCAGTGAACACGTCTGAGGTCCATTAAAAATAATAAATTTACTTGAGTCAACTTCTCCAATAGAATTTCATGATGTGTAGATTTCATCTATTTGTTGGTTGCTTGCTGTTGAGTGCTTCATATAAATGTAATTAGCAAATACACACTGACAGATTGGTTATAGCAGATTTTTGAGAAACAAAGCAGTGCTAACTGTCCGAAATATTTAAGTATCTACGTATATGCTTTTTAATGACATTTTCGCAGTCAGCTGTTTCTGTATTGCATATATTGTGATTATGTATCGGTTTCGAAAATTTCATTTATAATTCTGTCGCGTATTAAGACGTGTTGAGTTGCGGATGGGACAACTCGTCGTCGCCGATTCGCCGTTTACCCTATTCGTTATCGGTCCGATTCGCCGTCGGCCCGATTCGGCGTCACAAGAAGCTGTTCAGTTTTTATCCTTTTAAAACTGTTTCTATTTATTACTAAAGCATGCAGCTGTTGTTCAAAGAAGTACTAAAACTTATTGTGTTGGAAGTATTGTTATTTTTCCTTTCCAAACCACGTCATCACAACTGGAACATTGTGAAGGGATTAACCTTAACTAGCGTATTAGTGATAACATGTGAAGTGTGTTTTTAATTTTTGTATTTTATTTACACCGAATCGAGAGTAATATGTATTTTTATTCATTAGAATTTTATATGTCAACGGCAAATGTTCTGACGACAAATTTTCGGACGGCAAAGTGCACATACAGCGAATCGGCGACGTAGACTCTGTTGAGTTTGGTTAACTGTGGCCGTAAATGACTTCATTTCACAACTATGTTCGAATGTTAAATGCGAACTAAAGCTCTTTGTAACATTCAATTTTCTTAACGTGGCAGGAATCGCTCTTTAATTCAAAGTTTTAATATTCCCGTCTAATATTTTTCTCCCTTATTCGTGCCTTTTACCTCCACACAAAGAAAATCAGGACCGCCTCATCTTTTGAAGCGCTACTTACAATGTTAAAAGCAAATTTGAGCAAGTAATCACATCAAAGCAGCGTCTGTATTAAAATCCGCGGTGATTTTTTGCTTTATTTCCTCGACGAGCGATCGGCCGCGAAGTCTGAAATGGCCATCCGCCCAAATCGGGGAAAGCGGAGAAATCGGGGCGCTTATTAATAGAATTCCTGCTTTGATTAGAGCAAGTTTGCCGGCGAAACAATTCGACGTCTGACATTGCACAAACCAAAACACTTTGCAGGAGTGACGCGTACCAAGTTAGACAATGTGTGCTCATTCCATTATCCCTGTGTGCGCATCTATGAAATTACTGGACCGTAACGAGCTGTTTAAACTTTACGCTCCCAAAAGTGAGCTGGAATATGTATGTAAATTAATTGAAATTGATACAAAATAAAATCGGCTGGTCGAGTTAATAGTGCATGCGATAATGAAATCCGCTCGTATTTAATTCACCGCCTGCGCGGATTAAAGGTTAGTAGGTTTTTCTCACGATCTGTGCAATTTTAATTATCCCGACTAGTATTATGATATTTAGAGCGGACTTCTTACAGCTATTGAGATATCGCAAATAAATAGCGAGATAGCGATGGAAATAACACGTAATTCGGTCATACGCAGCTGCTTATCCCATTAGATGTAGCAACAGCAGCATAGGGATCCATTTATCAACTTTTGGAGCAAACGCAGTTTCTGAAACGCTTTCGGCCAGCTATGGGTGAGCTATCGATTTAGGATATAATAAATAAATCACGGTTCACTTTTCAGCGAAATACCTACTCCGTTACCAATGCATTTCTCCCCGGGCGTGTCTCGAACATGTATTTCTCTGACAGGTAAATTACCCTTCCACTTTGAAATCATATTCCTAGCATTTATGTCGAGGTTAAACAACTGTTGAAAGGAAAAAGCCATAATGTTCCCAGTTCCCCCAAAAGCGAACGATGTTATCTATCGCGCGTCCAGGAGGGTCAAAGCGGTATAAATTGTACTTCACTATGCGGTGACAGTTTCCCGTCTCAAAAATATGTTAATACCGTGTCCTATCGGACTTTAAAATCGGCTGCATTTAATGTGGCAAGTTCAGGGTCAGCTTCCTTAAATTTATCTCCTTACGCAACTAAAACTAACAGTTCCTTCCTTTGCAGAGTGACGCACCACCACCAGAAGTTGGCACCATGAAATCGCCACCCGCCGTCACAGACGATTGCGATGACATCTTCGGCCCCCCTAGGACCTACGCCACCGGTTACAGCCCCCCCAAGAATCGCCTGTCCATGATCTCGCCCAAGTACCGTCAGAAGGAAGAACGAAGAAAGGTCCTAAAGATTAGCATCAACAAGCTGAAGAAGATCGAAGACCCCGAGGCCAGCCTGTGCCGCTCTGTGCTGATCAACAACACGATGAAGCGTCTCCAAAAGGAGGCGAGAGACGAGAAGATCCAGAAGCAGCAGCTGAACTACCCCAGGTGCTACGACAATGACAATTTTTTAAATATTAAAAGTGAGTTCATGAAGAACGAAATGAAGCACTCGTCGAACTTCGAGGAGCCGCAGGAGAACTTCTGCGCGTCGGAGTCGAAACTAATGGACACCCTCAACGCCGACTTCGTCATCGAAGAGATGGGTGCGCTAAATTCGGACAGTGCAAAAAACATGGACGTGCTCAACGGGTTAGTGGAAGAGAACTTAAACAATCTCGGAGTTAATACCGGTAATGGCGTTATTAACGTGGAATCTGTGAACGAGAGTGACCGTTTTTCGTCCCGCAAGCGGTCGTTCGACGACATGGAAGACTGCGACGTCCAGGACGTCCTCTCGCAGTTCTATATGCCGCCCACGCCGAGGATGTTAACCTGCATCGACGACGACGAGGACGTGAACGTCGTCGACGACGAACCGTTACCGAAACGCGCCAAAACGGACGAAGTTAGCAATATTGTGATAGACTCTAGACAAAACGACTCGTCATCGAACCTTGTCGAACCCCCCTTGTTAGAATCCCTTTCGACTTCTCTTCCTCAGTTCGAGCCCTCCACAAACGTCGAAAATTCCTACGGCCAAAATCTGAACTCTTCCAGAAGCAGTGAAGAAATGGAAGTGACTAGTGGTGTGACGGACAAAAAGCAAGACGATTTTCGGGTGAACAACTACATGAGTAACAATATAACAGAGGCGGATTCGCGTCTGCGGTACTTGGATTCCGGGCAGAACATGGAGGCTGACACGAATTCTTACAGTTGCGGACATGCTTCGATGTTTAACGAACTACAGAGTAATGTGTTTCATAGTTTAATCGCTTCTTTGGAAACGTAGCGATTTGTAAACGGTCCCTAGACGAACACATTTTATTTTTGTGATAACTTTTGTATGAAAACGAGTTTGTATATTTATTGTTACAAAGTCCTACTCAGTATGTTCAATATGCCATCTTCCCCTTTAACGAGGATTTACTTCGAAAGTTGTGATCATTTCCAGGTTTGCGCAAAATTACTTATACCGCTATAGTTTAAGGCTCGCAACAATATCGGTTGTTCGTACAAAAATTAACCCAATATTTTTCACATCAGCCTATCAACCTCCAAAATGTTATTTATTTATCCATGGAATCGCTCTTTTAACAGAGTTTATTCTAATGAAGACGGAATAGTTACCTATAGCTACTATGCAGGCTAAAACTGTATTTTAACTCGAATTAATTTAAAGAACAAAAATAAATATAATTCCAGGAATAAATAAATAACATTAAAAATGCCTTTTTATTACTTAAATGCGTACAATTCATTTTGTAGTTATAAGCTCTCTACTTTAAATTATTGCTTTTTGACTTGTTTCAAATATGGACAAACATGGCAGAAAACGGGCTGTTAAGTTTCTCGTGACGGTAACTCCGAGTGCAAAAATTTTAGTCTTGAATCTGTAGGTAGTAGAGAGCACCACCAGTCTGTGATATAAATTAAATAATTGTAAATGTTATTAGATCATTATAAAAATACCTGGTTTAAATATGGGTATTAAGCATAAAAAGCTATATAGATTGCAATAACAATAAAACTTGTAAATTATATACTTTAACTTAATGCTTTTAGAAACCGTCTTAAAATGGATATTTGACAATCGACCTTTTTCCTCTTAAATATTCATTTTGAAGACTTCAAATTGTAGTAGGTAAAGTAGCTGCATTGTGAAAGATGGAACCTCGTGTCTTTGTCGCTTTAATAGTGAAAAGTTGTCCAATAAATAAGTATATGGTCCTATTTTAGAAACGCTCTGTATATTTTTTGAAGGTAATTCCATGAATCGATACAAAGCATATCAGAATTTGGACGAAATCCACAACCAGCTGGAGATTTTGAAGTAGGTATTGCAACTGTATTTTTGAAAGATTTTTATAGCCATTTTTGAATTTTTGATACCTACAATAAATTAACGAATTTTTCAAACAGAAATGCTTTGTAACGCACATTAAGACAAATATTTTATACAACGTTAATCCCCAGAATTGTGTTTGTTTTTAATTACGTTAATTAAAAACTAATTTTTTAAGGAAAATTGTTAAGTAAAATAGTTAAAAGTTTTTGTAATATAATTTTTTTAAAGTTTTTGTTATCGAATATTGGAGTTTGTGAGTTATTTTTACAATATTTTTGTTTGGGTTAATTTTTTGTTTTTAACTATATACGGCATAGTTCCCCAAGTGCTTATATGTGTACGTAGTAGAATAATGTATGTATATACGCACCTATATTATTTGATTATTTTAGTCTAATCATGTCGTTATTATAAATATTATTTGTAAAAATTATTTCTATGTAACGTTAAGTTCATCTCATCCACCATTCTTCGAAGATCATGCCGCGAATAAAATGTGCAGCTCGTTGCGATTCGTTTGTAACAAATTGGGCATTATTAACACGTTTCTTTCCATTTCGGATATTTGTATTTTTATATCGACCCCGATCGTGGAGCTGTATTCGTTCTTTTATACTTTCAACACGTGTTTCTAATCGCAGTTGCTTACTTCGCGAGATTTTGGTCATACCATAAGTAACCACGACGAAGTGAGCCATACCAAATCAAAGAGGTTACCGATATACAAATCTTGTATAGTTATTAATTATTCATGAACTACTGTAAAAAGGAAATTATACGTTAAGCATTATCGAATTTTCAGGTAATGCAATAAAGTACCTGAAAATAACCTGTGTTTTATTCATCTCCTTGAACCGAATCAAAGGATTTATTTAGCCAGCGTACGCTTAAAATAGTAAGTATGTATGAATGTGTCCCCACGTGGCTGTTGATATTACAGAAAAATTCTTAGGTCTTGCCAACTTGCAATGAAATACAGTGGTATTAAAGTAATGATCATACGATAAGAATAGAAGTAATAGCTATTACTTGTGCCACTTCAAAATTTTAAAGTTGCTACAAAACAATTCTATTTAAACAACACCTAGAGTGCTCATTTCGGCCACATAAGAAAGTTGAACTCATTTGGTTGTCTAGATCTAGATAAGCTAACGAGTTTCTGAAATTGCTATTTATGCAACAAGTGCTAAAAGTTGACGTTTATGCACGAGACATGAAAATTATGAAACGAAGCCGACTTTTAGCACGCGTTGCATACAATATTTTATCTACGACCTTAATTTTACTGTTATTAATCCATAAATCTCGATTTAACAAAGGTTTGCATCTACGACACTCTAATTTATGTCGTAATAAACAGTAGGCCATGCCACGAGGCCGAATGACAGTAGTCTAGGTCAGTTACGAAATGTAATTATTAATACTCCACATCTGACTGTATTCATTACATAACATTTTAATTATTTCAAAAACACTACCTGTAATGCAAGAAGCATCTAGAATAACTTTACAACTTCACTTCCAGTTCGAAATTGTAGTTTTATAACCTCACTTCACTTTTAGCACATGGGCTAAAAGTAAACAGCTGATTTCTTTAACCACGGTAAACTATAAAACGTCACTTTTAGTGAAACAAGCTAGCGCTAAAAGGCCTACTTTTAGTGGTGGTCGTAGATTAAGATTTTTATTTAATACTGATGGTACAAAAAATGTAACATTAAAGTAAAATATTAAAGTACTTTAAAATTATACGTCAGTTGTTGACATGAAATTTGAAATCATTTATATTTAAAATTCATTAAACTTGCAGCATGAAATAAACTGTTCTATTCATCATGAACGAAACTTACCTTACCCAGTGACGCTACAGCCCTTGAAGAGCCCCGGTCGCCCCGATGATTTTGGCCCATTCTTCTCTGTTCGGTGCTTTTTGCCTCCATCGTCTCACCCCTAGCTGTCGTAAGTCCGTTTCCAACCATCTTTTCCTGGGACGCCCCCTTCTCCTTCGTCCTTCCGGTCTCCCCATATAGACTTTCTTTGCTGTCCTATCTGAGCTCATCCTTTCTACGTGACCCAGCCATCTCAGTCGTGCTCTCTTAACTTCTGTTGCCAAGTCTGGGTTCCCATACATATTTTTAAGTTCAGCGTTTGTTCGTATTCGCCATTCTCCATTAACTTGTATTGCGCCAAATATTTTTCTGAGGACTTTCCTTTCCCATGTATTTAGTGTGGTTTCATCTCTTTTCGTCAAGCACCAGCATTCTGCTCCATATAATACCACTGGTCGTATTACCGTTCGATATATGACAAGCTTTGAGTTTCGCGAAATTAGCTGTGACTTCAGTAACCTATGCATCGCGTAATAGCATCGATTTCCGGCTGTTATTTTTGCCTTAATTTCTATATGTGTTTCATTCTTCTCCGTTACTAATGTTCCTAAGTATTTAAACTCGGACACTTTCATAAATCGGAATTCATCTATAGTGAGTGCTTGTCTGTCTACCTGTGTTTCTCTTGACATGACCATATATTTTGTTTTTCCCTGATTAACTTCTAAACCGACACTCCTTCCTGCTCTTTCCAGCTGTCGAAACCCTTCAGTCAGATCTTTGGTTGTTCTGCTGATCATGTCAATGTCATCAGCATAGGCCAGGTACTGTAGATTTCTGCTAAATAATGTACCTCCTGGGTTGAGCTCAACGTGTCTGATGACATACTCTAGACCGATATTAAATAAGATCGTCGACAGCGAGTCTCCCTGACGCAGTCCACTTTTGATAGTGAACTCTGATGACAGTTCTCCTTGTATTTTAATTTTACCTTTACTGTGATTGAGTGTCATTTTTGTCAAGTTTATGAGTTTCGTGGGGATTCCTAGCTGCCCCATTATATTGTATAGTTTATATCTATTTATACTGTCGTACGCTTGTTTGTAGTCGATGAATAATTGATGGACGTCAATATTAAACTCATAGCACTTCTCTAGTAGGCATCGTATTGTAAAAATCTGGTCTGTTGTAGATCTATTTCGGCGAAAGCCACATTGGTAATCACCTAGGGTCTCTTCCATGTATGGTTCCAGTCTTCTTGCTAATATTTTAGAGAACAGCTTATAGGTTGTGTTAAGCAGAGAGATGCCCCTATAATTATTACATTCTGTCTTATCACCCTTCTTGTGGATCGGGCATATTACTGCTGTGTCCCATTCTGTCGGCATTACTTCGTCTTTCCATACTTTCGTGATCAACTTGTGAATTTGGTCATGTAGCACCTTGCCACCGTACTTCAGCATTTCTGATCTAATCCGGTCCTCTCCCGGCGCCTTGTTGTTCTTTAGGCTTCTAATAGCTTCTTCTACTTCTCCCCTATCTGGCTCTGGAATTTGTGCTTCTGGGCCGAAAATTGTTTTTATTTGTCGTTCAGGCTCTTCGGCTTGCTCACTGTTTAAAAGTTCTTGAAAGTATTCCGCCCATCTGCTGATTATGTCCTCTTGGCCTCCAATGAGCTCTCCTTCTTTATTCCTACAGAAAGAGGTTCTTGGTTGATAGCCATTTCTATCTTCGTTGATCCTTTTATACATTCCTCTTATTTCTTTGTTCTCGTACATCTCTTCTATCTCCTTTACCCTATTCTTTTCATATGCCCTCTTCTTCCTCCTTATTTCCTTTTTGGCTTCTCTTCGCTTTGCTTTGAATTCTTCTACACTAGCTCTTGTTTTTCTCTGCAGCATCTTGAGTCTTGCTGTATTTCGGTCCCGGACTGCTGTTTCACATCCATCATCATACCACTCCCGCTTTTTATTAATTTTCTCATAACCTAGTATTTCTTCTGCCGCTAGTGTGACAGCCTGTTTAATATTCTGCCATTTCGATTCCACCGATGTTTCTTCTCTATCCACTTCAGCTATTAGCAGGTTTTCTCTGATCTTGCTCTGATATTGTTCCGTGCGTCTTTCGTTTTCACCTAGCCCATGTGTGTTAAACTTCTTCTGCTTTTCCCCCTTCTTCACTTTAACTAGAGAGATTCTTTGTCTATATTTAATTCCCACCAGGAAGTGATCTGTATCCACATCGGCACCTCGATAGCTTCTTACATCCATTATGTCCGATCCATGTCTTCTGTCAATCGCCACATGATCGATTTGGTTTTGTGTGTCACCATCTGGAGAGCACCATGTTTCCTTGTGCACTTTCTTATGCGGAAAGTACGTACTACTTAGTGTCATTCCCTTGCTGGTAGCGAAACTAACCAATCGTGTGCCATTATCGTTACTTTCCTGGTGCAGGCTGTGTGGCCCAATAGTTGGTCTGAATGCTGTTTCGTTTCCAACTTTTGCGTTAAGATCCCCTAATAATATCTTAACATCATGATTTGGCGCTCATGAACGAAAAGTGTTTTTAAAAATCCTCGCAAGTAATTCCTTCCTCGGCTGACGCCTCGGCCGTAACTTTCTTGTTCTTTAAAATGCCACTTTTTGTTCTAGATACATAAACTACTATTAATGTATGGGCAAATCATACGGTTCTTTATTAAAATCTGCTTGTTATGTAGATAGTAAAACAGGTAACTATCACATAAGCACAAACTCATTGCAAATTATACTTCTCTTAGGAGGATCAAGATGACTTGTTTCAGCATTTGTCGTTATGGAAAAGAAGTGATATATTATAGTATTGTTGCGTAAAGATAAGGTAAGTATATTCAATGTAGTTACCTATGTAGCTTTAAGGTTTTTTCATAACACATACTTGTTATTTGTCAATAACAGAACTGTCAACCTGACTGAAAAGTTTCGCAGAACAGCCGTGGCTGAGATAAATTTTACAGCCTAGGTCATTAAGAAATAGCAGAACAGTAACATTTTATCAATATTTATTCAACATGAACAGTGGCAATACTGAAATATATAATTGGTGACACTGTAAGCCCATGTCAAATTCGAGATTAGCAGTTTAGGTTTTGCGTCAGTCTGTGTCAAAACTGACGCAAAACCTAACCTGCTAACATCGAATTTGACATAGACTTACAGTGTCACCAACAATACATTTCAGTATTGCCAAACGTAATTTTTTTCCATAGAAGACGAGTTTTCTAACGCTGTTATTAATACTATTTAACTTTTTCATTTAAATTGCGCTAAAATAAATTTTAGCTTGACGGCCTCGGCCACAAATTTATTCTTGTTTGTTAGATGCTTACTAACGGCCTTATGTTGTTAATAACTATTAATTGTATGTGGTGGTAGTAAAAAGACAATAAATTTGAGCTTATACTGATAAAATAGAATTTTAGATTTAATTCATAGATCATGAATAAGCAAATCTGCACAATTGTTACAGATTTTATTTGTTTCTCACTTGTAAACATCAATTTATCAAGTCACTGTATTCACCTTGAAAATGTTTCTTAACTGGCTAGCCAGTAAATTTTTTACTGGCTAGCCAGTAAATTTTTTACTGGCTAGCCAGTTATATTTTACAAGCGTGCTCATAGATAAATGATAGCGTGCAAAGCCAGAGTTGTCTTCCTTAGTATGTGTCATATTGATTAATTTAGTTGCTTGTCAGTTTGACATTTTGCGTAAATGATAAATTTCTAGTTATTTACAAGTGAGGAACAAATAAAATATTCAACAATACACGCCAGGTAACCATTTTTACTGGCTCAAGGATATGACAGGCTCGCCTAACGGCTCGCCAGTCATCCCAATCCTATCGCCAGTAAAACCTGTTTTACCTGGCTTGTAATGTTAAATATTATAACAACGCATGAAATGCAAAATAATGGTTTTAATTTAATAGTATCTATATGATACCATAAAAAAGGTAAACTCAAATATTATTGTTTAAATTATAGGTTTTTATTTTTTACATTATAATTTCCAACACTGTTAGTCTTGGGATTGTATTTCAAGTTTTTTAATTTGTGTGATCTGTTTTAAAAAAGTAAATTGGTGAATTTAACTTAACCACAAATTACTGGGCCCAAATGCCACCATTTTAATTCAACCTGCATCTATTCAAATGTGTTTCTGCAAGCTGTGCTTTAAAAAAATTGATAATATTAGAAAGTTTGCAATAAATTAGGTGATGTTTTGTATGGCACTCCAATCTGGTGTAAGCTGTTTTGCGCACTAGCCATAGACGAAAGAAACACGGGTGTTGTGAGACAGACAAAGCAATATAAAATCTGAGAGACCGTGCCATTTTTTCGGAAACATTTGTATGTAGAGAAACTAGTGACTAAACGTCTCGATTGAGAGTAATGCAGAAATGTTGTAGAAAATGTAATTAAATTTTGTGTGTAAAACTAGATTACACCATATTACTATATGTTAAAAAACATAGCAGTCACGTAGATTTTTCAGTGTAAATCATGACAGATACCAAAAATTACAAAGAAAAAAATGTGCTAATGAAAGTGTTTTTCTGAAAAAAAAACATTTAAAAGTAATTAGCCTTGCCATTAAAAAGTCACTGACTGATCTGTGTTTTTACCTCCATGTTTTATCCACTAGTTGTCTACCGATAGGAAATTGTATCATCTCAAAAGGCGACTTGCATTCGTATGGAGTGCCAAATCAAATATCATTCAAATCTATGAAAGCATTCTACTGAATTTCTTAAAAGGACTTTCAGCAGAATGCTTTTTTCATGAAATGCCTTTAGATATAGGTAAGTTGAGTTAAATCGTCTTATTTTGGGACCAACAATCTGTTTAATTCATATCCACATATTTTAAGATATCTATATTAAAAATATTTGTAGATGGCAGAGTACCTATTTAAATATAAAATACTAAAATACAATCTACTTTTATGATAATTTAAGGTTATCCCATGTTTGAACTCAAATTCTATTTCTGCGCCACGTTGTATGATTTTCTCTGAATCAGGGTCACTGGGATGTTGGTCCCCAGTAATTGATCCGTTTGTGAATGATTAGCCCAACGACAGGACATTTTTATGCCCTCTAACCTTGACAGGGGTGCACCACGGGTAGGTAAGGTTGGTTTTGGGCTGTGAGAGGCTATACCTTGCTCATCATCATCTTTTGCACCCTGTTAGTTATATATAGAAGAGGAAGTGGAACTCAACCCTATCGTAGAAGACATAAAAAAACAATTGCAGTGATACTGACATTTAATCAGAATGGGAAACGAAACTTACTCAAAGTAAATTTATAGAATGGGATGCAAAGGAAAAAGACCACGAGGACGTCCAAGAATTAACTGGAAAATGAAATAGGAGAAGCGGCTTAAAAAAGAGGAAAAACCATGGAACAAGTGAAAACCCTAGTTAGAGATAAACAACAGTATAAAGATTGCTTAAGCACCCCAACATCGTGTGGTAAATGGGAGGAGAGAAAGCAAAGTAAAAAGAATGATTTAAATTAAAAATTATATTTCACGTTAGAAACTAAATCGAAATCTTAAATAAAATAAATTAATTTTTTAGGTTTTAAGTAATTTTTTGTATTAAATTGCTCTTAAAATGAGTTTCAAATCGTTTTCAAAATGATTTTTAAATAATTTCTTGAGATTTTAATATTTTAGCCATTTAAAGGTTTAACAATTCTTGTTACTAACATAGCAACATAGAACATACCATTCCTATCTGAACCGTAATTCCATATAGACTATATGCAGGATTTCTCCGTTTGTTAGATTGTTTTACAATGACCTTAATCAATATGAATATGGAAATTGGAAAGGGGTGCATACAAAAGTATTTCTACAAAATAAAACAATAATTTTTGAATTTTATACTTTATTTGTCTTTAAAAATACCAAATTAAAAAGATTGTCCGAAAAGGCACATCTTCTAAGCACACTAATAAACTTGGCAACAGAAGAAGTCTACTGGAGCAGAAGTAGGTAAAATTGTGCTGTATTTTATGAAAACCTTTATGGAGGGGTATTTTTTGTTAATTAAGTGGTTTCTTTGGTGAATGTTCAAAAGAAGTAGGTACTAGGTGAAAATTGTTTAAATCGTTAACAATTTATTTATAACCAAAAATTATTTATATCGATAAAAATCAGCTCTAGTAGATGGATTTTTTTAATAATTAGTAAGGTACATTTTCGGTAATTTACTTGGAGCAAAGACTCAAAATAAATATTTATTAAATTAAAATTTTTATGACAATTGTTAGCATTTGATAAATTTACTGAGGTTTGATGACTGAATATTTCATTAGAACAGCATTTACCAAACTAGATTGGGGTCTGATTTAAGGGAGTCACAACGTGTGAAATGTTTGTAATTGTTTGAAAATTGGAAACTATAGTGACCTGTTGATCACGTACTATAGGCAACCCATTTAACACTTTATACTTGTACAAAACTATATCTGACAAGTAGCAGTAGCATGCCACATATTACAGGAAGTTAGGAGCTTTAACTTAGTGCTGCATAAAACTGTTTTTAATGCCAGGTAATCAGGTTAGAAAATTAAAACGTGAGAATTAAAAAACACTACAAACTTCACTGCTCAAAAATATCAAATCAGAGCTTCCATGCAACATTAAATCACCAAATGTCGTTGATCATGTGTGTCCTTTAATTGTTTATGATGTCTCTGTATAAAGGAATGAAAAACTGAGAAAACAAAAAAAAATACTACAATTAATTGATAATGGGATGAAATTCTACCTTGGAATAGTTTTTTCATTTGGCAATTTTTAGCAGAACTAGCCTTTCCAGTTCAAATTGTGACTAAGCACATTAATAAACACATTCATTATTTTCAAACTTCAATATTTAAAAAAATCATTACTACATATGGAGTTTAGTTTTAGCATATAATTGCAGATAAATCTTTCAATCTTTAAATTCTTTCAATCATCTTTCAATAAAGTTCTAGATTTTAATAAAATTTGTTAGGTTTGTGATTGTGATTTTCAAATATAATGGTTAGGTACTTTTAATAAAAAAGTTTTTTGGATGTAGAATAGTTAACGTTTCCTATTTTATGTCTGTGAAATGTATCTTTAAAAGCTCTGAATTTAATAATATGCTGGAAGAAGTTTGTGACATTTAAATTGTTAAAATCTTCTTTGTTAGAATAAGAGTCCAAAGAATCCAAATTATTACATATTTTAACACAGCCTACGTAACACTGCATTCACAAAACAAACAACATAAATACACAAATACAGATAAGTAGGCTATACAGTACCATATAATTGCTAGCACAGGTTCCCAAAGCTGTCAAGAGATAAGTACATTAAAATAATAAGTGTTACAAATGGTACTCTCATGGCCTACAACTGTCAATGAAAGGAAATCTTTATAATTGCTTTGTTCCTTTCCGTAATTTAGACCTAATTTAGTTAACTAGTAGGTTTGAAATATACATAATACTCTTCTAATGGTTATTTAGTTGTATTACGTTTATTACTTAAAAACCTGTTGGTTATGCAACCCACATATTATCTGTGTGTATAATTTACGTCCGTTAGCAGTTACTAGTAATCGAAGCATTGTGACAAGCAAAGAATTACTGTAACAGATATGACGATGGCTCAACTTTTAAAAAAATATTTATAGATTCTCCTTTAGAAAGAGTACGTAAATATTTATTTAGAATGTTAAATATATTCAGTACTTCAATTTCTTGTCCATGAGGTGCTGCGATGGCAATGTTTAAAAACCGTATAATGAAAAATTATGAATTATGGATGCTTTATTAAAGTGATTCTAGAGGCTTGATGATAGTATCATCCGATTTATTTTAAAGATTGTGCAGAAATTATTATTTTTAATGCAATTTAATTATTAACGTAAGATTTTATAAATAAACGGGGAGAAAACAAAACTTAACCGTAGTCATCAAACATCAGACAATTCAACGACTTCTCCTTTCATTATGAAATGATATGTAGCATTTTTAGTATTTATTTATTTATTTCGTATTCAGCCAACAGCCGTTAGGCCAATTATAGGCGTCGCTGTATATTTTATGGGGACTTCTAACCTCTCTAACGACTGTCATGATGTTATTATGACGTCCGGGACTAATTATTTTCGTGGCAGCCGTAACACGAGGCGCCGAATGAAGCAGCCGTGAAACTCCCATCCAAGTTTCGACCAGAGAGAGCGTTGCTTAACTCTACTGATTGTACGTGGACGCTTGTTCAAGCTACACCACCCGGGACCTATGTTTTAAAAAGGCAATTCATTACTTTAATTTCTTTTTGTGTAATGTTTATTTTTGCTAATGTTTTCCTTGGCTGTCCTTGTCTCTTCTTTCCTGTTGTTTGTGCTTGTAGATATTGCTTAGTTTTCATTCTAGGGTCCATTCTTAGTACATGTCCATGGCAGTTGCTTCTTTTCTATCGTTGTTTTAACTGGTTCTTGCTCCATTTCCTGGTATACCGTTTCATTTCTCCATCTGTCTAATTTACTTACTCCTTTCATCCTTCTCAGAAACTTCATTTCTATTGCTGTTAATTTTCTGTTATGTTTCGGTAGTGTTGGTTGAACTTCGATCGTATATAAGATCGTTGGGATTACTGTTGTGTTGTAAATTTGTTGCTTTGTTTTCGTTTATTTATTGAATAATATATATATTTGTTGCTTTCCTAATCTTGTTTGATATCTCCTTGTCTATCTTGCGGTCACTACTTATGATCAAACCCAGGTATTCGAAAGTTGTTTCCTTTACAATTAAAATGATGTTGACTATTCTCATTGTTTAGGTTTATCTGCATATTTTGTTTTGCTTTTATTTATTTCCATTGCAATCCTTTCAATTTCTCCTCTCCATATATCAATCAGGGTTTGCATTTTTGTAGTTTTGTCTGCTATGAGCACTATATCGTCTGCATATAACAATGCCTACATACTGGAAATAAGACTTGAAAAAGTAGATAAAGAGCAACGAAAGCTAAATATTGCCTCTAACGAAGTAGCTTATAAAGAAAATGTACAAAATAATAAACTAAAAGAAGAAGTGAATCTGGAAAGAAGGTTTGAACAATCAGATAAGGAGAAAGCTAAATATTATTATTAAAGGAGCGGATTTGAAGGAAATGCGTAAAGGAGGCGGTAGCAAATTGTAATAAATTTGGGAACAAAGGTTAAAATAGGGCCAATCAGAGTGATACTAAAAATCAGAAAAAAAGCAGAAAGGAAAATATGGGAAAAGCGTTACGGTGTGTTTTTTTTAGCGATTGAAATAACAGAAGATTTGTAGTAGGATTCAAGGTAAATAACGAACTCAGGTAGACGGTGATAATATTCGAATTATTCTCCTACAGACTATGTTCTTTGCCCTTTAAGGGGGAAATTGAAAAATCACTATAATAAACTTATATGTTCCAACGATGATCAGGGCTAAGAATTAATAAGTAAGTTTGTTGAAGAACTTAAGTAGCTTTTGCAAAAGATAAAAATTGTATTAGGGAATACAAATTATAAAGCGGGAGGTGGAAGTAGTGATCGACAACAATTGATTGTGCAATGAAAAACAAAACGAATATAGTAAGCATTTGGCTTGGCCGTAAGGATATGGAGGTGTTGTAAACCACACAGGCCATATTTTCTTGTTTGCAAGATGTGTTTGAAAGATATAAGATATAAGAAACTACACAATTGCAGATGCATATGCTGACCACTTTATGACGAGAATACAATAACACAGGAAGTGGGGAAGAGGCAGTGGATATGAACGAATAGTGGCGGCTGATAGAGCAAGCAACACAGAAAGCTGTCGAGCAAATCATATAAAAGGAAGGAAAAAAGAAATTGAAAAAGTGGTTGGATGAAAAATGCGGGAAAGTTGTAAAAAAAAGAAAGAAAGCAAAGCTAAGAATGCTAATCATATGATAGAGCAAAGTTAAATACAGTGGAAAAAGATATGCAGAAGTAAGTACACCAACATAAGATAAATAAAGTGAAGCAGATTGAACAAGGACGAGGAAATAAAGAGATCAGGAATTTTTACCAAGTAATAAAGAAGAAGAAACAGAGATACTAGGGTAGGAGATTTATTGTATACGTAAGGACGGAATATTATTAGGAGGCGAAACTCGAAACTCTACACATGATCTGAGCATTTTAAAAAAGAACTCAAAAGAAGAAACAGCAATAGAAAAGATGTAAGTAATTAGATAATTTGAATAACAATACTATCTCCTGGGAAAAATGGTGTGGTAACAGAATTTATTAAAACAGGTGGCGATACATTAAGGAGGAATTATGTAACTTGCAGTGACAGCTCGTGATAATTGTATTTCGGAGAATAATTAATGACTCACCTACATTCCGGAGATGTTTTAAACCAAATATAGCAATGATTTTTAATTTTAATAATCTATAATCCAAAAGGAAACATCATATACACAGGACAAGAATTATTCAAACACGCCACAAAATCTACATGTGTTAAAAAATATAAGTAACTAGCTTTCAACTTCGTTTTAATCTAAAATGAACTCAGAGCGCACAAAATCTAAAATTTTGATCCCCCCCCCCCGTGACTTTTTACGTTTATCCCCTGTTTACCCGTTTAGTGGTAAGTATTAAGTTATTGAACATGGGAGAATTAGCTGAAATAAAAAGTATGTTACAACAAATGACAGAAGAGATAAAGAAAAACACAGAAGAAGCTAGAAAATTAAGAGGAGAAATGGAAAAACAAGAGAAAAAATGGGAAGAAGAGAGAAAACAACTAAAAGAGAAAATAGATAAATTGGAAAACCAACTGGAGGCCACGGAAAGAGAGAAGAAGATTAAATATTGTAATTAAAGGAATAAAACTAGATAGCCAGCAAAAAGAGGAAGCAGCTATGAAGTCTTTCAAAGATAAGCTGCAGGTTGAGGCCGAGGTTGAACAAACAATAACTATAACTAATAAATGGGGAAAAGCAGTGAATATAGTAAAGCTGACAACATGGGAGACAAAACGAGAAAAAATGAAAAAAAAGCTAAACTAAAAGTCTCCAAAATGTACATAGAAAACGATATGACATTAAAGGAGAGATATATACAAGCAGAAATTAGGAAAATCACGATCGCGGAAAACGGAAAAGGAAACATAACAAAAATAGGATACCGAAAGATTATCATCGATAAGGAAAATGAAATAGTGGCAACAAAAAAACTAAAAGATAAATTAGCATTCCCACAGATGAGAAAAATGGCTACGATTAAGGCAAAAGATTTTGGATTTGAGATTAATAACAGCACAAATGGGAACGAAAAGAGAGTAAATAAATTAAAGGCACATAAAAAGAAAGGAACAGAAAAGAACGGAAAGACGAACATGGTACCGGAAAGGGAGTTAGAAATAAGACACATAAAAGATAGCAAAACACCTATAATGCCAGAAGAGCAAAGGATGTATAAACAACAATGATCTTTAAAAATAGGAACATGGAATATCAAAAGTATAAACGAAAAGGAAGAAGAACTAATTGAGGAGATGGAAAAACAAAAGCTAGACTTTCTTTGGATCAAAGAAACAAAAAAGAAAGGGAGAGGATTAAGAAGGATGGCAAAGGGATACTGGATGTATTGGATAGAAGTAGACAATGAAAGAGCGCGAGCAGGAGTAGGGTTGATAGTAAGCCCAGAAATAATAGAAAGTATAATCAAAGAGAAATATGTAAATGAAAGAATACTAGCAGTAAATATAAAATTGGACCAAACAAATATGTGGACAATGATTGTGGCGTATGGACCAAATGAGGATGCCCGAAAAGAAACCAAGGACGTAAATTTGCAGAACGAGGTAGATACAAGTAATAATAGTATAATGATTATGGGAGACCTAAATGGGAGAGTGGGCAACGATAACAGAGAAATAGAAAAATATCTAGGTACTCAAGGAGAAGAGAGGAGAAACAATAATGGGGAGAGAATAATACATTTTTGCATCGAAAACGATCTAGTAGTAACAAATTCGAAATTTACGCACAAAGACATTCACAAATATACAAGAAAGGTATCTAGTGGGGGGAAAGATCGATTATTGATTATTTTATAGTAGGCAAATGGCGTAAAATAAAGGATGTCAAAGTAAACCGAGAATCAGAAACTGGAAGTGGTCACTTCATACTAAAGTTGGACATGTAAACAAAGCAAGAACGTAAAAAAGACAAAAGGCGACAAATAGTAAAAGAAAAATTTAGAAGCTTCAAACTGAAAATAGAGGATGTTAAGGACAGGTACCAGAAAGTTCAAAAGGATAAATTAGAAAGGGAAAACACAGCAACGTGTATAGAAGAAAAATAGACACATCTAAAACAAAGTATAGTAGAAGCCGCTACGGAATGTTGTGGAGTAACAAAAACGGGAAATACGAGCATAAAAAGAACTGCGTGGTGGACCCCTGAGCTAATAAAAGAAATTAAAAACAAAAAAGAAAATGGAAACAATATTTGCACAGTAAAATAATTGAAGACTATGACAACTATAAGAAAGCCAGGACAGAGGTCAAGGAAATGGTTAAGAAAGCAAAGCAGGAATCATGGAAAGATTTCGGAAATAAAATGAAAAAGAATTTCAAGAAAATCAGAAACTATTTTATTGTACCTTAAAACAACTGAAGAAGAAGAGGGAAACGACTTTAAAAAATATAATGGACAAACAGGAAAATCTACTAAGGAAGGAAGAAGAAATAATGATCCGGTGGAAAGAGCATTTCCACGAAATGCCGAAAGAAGAAAACGAAACAGATAAAGAATTGAGGGAACAAGAGAAAGAGGCGCAAAACAGACAAAATGTAACGACGCAAACACCGAAAATAAGTGGTAAGAAACTGGACAAAGCCATAGGCAAGTTAAAAATAGGAAGGGCTCCAGTAATAGATGAGATAACACCGGAAATGATGAAGAATATGGGGAAAACAAGCAAAGAAAGATTATTGAGCTTGATGAATGAAATAATAAAAATAGGAATAGCACCAAAAGACTGACAATTTGGAATAATAGTGCCTTTATTTAAGAAAGGGGACACAAAAGAATGTAAGAAGTATGGAGGGATCACGGTATTGAGTGTACCGGGCAAAATAGGTATATGCAGGATTTTAGAATCACGAATAAGGAAGAACATAGAGGACACAATAGAAGATACGCAATGCGGATTCAGATCACACAGCGGAGTGCAGGACCAGATATTTATAATAATAATAATAATAATAATAATCTTTATTTGCCCAACAGGATACCCAATTATAGGACAATAAACTGTACAAACGAACACGCACATTATTTAAATACTATAAATTTTACAAAATAATGCTTACCTAAATAAAAGAACAAAAAACATAGATAAATAGTAATAAATATTGCAGGCCGATCTATAGCACAAGAAAACAGGATCAACAGTAAAAAAATATAATGTATAATATAACAAATTTATTCCAAATGCAAAAAAAACATAATTTAAAAAATACTAGAGCCAAAAGCTTAAATTAAAGAAAAATATATAGATATGACTATCAAAAACAGATATATCTGAACAAACAAACAAAAAATATCACATGCATATACAAGCTTATTGCACTCCGAAATATAATATCACAGAATTAACTAATTGATTGGTAGTGCAACAGAAAATATCACTGATGTGACAAATTTTGTTATAATTTTTGCACATATAATATATTGGTGATTTTAAAACTAAATTTGTTCTTGCTAAAGGACAATACAAAATATGATCTTGCCTGGATTCTATTCTAGGTACTACAAAATTTAATTGTTGCAAAAGTTCAGGACAATCTAGACGGTTATTTAGTAAATTGTACAAACATTTCAAAGCAGTGCAAATCCTTCGTGTGTCTAAACTTTGTAGTTCAGCTTTTCGCAACAAACAATTATAATCTGTACCAATCGGTGGATATTCACCTTCGGACTTATACACAAAAAGTTTTATAAATTTCCTTTGTACTCTTTCGACGGCTAATTTATGTGTTAAGTAATACGGATTCCATATTAAAGCACCATATTCTAACTTAGATCTAATAAATGTTACATACAATAGTTTTAAAGCTTTTAAACAGGTAAATTCTCTGCAGTTTCTAACTATGAACCCATATGACTTTAAACTGCTTGACACAATTGGATTGATGTGATCTACAAACGCTAGTTTACTATCAAAAACAACTCCCAGATCTTTCGTGGAATTGCAACGTGTTAAAGGTAACTCTTCAATGTTATAGTTAAACTCGATTGTTGTATTTTTTCTTGAATAGGACATAATTTTACATTTAGAAATATTTAAGTTGAGCTTGTTATTCACACACCACTCATAAACACTTTCCAAATTCCTCTGCAAATAACAACAATCGTCAAGTGATTCTACTTTGGTGAAAATCTTTAAATCATCGGCGAAACAGAGACTTTTGCACTCAATTACACAGCTTAGATCGTTAACAAATATTAAAAAGAGTAGGGGTCCAAGGTTGGAGCCTTGCGGAACACCTGAAGTAGCATTGTAAATCATTGAAGAGCTACCATTATAGCATACAGTTTGCTGTCTATTTGTCAAGTACGACCTAAAGAATCCAATAAGAGACTCACTACAACCAAAGAGTCTTAATTTATTCAGAAGTATAACGTGATCTACACGGTCAAACGCCTTAGCAAAGTCCGTGTAGATCACGTCAACTTGTCCTCGATTATCCACGATCTCCGAAATGTACTGAGTTAGCACGGCCAAGTTGGAAATTGTGGATCTGTTCGGAATAAAACCATGTTGAAATGGAGATAGCTAATTTTTTGCCAAAGAAAATAGACGATTATACAATACAATTTCAAATACTTTAGCAAAGTTAGATAGAATAGATATTGGCCGATAATTAACAATATTTGCTGGGTTGCCACTCTTCAAAATCGGACAAACTTTAGTATATTTCCATTTCTCTGGGAACACACCAGATTGCAGCGATAAGTTAAATAATAAACTAAGAGGTTTGACAAATACAACCGCACAGTCACTGATAACACACGAAGGAACTAGATCTAGACCACAGGTTAATTTTTTATTTTTTAATTTTTTTATTGCCTTTATGATTTCAGTTTCCGTAATCGAATCAAATTGGTTTGGTGCATTTAAATCGATATTCAGCTGATCGCCACTTACCGGTGTATATACACTGCTAAAAAAATGCGCAAACCCATCCACAATTTCTTTTGGACTATTATATTGTACTTCATCGTAAAACATTTTACCAGGAATAATAAGACAGATAAGCGAAAAAGCCATTACTAAAGGGGGACAAATACATATCTGTTTTGTAGATCTACAGATGGCTTTTGATAGAATTAAAAGAGAACAAGTGTGGAAAACATTGAAAAAACAGAGGAATTGACGATGAAACAGTAACAGCAGTTAAAACACTATATAAAGAAAACTCCAATATTGTAAGATCAAGGAACGAGGAATCAAAGGAATTTAGAAGAACTGTAGGATTGAGGCAAGGCTGTGTGTTTAGCCCGTTATTATTCACATTGGTAATAGACGAAGCAATCAACGAAAGTAAGAAAATGTTAAAAAATACCAAGTAGGATACTGGAGAATGGAAAGTACTGACGTGACGGAGCTTTTATATGCAGATGATATGGTGATCTTAGGAAGAACAGAGGAAGAATTACAACACAACATAAAGATTAACACAGGAAAACAAAAACAATGATAATAAGCACAGAAACACAAATTCACGGTATCATCGTAGAAAGAAAAAAATAGAGCCAGTGGACGTCTACAAATATCTGGGAGTATGCATACCATGAAATTAAAGAAACAGTGAGGCTACTGGGAGATTGTTTAATGCGATTAAATCCACATTCTTAGAAAAAACAGAAGTTCCTAAAGAAACTAAACAGAAGTGTTTAAGAAAGTTGTGGTCCTGGTCCTAAATATACGAAAGCGAGTCGTGGACAACAACAAAGGAACATAAAAGTAAAATCAGAAGTACAGAGATGAGATTTCTAAGAAAGAGTGAAAATAAAACGTGCAGAGACTAAATATGAAACGAAGTGTTTAGGGAGGTTTTAAAAGTGAAATAATTGGAAACAATAGTGCAAGAGAAACAGTTGGGTTGGTTGGGGCATATACATAGAATGGACAATCGAAGAGCGTCAAAAAAGGTGTATGAAGCAAGAATACCGGGGTAAGGCAAGAAAGGCAGGCCAAATAGAAGATGGAAAGAAGAGTTGAAAGAGGCGGTGGAAGAGAGGGGAGAGAAATGGGCTGAAGTGTCAAGAATAACGCAGGATAGAAAGAAATAGAAGGAAATATGTAGAAGTCCACCAAACAAAGAGGACAAATCAACCCAATAGCCTTAAACGGCAAGGTAGAAAGGCTTAGGATTAAGTAAGTAAGTTATTGGACAACCATTAATAAACATTAAAAATAAAATGATGAGATAATTAGAGGGCTTTCTACAGTTTTGGGCGTGTGGGTAGAGTCAGGTATGTTTTGTGAACGGCGGTGCTGCTTCTGATTGTTCTGCAAGCAGTTATACCGATAAGAACTAATTTATTGCCAAAATAGCCTCGGAGCTTGAATATGTTTGTAAATAAGCCCGCCAGTTTACTACGTGTGGAACTATAGCGCAGTTCGCCTTCGGAGCACATTGAAACTGCTGACCTCAATTCTGCTGCATCAGCGTTTTCGCTCATAATTGCCATATGAGTTTTGGGTCCTATTTCCGAGCTCCCTTATTAGCTGCCAGCATTGATACGAGCACGTGTGTTGACACATAATTTATGTATTGTTCAGATAATTCGCATATGTTGTTTTACATGTTTTAAGCGATATCGAATAGCTTCCTCCGGATCTCATTACTTAAACCTTGTTATATTATAACGATAGGATAGATGATATAATACGGCTGGGGGGCTAGCGCCCTGTCTGTGCCTCTAAGGAACAGCCGCCACTAGTAACTTGATAATAAATAAATAATGGAACGCGAAGAGGATACCAGCTAGTAGAAGGTGAGAGTTAACGCGTCTAATATACAAAAAAAGATGAATCTTGTGAAAATTATTTAAAGATTTGGCTATAGTACTACGAAACAAGCCAGAAAATTGTTGAGATTTATAAATGTGGCTTCAGAGCGCAAACATTAGCCAGTGATCAGATATTTGCAATACATCAAATCCAATATCTTTGAACAAAATTTGGCTGTTCTTATTGATTTAAAAATACCTACGATACAGCCCGAGATAAACTATACTAGGCTATGAAAAACTTGGATATATTAGAGTTAGAGACATTATCAGAAGAAGACTGAAAATTATATTTAATACAAATAAAGAATATAATTTTGAGTGGTTAGAAATTTCGATAATTTTGGTGTAATAGCTTTGGTCTTCGTGTCCAAGTGTATTTTAACTAAAAGGATTGCCAGGTACCCCGACTTGAGGCGTATCGCGACAAGGGCTTTATTCAAAACTTCCCTCGCAAGTGGACCTTTTGAAACTAAACATTTTGAAAATATTCAATAATTTTTAAAACATTATTAAAGTGTAGACCCTGTATATGTTGGCTCCAAACTATGTCTATTTTCGTCAAGGATAAAAACCTGAGCTATGTGCAAAATATTGCCCTTATTTAACGAATAGTTCTCGAGTTAATGCAAAAATAGACAATTTTTTTAAGGTGCTCACCCTGTATATATTTGACCGAAAGAATATTCGGTTTTGAGACAGGTAGACATAATCAGTCCGCATGCAAAATATCTAATTCCTTCAACAAATAGTTTTTGAGATATTCCGCCAACAGACGGACAGACAGGCTGACGAACGGCATTGAGAAAACATGTTTTTCATTATCTAGAGACATTGAAACGTGAAGATCTGAAGATATCTCAAAAGGTGACTTTCCCACGATTGCAATATTTCTTTTGTCTTTTAGACAAGGGAACTAAAAGAAATAACTAACAAAATTGACAACAAACTTTCAGAGGATCAGTTCGAGTTCAGAAAAAATAGTGGAACTTGAGTTGCAATAGTGGCGCTCAGACTGGTAATACCAAAATTGTATATTCCTATCATAGATATTGAGACAGCGTTTGATAACGTAAAATCGGACAAAATGTTTGGTGGAAGTTAATATACGTGTAACACATTTAAAAATCAGCAAAGGGCACTCGGAACTTTACTCGCAAGTGTAGGTATCGAAAAAAAAAAAATTAAGGTGTCCGCCCTGTACATATTAGGTCCAAAATATAACTTTTTGCGTCAAGGGTAAAAACGGGCTTTATACAAAATATTTCTTTTATTTAGCTAATATTTCTTGAGTTAAGGCAGACAGACGGACTTGAGGAAACAGGAACCCCGAAACGTGAATATCTGAAGAAATCTTGGAAGGTGATTTTTTCACGATTACGATGCTTCCGTCGCCTTAGGTAGGGGATGTAACAAGAAGTTGTTATTTCGAAGGTTTCCATGGCCATTTTTATTATGTAACAAACAACTCCCGGTATTGGAGTGTGTCATTGTTGAGGAAGGCGAACTCAACGTTTCGCCCATTTTCATAAACATTGGATATGTACAGAGGAATGCAAAAAGGAGTGAGACAAGGATGCACGTTGTCAGCTATTTTATTTAATATTTACAACTGTATACAAAAGGCGCTGGATGAAAAACAAGAGAAAACCCAAACAGGAACAAAATTATATAAAATATTATTAATACACAGACGATATAGAGCTAATAAGCGAAAGCGAAGATCTACAAACGGGGCTTAATGACATGGACGACATATTAAACAACAACTACGGTATGAGAAATACTAGTCGTAAAACAAAATTTATGGTATGCGCAAAAATTAATACCGACAATGTAAACATACAATTACAATGGCAACGTGTAGCACAGGTAGTACAGTTCTACCTGGGCAGCAAAATTGTTCATGATGGACGCTGCAAACATGGAATAAAGGCTAGGATTTCGCAAGCAAGGAAGCAAGGCGTTTTATAAAAACAATAATTTACTGACCACTGCAAACACTTTGTGAAGGTCAGGAAGAGATCTATAGAAACGTACATTTGAAGCATCGCTCTGTACGGAAGCGAAACTTGGACGATAAGAAAACAGTAGTGAAGAGTGATAGGGAACATGGTTGAGGCGTTTGAAATTTGTGTTGAAAGTGGCGGCCCCCTATTTCCAAGCAAAATTTAAGAATGGATATTTTCTGGTTAAAAGGTTGATCTGTTATGCATTCTCAAGTTTCGCACTAATTTTTATTTTGCACATCTAAAAATTTTACTTGTACTATTTGGTTTTCCTCTGATCTATATTTTATATTTTTATTTTATTTTGGAACCATACTCGTGTTTATTGGCTCTCGATATCGGACGTAAAATGGCTTTTATGGCCCTAGGGCCTATAAAGTTGCTAAGTAGTATAACAAACACCAACAATGTAGTATAGCAACACCAACAATCTGCGCAGAAACCATAGCACACCAAAAATTCATAATGCCGCTTCGCGTCGCGCTTTAAACATTAACTCGTGCTATAATCTATTGATTATGTCCTTAATACATAAATAACTATTATAGTTCATGTGTCATGTATTTTATGTATTTAAATAAACTGTTTATGTATATAGTAAAAATATTGTTATTAGAATATTCGTGACCCCTTGATACATCCCTCGCGACCGCCGTGTTGAGAAACCCTGCTCTAGAGCATAATTAAACAAAGAAGAGATCGACTTATGGACAGAGCCGGATTAAAGGGGGGGGGGGCTAAGGGGGCTGCAGCCCCGGGCCACCGAATTCCGGGGGCCTCGAAAAGATTCGAAGGTTATAATCTAGTGCGGTTTCTAATCATTTAGATCCCTTTGTACCCGTTGCATAAATGGGAATGGGGCCTCTAAAAAAAATTAGCCCTGGGCCTCACATATCCTTACTCCGGCTCTGCTTATGGAACACATCTTAAAACATGAAGCCATATTGATTATAATTACAAAAGGAATAACAGAAACCGCGAACGCTCAAGGAAGATCATGACTAAGCTTCTTCTTCGACCTGTGGTTCCATGTGGAACAGAGGGCGTTTAGTGACGTTTCCACGACTGATGAAGTTAAGACCGGTATTTAGTAACAAAATGTTTGCTTTGTAACCAACTTGGTAACTTTTAGGAGCCCCTGTTACCTCTTAGTAGGCCACCTGTTTAACAAGTACTTACTTCAGGTA
The DNA here is from genome assembly GCA_940337035.1 of Agriotes lineatus. Lineage (NCBI taxonomy): Eukaryota > Metazoa > Arthropoda > Insecta > Coleoptera > Elateridae > Agriotes > Agriotes lineatus. The sequence goes on along the minus strand of OW679197.1, from coordinate 113,234,682 downwards.
ACATTATTAATGACCGAGAATTTAGTGAAATTTACTCGAAAACCAGAATAATATTATAGATAAGTATTTTATTTCTTAAGGCTTGCAGTAAAATATTTGTATGTAGAAATCAAATAAATATTTCACAACCGAAATCCAGAATGAATTAATGTTTTGAATTTTTTAGGCACCCGTCCTGAAAATCATGCATTACTGCACAATTTTTAGGCTGGAAGGTACTTCTTTATAGGACGATTTTGTAAATGTTTTCTTTATAGAACTATTTTGGAAAATTGGCATTTTGATTGGTTTGCAATATTTGTGTGCTGTGGCTAATAAGGAAATCAACTAGAAACATCTTTAAATTTCAACAAATAGGCCAGTCGATAAGTCGTTTAAAATGGCTGTTAGCGGGAGCAATTCCGGATAAGCTGGAATTAATTTTAATTTGTTTGGTTTCGCGTTAATAAATGTCTCTTAAAATTGCACCCCCTAGAAAGCCCGGATTTGGCCGCCATCTTGAAAAAAAGGGCAATTAATTTTTTTGTTTATTATTTGCAAATATCTCTGTTAGTATCAACTTTAGAGTGAAATATATGCTTATTAAAATTGAAGGAGAGTAAATTATCTACAAGAAATGTTTTATACATTTTTCTCGTGCGACTACCTGTTTCGAGGTTATAGGCGTCGAAAGCTGGATATTCTAAGGGCATTTTCAAATGTTTTTATTGCAGACATTCTTGAAAACATGCACATGCTTTTATAGATTGTCAATGTATTTTCTATGGCAATTAAACATCAGACCAATACAAGTACTTCTGGTAAAAATAGAAAAAATCCATCCAGAAGATCTGAGAAACAGTTAGAGGATTACTTTCAATACGAACTAGCTCCTTATCTACTTTTACTCTTTGATGAGATAGAAATGCGTAAAACTAAAAAAATCAGTCATGTACGATGCGTTTGTACCCATTGAAAACCAACTCGACTCTGAAAATACTCTTCACGTGATAGACGGAGGATTTCTACTGCACAAAATTGTCTGGCATCAACAAGAATCTTATTGTGCGATTTTGGATAAATATGTCGAGTATGTAACAAGACATTACTCAACTAATGCAGTAATAGTTTTCGATTAATACCCGGAGGATGATACAGAAAATAGCACCAAGACTGCTGAGCGACTTTGCCGATTGAAGATTGGTTCATCAGCGGAAATACATTTTGATGAAAAAATGATAGCAACTGTATCCCATGGGAAATTCTTGTCAAATGAGAGGAATAAATGTCGAATGATCTCGAAGATGTGTAAACGATTAACGAACGAAGGTTTTAGAGTCAAGCAGGCTGCCGAAGATGCTGCTACCTTAATTGTCAACATTGCCATTAAAGAATCAAATCGGTAATTATAATAGGGGAAGACACTGATTTATTGGTAATTCTTGCCGCCTTGAATCAGTCTCGCTCTAACATTTAGTTTCTGAAGCCAGCCAATAGAAAGACTCGGTGCCGGATGTGTGCACCTCATAATATAAATTTGGATGCTTCAATTAGGGACAACATTTTATTTTTACACGCATTTAGTGGCTGTGATACTGTTTTCGCATTATACAGGCAGGGAAAAATGAAGTTCGTTATAAACTTTTACAGAAAGAGAAAGACTTACAGAAGGCTGTTCAAATTTTCAAAGACCCAAACGCGTCCCAAAAGGAAATAGATAAAGTGGGAGAACAATTTCATCTTCTTATGTATGGATCAAAACACTCTGAATCATTGAACAAATATAGATACCACTGTTTCGTACAATCTATTAACAAAAGTTTACCATATCTAGCATCATTAGCACCAACCACCGCTTGCATTCGTTCCGTACTTAACAACCAAATTTAGCTATGGTATGGAAATGAAAAATCAGCTTTAGACGGGGAATGGAGAAATTCCAAGAATGGGATAACGCCCATTCCCACTGTACAAGACGCAGCTCCCCAAGAATTACTGAAACTCGTTTCTTGTAAATGCACCAAAGGTTGTAAGGTAGCTTGTAGCTATCGTAAAGCAGGTTTGAATTGCTCAGTAATGTGTGGTTTCTGCCAGGGCAAATTTTGTTTATATACTGGGACGTGGTCGAATTTGACGACGAAGACGACGACGTGGACTTGCATATCGATATAGAACAATCAATAGAACATTCCGAAGATTATGAACCAAATCCGGAATACGAGACAGATGTTGAAGGTCAGGGTGATATTGAGAATTATTTTGAACCACCACCAACATCAAAGAGGCAAACAAATTGATGAGCAGTCAACTTCAAAAGAAACTTGAAGTTAGCAAAGTTTGCATAGTGGATGATACCACTTTAAAAAACGCGCCCAGTACTCTACCTAATTCGTGTGGAAGCAAGTACAAAGTAAGCGACATCATTTCTTTACATGAGTAATAGAAATCGTATATAGTACGAAAAAAGAATGTTTCTTGCATCGAACGCCAATAATAATAAAAAAAGCAACTGCTAGAAAAAAATATATTTCGAGGCCTATGAATTCGAAACAAGCGAATGTATGACAAAAATGCAGAGAACATTTTTTGTAGAGAATTTACTCTTCTTTAATTTTGATGACTACGCATTTTGCTGAAAAGTTAATAGTAATCGACATATTCACTAATATTAGAAAAAATATCAAAATTTTGACCATTTTTTAAGCATGGCGCTTAAATCCGGGCCTGTCAAGGGGTTTCTGAGTCCTAACAAAACAAATTAAAATTTATTCCGGAATTGCTCCCGCTATTAATGTACTTGTCGACTGGCCTAAAAGGTATAATGCTTGTTTGTTATTGTGATATTTCAATATTTAGGTAAAATTAAAAAGAAACGCGAGTAACTAAAAATGTTGTACGTAACTCATCCGGAAATGCCATTTACAAGACTTGTAGGCTTTCAGGCCTGGTCTTCGACATCGACCTGAAATTTGTCTACGCGTTCTGTAAATATGCTCTTTCCGGATTTATTACGTTAACTACTATAAAAACAAACAGTGACAGTACTTACGATTATTATTTAGTTATAAGAGAATTTTGCCGCATGTCTCAGAAAATAAGATGATGACTTAATACTGCCAGTAAACGTCATATTTTTTTTTCTTATTGCCCTCATAGTATTTTTTCAAATATTTAAATAGTTTTTAATTCTGATTTCAAGGGTATGCAATAGTATTTTACAGTAAAAGTCCGTTAAGATAGCCTTTACGGCCGAGCTAGGCAGTTTGTGAGACAAGCTCGAAGAGCGAGTCGAATAATACTTTCGAGACAGTCAAGGCCCTAACGGACGTGTATTGTACAATAGTTTTTGTAATACCTACATATAATTCGGTCTTACCTATCTTTTTTAATTTATTTTCATCAAGACGCTAGATTTGTGTAATAACTAGTGATGAGCTTATTCGAATGAAAAATAACCGGTTATCCGGTTATTGCAATAACCTATGTAACTCGGTTTTCGTTCCAAGTATTCGAATGAAAAATAACCTCATGCTGATACGTACTACGCTTTGAATATTAAACCTCTACGTGCCATATCTCAGCGACCTACGCAGTGCTCGAAATTCTGTAAATATAAATACGTCATAACTCATAAACAAAGCAGGTTGTACTGAAAACAACATTTGGTTATCGCGTACCTACCTCCTATCATAAAAAATATCAAATTATCAAATTCTGGGGACCTGAAACCTGAACGCCTAAAAACTGCAAACGCAGCAAGCTATAAAACAATTTTTTATTTGCTTTCATCTCCAAAGGTTCAAAACAAGAGGCGGCGCCTTTAACCCGCCCGACCGATAAAGATAAACGTTTTACCCCTGTTTTTATTGCGATTAGCAAGCAGTCCCGCATATTTCTTTCTTTCTACGCTTCTTAATAAATACCTCTTAATTTCCAATACATAACACATAATGTACGGTCGGCGCCTTTTAGAAATCGGGACACTACACACTATTATGATATATTTTGCATGTATTTTTTAAGTGCATAAACTGGGTTTTTGCAGTTATTATGGTTTTAATTGTTACGTCAGATTGTTTATTGTTTGTCAATTATGAAATGCCATTTCACATTAATGAAGTAACCGGAACAAGAATACTCCAAAGACTAGAAGAACATATTACGTGTCCCGATTTCTAAAAATAATTTATACAATTATTATAATAATTAACGATTAACTGAGTTCCTCTACTATCTGCAAGTTACGATGTCGATGCAGATGACGGTGAACCACCAACCGGCAAACCGGCTGACTTAATCGAAACGAATCGAGAGCCAAAATATATTCGAATGATTATTCAAATAATCATTCGGTTATTAATATCATTCGAATGCAAATAATTCGGTTATGGAAATTGTCCGGTTATGCACATCACTAGTAATAACGTTTTAGAATGATTGAGAGTGCGTAGGACGTTGCAACTATTGTTTATAAATGTAATTTATTTTCAATTTTGTGTATGGTTGTAAGCGGGTGACAAACGTCACTTTGACGTTTGGCACACAATTTAGCAGGCCGTGGTCATTGCGGACACATTTTGTACGGCCGGACCGTAGAGAGGTTGCTTACGTAGTAGTAAACAGGCAGGTATTACAAAAAACACCTTACAGTTTACTTTTGTTTTTCACACGTTGTTAAAGAAACGAGAGAAGTAAGAGTGCTGTGAAAATAGTTCGTCTAAAAGCATTCATTTGTTTTGTTATTTAAATAATACTTTCAAAACTTTAGTTAGTTATGGCACAACTTTCATCTATATTCGGAAGTGTAGAAAACCCATACACTATAAAATTACTGGTTCTTGATGTTGTTGGTAATAGATTACTAATTACTAAATAGAAACAAAATAATTAAATGATAAAGAATACATAAACTATCACTTATAATACCATGAGTAGTCAAAGTTATGTCGACTATTTTTGTTGTGGTATTACGAATGTCCATTGTGCTTTGGTACGAGAAGGACGAGTGCGCTAGCACGAGTCCTAACCCCAAGCGCAATGGACATGAGTAGCGATACCACCGCAAAAATAATCTACTTAACTTTGCCTAACAATGGCATTCGAGGGACTATTCAATGAATCAAACGATTTTTTCAAATTAGTTTTCAGTAAATGTAGCAACAAACTACGCAATTTCTATAGCAGAAAACTAAAATGGACTTTTGCCAATAAAAATTATTGTTTAAAATATTCAAGGCTAATACCACAAAAGGTGAAAATTTTTTGAGGATTTTTTCCGTTCACATGCAAATTATTGTGTTTAAATTTCGCGAAACCAAAACTGCGTTTAAAATTCGGCGAGAGCGCAGGTCGAGTGCAATTTGAGCAGTTTTTGTTGAGATAAATTTGCAATAATTTGCATGTTAACGAAAAAAAATCGCTTAAAAATTTTTATCTTGAGTGGTATTTGGAAACATTATTCAACAATGTTGATACAAGGGAATTATCACGCCCCCGAAACACACAACTGCCCTGTTTGAACGTTCATTTTCATTTAATATTTACAAAATATACAATTCTCTACCTGAATCGTTAAAACGTTTGTCAACTAATTCATTTAAAAGAAATCTTACAAAAATATTGCTTACTCGTCAATAAATGACTAATTGTGTTGCTTTGTACTGACTAGTGTTATGTTGTTCTAGATTCTATTTAGTTTTTTTTTAGTTTAGCATTTGTTTTTCTAGGATTAGTGCTTCACATTCATTACATAATTTATAATTTCATAATTTGAATAATTCTCTAGCTTATGTTATTTTATATTATTATTTTTGTGTTGTTATGTCTTAAAAAATATGTTTACATATATTTCGTTTCAATTCAAAATCTTCAAGGTTTAAGTGGTAGAACAGGGTGCGATAGGAATTATCCTCGCACATCTGAACTTCACCTTGGGATTCTTTCACAATTATTTCTGTTTTGTTTTGTATTTACTCACTGATATTACTTTGCATGTATTTTTTTTTGTGAAAGAATAAAGATATTATTATTATTATTATTATATATAACTTTTACCGTGTTCGACCGCACACATTTTTGACGTTTTCCACTATTAAATACTGGAGCTTCTAACACGATTGTTATGAGTTTTTAGAACGACGCCGATTTGGAAACTTCACTTTGGCGTTTTGGCGAAATGTCAAAGGCTACTCACTAAATTGAAATCGATCGGGCTCGCGTGAAAACACTGCGACATAAGGTGTTTTCAAAGACAGTCAATTTTGATTGGCCGTTTCTAACAAATTGAACAATTTTCATTGGTTTGTTCGTTATAGTGTTGAATAATCACTTGAATACCTTCTAGGAAGATATATCCGTTGATATGTTTTTGCTTGGTCAAGAAACGTTAAATTGTGGATCTTCATTGGTCACTTTTTGACAGATGACAGGTAAATTGAATAGCCGGTTGGCGGTTCACCGTCATCTGCAGCGACATCGGTTCACCGTCATCTGCATCGACATCGGTTCACCGTCATCTGCATCGACATCGTAACTTGTGAGATGGCATTTCATAATTGACAAACAATAAACAATCTGACGTAACAATTAAAATCATAATAACTGTAAAAACCCAGTTTATACACTTAAAAAATACATGCAAAATATATCATAATAGTGTGTAGTGCCCGATTTCTAAGGCGCCGACCGTACATTATGTGTTATGTATTGGAAATTACGAGGTATTTTTTAAGAAGTGTAGAAAGAAAGAAATATGCGGGACTGCTTGCTAATCGTAATAAAAACAGTTGTAAAACGTTTATCTAAAGGCGCCGCCTCTTGTCTTGAACCTTTGGAGATGTAAGCAAATAAAAAATTGTATTATAGCTTGATGCGTTTGCAGTTGTTAGGCGTTCAGGTTTCAGGTCTCCAGAATTTAATAATTTGATATTTTTTATGATAGGAGGTAGGTACGCGATAACCAAATGGTGTTTTCAGTACAACCTGCTTTGTTTATGAGTTATGACGTATTTATATTTACAGAATTGTGAGCACTGCGTAGGTCCCTGAGATATGGCACGTAGTACCTTGGAATAGAGGTTTTATATTCAAAGCGTAGTACGTATCAGCATGAGGTTATTTTTCATTCGAATACTTGTAACGAAAACCGAGTTACATAGGTTATTTCAATAACCGGATAACCGGTTATTTTTCATTCGAATAAGCCCATCACTAGTTAAGACCTATTATTGCATCATATAAGAGCCCTACTTATAAATTATCAGACATTTTAGTCAATATCATAAACAGAAATATATACAGTGCTAAAGACTCACGGTCTTTAAATGTTTTATAGATAATGTTAAATTCCCAAAAGATAATGTACTATTTTTTTTAGATGTTGTATCCTTGCACACAAACAGTCAAACTACATTTCGAATTAATTGAACAAAATGGGAAAAATCAATGTATATAACAACATACCTAAAGAAGACTTCACAGCATTAATAAAATTTGTTCTTTAAAATACATTTCTCTTATTACAATTGCAAATGTAAAAAATAGTTGTAGCAAAAAACAACCAAAACATTACATTTTATCAACGATACGTCGATGATGTTATAATAAAAGCAAATAAATACGCAATTAACACAATTTCAGTAATGTACTATGTAAGACAAAAAAACTGGGACAGTTAGTATAGTCTGTTGTGAATGTGAGTACCTAAATATGTACAGCTCCTAGGTATTTCTAACTTAATCGTCAACTTGCTTAGACGTCGCTATGAATCAGAATTGTTATAATAAATGTAATTGTTTAAAGCCTCGTTTAAGCTAATCAAATTATGCTAAAATATCTATCAAGAGTTGTCTCAGTTTGTTTTGTCTTGCAAAGTACATTCTAGCGAAAACAATTCTCAATCAATAATTGTTCACTTATAATACCATGAGTAGTCAAAGTTAGGTCGAAACAATTCCACAAAAAAACTAAAGATCATTTAAAATACGCTTTTAGAAAATGATTACTCCAAACAATTATTTACTAAAATTCCATATATACCTTACTTCTCTGAAAAGAAAACCAAAAAGAACTAAAAGTACCTGTAAAAATCACAATCAAAATCAAAATCAAAATCAAAATCAAAATATCAAACTGATTTTTTACATCTAATATGGTTTATAAAATTAATTGTAATTGCTGTAATGCAAATTATATCGGTCAAACAAAACAGTATTTAAAAAAATATCGCAACACTAGCAATCAATTAAAACAAAATTCTAACACCCAATAAACCAAAATAGTATCCGATCACGCAGTAAATATGTTACATAATTTTAATTTTGCAACACCGAATGTTTTTATTAAATTAAATACATATATTCAGTATTTAAAATTCGCTCATTTCAATTGTTTTTTCACCGTAACGTCAATTAATAATTCGCATAAGGCAGAAGGCGTTTATAATTATTGCCTAAAAGTAGTTTAGTTTTTAACGAGTTGAACAAATCAAACAATAAAACTGGATCACAACCATTATACTTAATTAAAATGGAATCTTCATCAACATTTGTTTTAAGTGATGTTTTAAAAAATCTCCACATAACCTCGAAGTAGCACGAGGTAATTAACCGATAATCAAGAAATGTTTATATATTCATAGATCTACTTCTTTCAAAATTGAACTATTTATTTTTCAGACTTTAAAAACCAACCTCAAAATTAAAAACGCTTCAACGAAACCTTTCAAACACGAATTATTTATTATAAAAATGAATTTCTGAAGAAGCTAAGAAATAACTTGGCGAAATGTATGTAAAAATGTAAAAATCATATATAAATATTTCAACAATGTGCACCACCTTCGCACATACAACTGTTATATAAGCAATTTTTATGTAACTCTCATAGTTTTAGAAATATCTTCCACCCCTGCTTCATTGCCACCGAATCCTGTAAATATTATTTCTTTAAATCAGCAGTGAAAGACGTCGAAATCGTTATTAAAATACGAGAAATCAGCAGTGAAGTAATCCAGTGTTTTACGACTTTTTCTAGGCCGCGGTAGTAACATACAATATTAGTTTGTATACCAAGGCACTGAAGTTTAGCTTTTTATCACGAATGTGGATTTAGTTGGCGAGGCCCGTAGGGTCAAGGTAAATAAACTACATGAGGGATAAAAAGGAATTGCAGTGCTGAGGGGTACACAATATGTTTTTTTTTTGAAATCCAGAAATCGTGAAATTACAATATTTTAACCAACTTTTGTAGGTTATGTTGACGCCGGTTGACGTTTATGTGTCATCGCGCCACCTACAAAAAGTCGTAAAACAATGGATTACTTCACTGCCGATTTCTCGTACTGTAATGACGATTTCGACATTCTTCACTGCCGATTTTAAAAAACTACTATTATTTTACACTTTATACATGCCTTTAATAGTTTCTGTCGAAATAGATTTGCTTAAAAGTAAATCTTTTCTACACAAAAATTTAAATAATTTTTATCAACTCTCTTTTCTAGGGTTACAACCAGGCTTAGCGTTTCTTGGTTAAATTTCTGATTTATACTTCTGTGTGATGTATTAACTAATGTTTCCGACCAAATCAACAAACTAAAACTGTAGTAGAAATTAAAATTTTTTTTGTTAAATCTAGATGTTTAACATAGAAAATCTTCATCATCCTTATTTTGCAATATTAAAGGTACTGTACGACAAATTCAACTAACACATTCATGTTAGAATTTGTATATATATTTTTTTAAATTCTGTATGGTATTGTACATATGTATTTACACCTTAAGGTTCAAAACCTAATAAACGACTTTTACCATAAACAGCATACTATTATTGAAAAGGTAATCTAGAAAATAATAGAAGTTCTTGGTCGAGTAAATTTCCTAAACCGAAGCAAGGCAAAGTATATAAGTGCACTACATACAAGAAATTATAAATTTACGAAAGATAAGTTAAGAATGCAAAATGTTTCAGAAAGTGACAAAATGGAGTTAACCATTAAAGTTACTTGCAACTAATGTTAGAATATTTATATATTTTTATAATATTCCTGTTTTCGAAATGACACCGACCCGTCTGGTATCACCGATTTGTGCAGAGAAATATCACTGCGCACAATATTCAATGCATAATATAGTCGCTATTGTTCCATACGTCTCAATCATTCCTATCTCTGCATATCAGAGCTCATACTTGATTCATGAAATAGCACATTAACTGCAATTGTGTAACAATTATTCATATATAGTAGTGAGTCACTATCGTTAACTCTTCTGCTATTTTAATTTGCTGTAGATAACAATTAGTGGGGAGAGCGAGTCCAGGTAGAAGTGTTTAGAATTTTCAGTCTTATTACTCATTCCAGTAATAAACGTGTTCGGTAACCAGTTTCCGGGTGTAAATTTGCGAAATGAATTCTCAGGTAAGCATTGCTATTTTTAAACCCTTGGAGCAGTTGGCTTTAGAGAGATATACTCTATGACGTTGCGTTTGAGGTTAGAATTATTGATGTTGTTGCAATAATCTGATAGATCGTAACTATCTCGCCGTGTCTTAATAGAAGTTCATTATTAACCTTCTTTCTCCAAAATAATGAGCATTGAGTTCTTAAGATCGGTGTCATAACCTGAAATTTCTATTCGAACATTATCTAGCTACATACAAATACGCCTAACACTATTCATTATAAGCCTATCTTCCTTATATGTTCATTTCTTTGGATGCTCTTATCAAATCCAGGATTAATACAACTGCACACTTATTTACTTCTAAGAAGAGCACCATGTAAAAAGGAACTAAACTATGTTGACGTGTTTTAGCAGAACGTTGACGGATCTGTTTATAACATTTTGTTATTAACATTCCTTCTTCAAAACCATGAGCATGCAGATGAGATCAATGTTATAAGGTTATTAGAATTGCTATACAAACATTTAGTTTAACGCAATTACGTACCATATGGAAAAACAACAAGATAATGCATCTAATTCTCACAATACCAACTGGTCAGGGCCACATATTTAAATTATAATTGGAATTTGATGCCCAAGTCTTGTGTGATTGTCTCATCATATATGTATAAGAGGAAAATAACTCCCATATAGTTTATATTAGAAAATAGCAATTCTAAATATTTACATAGCAATGACTAACTAGAGGGTAATTACTAATTACTAATCAGTAATCAGTTAGCTATGGTGTAGCAATCCGCTATTGATTCCTTTTAATAAACATCATTAATTCTTTTTCATAATATTATACCGTTATTGTATTTTAACTAACTAAACAAACACAGCCGCTGGCTGTTAAGGATCATAACGGCCGCCGGCCGTTATTGACAACATGATATTTTAAAAACAAAGTCATTCATTACAGCCGCCAGTCGTTAAGGATTATAACGACCGTTAAATTATTTTTAAAATGTATAAATTTGTATTACGAAAAATTGGGAACAACACACGGCCGTTACGCAAATAACGGACTTGTTGATTATAAACCTCGGCCGTCACCTCGGATTACAAAATTCAACCGCGATCGTTATTTGTTATATATCGGACTAATGGCGTTAATAACTATTAATGATGGCTGAAATGCTACAGGGTTTGCATTAAAAACTGTGCAGTGTCTTTCAACCATTAAAATGAAATTAACATGGGTGTAATATGAAAGGACCGATTTTGTTTTAAGTCGGCATAGTAATATTTTGAAAGGGCGAAGTTCTGTTTTATTTACGTAAAATATGTTTTTAAGATGGAAAAAGTTGTTCTAATAAAAAAAAACGTTGATTTGACTCTCTCGACACCTTATTTTATAATATACTGAAATCAGTTTGCTTAGAAATAAGCCACGTTTTCATTTCAAAATTAGTAGTCATTAAGATTAAGTTGTTTTCGGATTTTTTTAGTTGACAGCTTCACTTGATATTATTTGCAAGTTACTAATGTCAAAATGACATTGACATGTGAAAAGTACTTCAGTTATAGAGAACCCATTCTGGCATTTTGTTGGATTAGAGGGATCCCTTGTGTTATTTATTAATCATCATCAATCATCAATCAAAAAAAGGCGAGCGACTTATTTTTGCATTTCCCGATTACTTACAAACTCGGGACAGACATTGTTTGGGCGCTATGTTTGATGCGAAAAATCCCTAATTCGAAAAATTCGATATGGCGGATCCATTATGTCGGTCTTAAGAAAATCCAGCTTTTTACGTTTCGACTCCTTCCAAAAGACGTAGAAATTGTTAGAGGACTTAATCCGTACCATGGAAACCACTATTGGAGTCAAAAACCACCAAAGTAATACAGGAGGGTTGAACTATAGGGTATGAAATAAAATAAGGGTGGTTGTGTAACCATTTTTCCACTAACCGGGGAACTTTTTTTTCATAGCCGTCAACTATGGTTTTTTTGCCTCGACAATCTCCTTAATTTGTAAGTTTAATTCTTTGACATTTTTAATTTTGATAAGTTTAATAGGAGATTTAAAAGTCAAAATTAAAGTAATCTAAGATTTGAGTTTGATATAAAAATCTTATTGTCGTAGCAATAACAATAATAATAATAACAATAACGACAATAAGATTTTTATTTATAAAACTAAAATCTTAGATAACTTTAATTTTAATTTTTAAATCGTCAAGTTCAACGACAGATTTTGGTATTAACCGTAATGACTTTTAAGACGATGCAGAAAAACAATATTTACTTTATCTACTTTGATGTCACAATACGGTTATTATAACACCGAAAACAGTGCTACAATGGAGCCCATTATAGCCTGTTTTTGCATGGTTATTTTTATATGAAAAACATTGAAACAGCCTACCTTGATTCAGACAACACATTTATGAAATGTTAAAATTAAAAGTTTTTGATGATTTTTATGCAAAGTAGATAAAATAGTATATTATACTCGTTTAATAAGAGGCATTGTAGCACTCGTTCCATTGGAGCACTCCTCGCTACGCTCGTCGTGCCCCAAATTCACTCGTGCTACAATAGACCCTCTTGTTAAACTAGCATAATAATATACTATTTCGCGCTAGCAGCAGTAAATAGTTATTTAACAAACAAGTGTGTTAATGAGAGCAATTAATAATCAAGATATTTTAACGTGTGATCGTTAGCGAACACGTTAATTGTTGAGATTATTTACCACCGATTAACACACGAGTTAGTTACAATATTTTTTCGTTGATCGTATGTTACTAAATTGGAAAAAAATATTTTATCGCATGACAAAAATTTGATGTTCAGGGTAGCTTTGATTTCCTATACTAAAATCGTTTATTAATAGAAAATCTTTCATAGTAGGAGTCATTAATAAACGATTTTAGACAATTAGGAAATTATATATTGATGAACGATTTTGTATACATTAACGAAACCCATAAATAAACGATCAACGGAAAAAGTAGTTTTTGCAAACGTGTATACCTACACAACATTTTTTGTGCAACTGCATTGGTTAGACAACCAAAGCATTAATTATATGTGCGACTTTTCAGCAAAGTTTACGTCGCGGCAGTTGCTATTAGTAGCGGCCGCGAAAACGAATTTTAAAGCCGTAATTACGTCCACCAAATCAACTTTTCGGCACGATTGCCGTTGACCTTAAAGTGTATTTTTTTATTTTTATTTGGTATCAATTTATTGACGCATGGATTCATTATACACCTATTACTTAGGCTGGATTGGTCACCGCCCTATCCACAGGGAAATTTAATAATAATGGAACAAGTACCTAGGCTTTTCATAAGAAAAATCATGGGTAAACACACATACAGTAGGTAGGCCTGGCGAAGACAGGTTTATATACTAGTTCATTAATAAAATGGAGTCGAGCACCCCTGGTGTACGGTGAATACCGTAAAAATGCAAATGCAGTTATCCAGGCCATAGAGCATCATCTAAAAACACATTCCGTCAGCTTTATTAAGCGAGTACGTACAAAAGTTTCAGTAGTAACAACCTTGATCCATATGTCTTTTAAATCCATATTTAGTATCTTGCGCATGTTGGTAAGGGCCTTCAAGTTATATGGCCTACGTTGTTTATATTTTGGAATTTAGAAATGGTTCTTGAAATTCATACATCTAACTTGTTTAAGTTAATACAAACTTAACAAACTTTATGCCCTCGATCTAGTCCTCAAATTGCTCTTGGAAAGTCGTCTTGCAGATCTTTAATTTATTTAAAAAGCGTTAAACCATTTGGTATAGTGCTCTGTAAAAGTTTGGTCCCTAAATACATATTTCAGAGAATCTGTTGTTAAATCTGACGTTATTAGTGGTGCAATTATGCGCATAAGGGCGAACACAATGTTATAAAAGGGATCTTTGTGGTTCACCTTAACACAGACAATTAGGTATAACTACAGTCGCTTTATGCACACAAACGGTTACCGAGCTCTGTGGACTAGTGGTTACCACGTTTGCTTAGCATTCGGGAGGTCGTGGGTTCGATTCCTGTGGCTGTCTAGTTTGATTCAGGTTTTTAGGTGGTTTTCTTGAGTAAACAGAGTACCTTCTCTGAGGCAAATGCCGGGGCAGTACTTTTCCACCTTTCCTGGCCTCTCTTCCATTCTACACCCCTACTTTCTCTCGCCCATCCTGAAATTCCCGTTATTCGCTGAAGAGGGACGCAAGGTCCTTACAGCAGCCCGCCCCCAGTTGGGGGAATTGAAATGACCTTAAACCTTTACCTTACACTAACGTTAATAGTTTGATCATATATGATCACGATTTCTATTGGTTGGCCGCCATTTTATGTCTTCCGTAATTTTGACAGTCAAATTTAAATTTCAAAAATGTCAAAGTCAAATCTATTGAAATATTGATTTGGCATGAAATCAATAAAAATCGGTTAAAATGCGACTACATAGACAAAAGCAATCAATTTTTAGGAATAGCTAGAACTATATTTTCTCAACAGTAAGCTGACTAGGTTTAAAGAAATTTGTCGATTTAAAAAAATTTGCTTCAGATATCCGCTTTATCGTACTAGTACCTTATACTCTTCAGCAGTAATAACCGAGCAACAAAAACTGGTACTGAATTTCCTTTGGTTAAAATCAAAACACACATTGCCATTTTTCGGTATTATCATAACCTCCTCGACTTTTCCCGACCTCCTGGATTAAACTGTCATTTTTTAATAAGAAAAAAACGCTTCCAAATCCTTAAACAAAGAATTATGTAACTCATTCGAAAGCGGAATTTTAAACTTGCCTTATTTTTATGCTTGCTTGGACTGCTGCTGCTGGTCCAAAAAGTCCGTAATTTCGTACTTGTAACATAAATAGCTATTATACAAGGTGTTATGGAAATGAGTGCAAATATTTTAACCAGTGATAGAGCTCACCAAAATGAACAACTTTTTTATTTATCGGTTTTCATTTAATCACATATTTTTTCAATCATTTGTCTCCCCTAAATTTGACGAGCCGCATGGTAAACAAATCTAAGTTAAAGGTAAACGACACAAGTATATTAAAACTGCAAAGTCTTTGCACAAAAAACATGCGATCAATAACTTACCTACCTGAATTGATAAAGTACGTTGGTGACCAAATGTGAACTAAAGGTTTTATCAGTACCTATGCAAAGAAATGTTTTATGTGTTTTGTTCCATTAAATTAAAATGTTATTCCATAGGCGGTATGCAAAAAATTATAAATGGGGAAGTTTTTCAGTTTAGCGATTTCTATTACGGGTTAAAATATTTCCATAATATCCTATATAGATAAAATGCATATTGTTGAAGTAAAGCATATTGTAACTTTCCATCAATTAGAAAAGTGTATTATATCTAAAGTTAAGTGTTCGTTTAAATAGCTGAAACGAAAACGAAAAAGCAAAGTACACAACGTAAAGTATATACAGTTGTAAATTTGTGGCAATGTATAATGTAGATAAATTAAGTGGGAAGGTATGAAGAGAAAATTTAAGCGTATTTGACTCAAGTACATTTTTTTTCTATAATAATTTTCAAGGTCAACTTTCTAGGGGATAAGTTGCATTCCTGCAGGGTCCCTAGTTTTAATAATGTTGGTATATACATTTTTAGTTCTTTTTCCACTAAAAAAAATTATTGTCATTTTGACAGATATGTCATAATTTAATATCGCTTGCTTCATTTTTGCATTTAAAATATTTCTTGGTTTTCTTTTTTTATCCGATTTTATTGATGATGATGATTCTATGTTAAAAAAAGAAATTTGTGAAGGGTTCAAATTAAGAAACTTTGACATTCAAAATTGTTCTACCAACACGAGGTATAAAAATTTACTAGCGTTTTAATTACATATCTACCAACATTGTAACACTTTGACAGTTATTATAGAAAAAAAAAGTACTTTATATACACTATTTTATTAGTTTTGTGTTCATTTTAAGTTCTGTAGACTTACTATTATTTATGTGAGCACTAACTGTAAATAAAATTTATAATTTATCGATACGACATTGTTTTATTATTTCGTCGTATATTTACTTATACTAAGCATTTATTTAATTAAACTATTGGGAATCTCCAACTCCAACCCCGCCACTGGTTTGGACCAGCTACTAGAATCGGTCATTTTATGTATTATACCATAAGTGACTTTTCATATGGGGAGACTGTTTATATACAATTATTCTGGGCAATATATTTGTACATATGTATATTAAGAGCAGAAAATCAGTAAAATATTCTATAAATACAGTAATTCTTTTACATGCCTTGGTTTATCAACCTTATGGAAGCAAACATTTTGAGCAGCGATATTAACACAAAGATTTGCTCGCACACAAAATTATTATAACTTGTTGAATGTTTTCGTTTGAGCAAAGAGCTGCCATCTGTGTGATCTGTACTGCTTTATATTTCCTTCAATAAAAGACACCGATATGATATGGAGATAGAACATACGTAGTAACAGAATTGGAAATCTGGACGTTGCAAAGCATAACTAACTATTTGAATGAATTTGTAACATGTGAGCAAATGAAAATGAAATCAAGCTTGGCTTTGAAAAAATTAAGTCGCGATCTATTACTTCTGATGTTTTTAATTTAAATATGACAGTTATTATAATAGAAGTGCCAAGTTGTTTAATTGATCAAATTTTAAAGTACACATGTTTATAGTATTTAACATATTTAGAGGGGCAACCCAGTCTTAACATTCGAGCATATTTTTAACACTCGAGCGAGCGTAGCGAAGCAAGAGTGGTAATTTATGTGAGAAATGTTAAGACGCTTACCCCTCGAAATGCGTTCATTAGTTTATTGTTCACTGAGGCAATAATTTTGAATCAATAATAATTACTAAAAACTGCTAAATCGAAATCGGACTATCATGAATATGTGTGATGTTGCTATAGTGCCTGTCGTAAACAAAATAAAAATCTTAAAATGGAAACGCAAAACATGCATGCATGTTAAATGAGTGGATGCATGTTAAATGTATCTTAACATTCGAGGACGCGATCATGTTAAACACTGTTTAACATTTCAATGAACAATAAATCAATGAACACTTTTAGTAGTTTTTATAATTTAATACGTAATTATTGATGCAGCAGATGTAACATTGTTTAAGAGTGGGTTTTTATGTTAATTTTCAAATAAAATTTTGACATGACAGTTGGTGACAGTTATGCAATGGTTTAGGTTATGCATTTTCATTTCATTCTAGAACATCAACATATTGTGAATTTATAATCGGCATATGTTTCAATTTTCAAAGCCAAGCTTGATTTCACTTTTGTTTGGTCACATGTTTTATTTAACTTTTATTTGTTTCAAGATCAGTTTAAAGGGAAAACTCATTTTTTATCATCATAGATTTTATCATATCATATCAATTGCATGTTATTCGCCAGCTATTGCTTAAAAGATTATTTAGTGGTATATTTTTATATAGGATTTAAATTGTTATATCAGAAAAAATCTGTTATTATTAGAGAGCGGAATTATAAGCACAAAACAATTCAAAAAAGCGCTTAAAGAAGCCTAAAAAATGTTTTAAAAGGCGTTAATTTAAGCAAAAAAGCATTAACTCTTACAAAAAACCTTTATCATAAAAAACGCCATAAATGAAAAAAAAAATTTTATTCATTCATTTAACTAATAACCATAATTCTGAGAAACAAGCATGTAATGTGACACTAAAAAATCAAATGCAAACACAATTCATCGAAAAACTTTAAATGCAAACACAAAAATTAAAATAAAAGACTTGGGCACTAAAAAATTAGTCTTTCAGAAAACTATTAATTATTAAATATTGTTCTAAATGCTCCATTGTAAAATTTTGTCGCCTTTCACTTTAAATGTTCTTGTATGTAAAAAAACTTCTTTCTACGTCAACACTGATTTTATTGAAGCATATTTTAAATTTGCTACAATAGTCGGAACAATCTCAAAATCTTCTACAATTTCATCTGCCAAAATTGTGGAAATTTTATCTAAAATTTTATGGCCTTCTTTTTTGGAAAAAAAATCCTTACATTTAGAAAGAACTATTCGATCAATTCGCCCAGGTACTGCACAAACAGCATCTTTTGAAATTATTAATAAAACATTTTTTCGCAAGGTGCTTTGATCACGAACGTGCATGTGATCATATTTATCCAGGAACATTTTGAAGGAACTATTTTGTCATTTCTTCAGTGGTATGTTAGGTTTTGCAAAGATCTAAATTACACTGTGCTTGTCTTTTGTTTTGGCTGATTTTCATACTTCTTTAATTGTTCTTGATGCAAAGTGGTTTTTACACGTAGAATGACGTATGTTTTTGTCGCACTGAATCTATGATTTTAGTACTTAATTTTAAAGAACCCAGATCGGTTTTATTGCTCTTGTATGTATTTTGAATTAAAATCAAGCAAAACGAGGAATAAGCGAGATTTCTAGTGTGTGTTATCTAAAATAATTCAAGGGAATACCCCAGTTTTTCAGGAATTCCCAGAAAACCACTGCACTGACTGCATTTTTAAGCCCGTCGCCATACCGGAGCAAACTGCATGCAATCAAAAAATATACTCTCAAACGAATCAGATGGAAATATTCGATTAAGAAATGAATTAGGCGGAAAATATAGAAACTGAAAACTTAAAAATAAGCACTAATAAGCACAAAGTCCGTGTTCTCTTGAACCCATTTCTTCCATTTATTTCTGTCTCTTGTCTCATATCCACGCTTTCCTTGGTCTTTTATCTTCTTCATTATTGATTCTTGCTCAAATATTTCCCTAATTTCCTCATTCCATATTCTATCAAATTTTGTCTTATCTGCTATGTTCCTTAATAAATGTTTCATCTTTATGGCTGTTATTTTGCTCTCACGTTTTACTTGAAGTGTCCAGTGTTCGCTGGCGTATAGGACTGTCGGTATTGTGACGGTGTTATGTACCATTAGTTTCACCTTTTTGTCTATCTCCTTTTTCCTAGTATTGTTCTGTATAGTGCATAGTAAATCCTGTTTCATTTTTTTATTCTATTCGTTAATTCTGCTTTTATTCTTCCGTCCTCTATAATTATGATCCAGATATTCAATTGTTGTAACTCATTCCAGACTGATCCCTTTGCATTTTATTTCTCTGGTTTGATCTTTCATTGCTTTGGTTTTGTTAATATGTACCTCAATTTTCATTTCCTCTATTTCTTCTACCCATAGGTTTACTAGTTTTTGCATTTTATTATCTGTGTCAACTACTATCATTATATTGTCTGCGTACATTGACTATTACTGATTCTAGGTTTTTAAATACAATAATAATTATTGTATTTAGTTCGCAAATTGTTTCTTTTATTTTTTTATTATTCTGTCCATTAGTACTATAAACAAGAGCGGGATTAGGCTATCCCCTTGCTTTATACCTCTCTCCATTGTGAATTCACATGATCTCTGTCCAGCTAGTTGTACTTTTTCTGTATCCGTTTTACATATATTTCTAATGATATTTATTAACTCTCTATAAGCATTTCTTCTTTTATCAATTGTACCAAACGCCGCTCTTAGATCTACAAATGTTAATAATAATTTGTCCCCTTCATCTATTTTTCTTTCTATGAAATTCCACACTTCAATTATATTATTATTAGTTTGCCTATTTGCTCTAAATGCTACTTGTTCATAATCTATTTTATTTTCTATCACTATTCTCAATTTTTGCTCTATTATTCTAGTGTATACTTTGAAGCATACCGAATAGAGGCAAATCGCTCTATAGTTATCGCAAATCATTTGATCCCTTTTCTTATAAATAGGGACTATCAGGTTATTTTTCCAATCTTCCGGTATTGTCTTAGTTCTCCAAGTCTCTCTGCACATTTTCCATAGCCTCTTTGTTCCCATTCATTTGATCATTTCTGGTTCAAATTTGTCTTCTCCGCATGCTTTCCCTGTTCTTATTTTTCTCAGCTATTCTTCCACTTTTCCTCTTGTTATACTTTCTGTTTGTTCTGTTCCGCCTCCCTGTTGTTCTTCATTAATCTCCACTTCTTCATTATTTTTGTGCTGTTCAAACTTCTGCAAAAAGTATTGTCTCCATGTTTCAAGTACTTCCTTTTTCTCAATTCTGTTCTGATTATTCTGGTTGCTGATTCCTCTGATTTATTTTCGTGACTTCCTCTCATCTTTCTTATCTTAGTCCAGAAAATCTTACTGTTTACTTTATATACATTGAGAGAATAATAATTATTTAATTACTCATGCCTTATTAGCTATTACCCACAAACAATTTGAAGTTATTTTAATAGTTATTTTGAAAAAATCACTGCAAATATTTTTGATATAAAATAATAAGGTATGCATATGTCTTACAATCGCTCTGGAAATTGAAAAGTCAAAGGATAGTTTATGTTATGAACGACAATATTTATTAAATATTGATATTTTCAAAAATATTCAGGGTACGCCACTGAGTATTTGCTCGAAAATGCTTATTAAATCTTTCTGGACTTTAGCGATAAGTGTTTAAATTCGAATGGTGACTATGTAGAGGAATAGGTTAGGAGTATGTCTAAGATTTATGTATAATAATGTTTTCAACTTTACATCTTAGTTTGACGGCCAATCGGCCCTTACTTTCCAAATAAGCTCCGTATAATGTTTTATATTTAATTTAAATATGTTGCGTTGCAATAGTTGGTTAAAATGGTGTTAAGTGGACATACTTGTTAATTATCTTTGAACAGTCGATCTACTCTTGGTGAGATACCAGAAGCTGTCCTTTAATAACCTTTAAAAGCGGTATACTATTTTATTTGATATAGTACTGTATATTTGTCTTGACGCAAGTAATTTCAGCCCGGGAAATTGAACTTTTCGGCCCAAATTCGTTAAAATATTACGGTACTGTGTTCCAACTGTAACCAAAGAAAGGCGAGGTTTCAGATTATTTTTATTCATTAACATTTAATTTGTATTCACTTTCATCTGAAAATAAAAAAAATGCTATCTACATAATATGAAATAAAACGTACGCTATACGTCCGCAAAGTAATTTCAACAATACTCGTTTCAATATCCTAGATTCGGCTCCTCGTCCGTGAACATTTCAAGTGTACTGTAAAAATAATTTTCTAGACTTACAACGTTAATAACTATTAATGGAAATTTTGAAATTGGATACCCAAATAACTTTGTATTAATTGTTAGTTTGTTATTAAACCGAGACACGAAGACAATCGTAGTGAATAATTAATATCTACCAACTTATGATGATGAAATATTAATAAATTTTTCTTCGTTACAGAGTAATGCTCCCCAGCCTTCCTCTTCTATGACCACCGAAAGTCCTTCAATAGTAATCACCACATATCGTCAGAAAGAAGAAATCAAAAATAGGCCTTCTATTATCACCGCGGTTTATCGCAGAAACAAGAACAGAAGAAAGCCTTAATAATCAGCATTAAAAAGCAGATTGAGATTGTCAAGGAGAAGAAGTGGGAAGAAAGTTTGTACAAATTAACGCTAGTGGAAAACATGATAAGGCGCTTAGAATCACAAAAGGAAACATAACTAGTGGTTAAATATAAAACTTTATGAAGTAAAGCATTCAGAACCTGCATTATTAATGTGTTAATTAATGTTCAGCATCTGAATTTTACTATATGCATATTAGTTCTGTTTTTTTAGTATAGTGGACGTAGTTCAAAATATAGTAACGACTAATGTGTAAACAGGTCATTAGTCTGTCGTTGTTATGTGATTTTACATTATAAATCGTGTACAGTCGTGTTCATTAAAATGTTGTACAGCATTTGTGCTTTGTGAATATAAATTAAGTACATACAGTTCGAAAAAGTGCTGTTTATACAAAAATACACATCTAGGTTTACCTAGTTGATATAGTGTGAGCGTTTGTTGAGTAATAACACAACCACCAATAAACTTATAACTGTCTCTCTACAACACATTTTTGAACACGACTGTACATAAACTAGTACAATAAGAGTGAGACTGATTTTAATATAATATTGCGACAGAACTAATTGCAATGTTAAATTTTGTAGATTATTAACTGTGTTTTTATTTATTTTGTGAGGAATTGATATTGTGATTATTAATAATGTTTAATTTAATGTTTATTTTGTTATTTCTGATAAGAATAAATATATACTATTTAAAGAAAAATATGGGTATTTATGTTGGACCATGTTGTGCTGTGATCGCAATCACGTTAGATTCGATTTCATTAAATCGAGATTACAACCAAAACCATAGTTGAATTTTAGACATTTAATGTATAATATAGATGTTACATGTTCGAAGTACAAAGTTAATCTATCCTTAAACAACTAATGCATTCACACAATCGACATGCATTTCACAATCAATACCAGTCATCACATTCCTCACATTCCGCGGAAACACAGCCTTTCAAACAACTCATTACGCAACCTATTACTAAGCAATTATAATATTAATATTTTATATATACTGTTGGCTGACCTTCTTGTTGTTAAAGAGTTAATTAACGAAGAATAAATTGACATACAGGTAGGTAAAACAAATGAAAAATACTGTTAAATAATTCTGAACGTAAAGAAAGCCATTTTTGTACGTTACAAAAATGCAATTGCAAAAGTGCTGGAGGTACTGGAAGTACTTCTTGAAAATTCAGAAGTATTTTAAACACAAGAGTCAGCTTTACAAAATGAGAATGTTGTAACTGTATTGTATTGTATTGATACAATATACGATGAATAAGTTAGTAGATTTTTCTACTAAATTATATATTAATTTATGTACAAGGTAGTGACCATGGTCGAGCTTTTATATCATATTTTCATATTGATATTAAATTTTTAATAAATATTTTTGTTAAAATTTAAACTCCTTCTAGCATACGGCAAACCACTTAAGCATTTTTCATTTTGGGAAATTATTCTGTTCTTCGAGTTTGATTAATTTAGAACATTTAAAAACTGCAGAAGACGAAAACCGTATACATACATATTATTTTGTTGTGCTCCATTACTTCAAAATTTATATTACTTGCATATATTAGTGCTGATAATGAAAACCGGTTTTCGGTCAACCGCCGCTTTTTCATAAATCGAAACCAGTTTACGAATCGGTTCAGAAACCGGTTTACGATCCGGTTTACAAACTGGTTTAGAAACTGATTAAAAAACCGATTTACAAACCGGTTTATAAATCGATTTCAAAATCGATTAAGTGATTTAAAAGTCTGTTCTTAAAAATTTGGTGTGAGACACGCACACAACTACCTTTTACAGTGATCTTATAATTAATCAAAAATTTGTTTTTAGCTTCCCTTCTACATTATATAAAATAACCAAAAAAATCCGCTGTTACACATAAAATCCATGGTCAAAGTTTCAGATTTTCAATTTTATTAGTTCTCTACAATGCCCTGTAGAACCCATTTTAGAGCTATTCAACTCAAAAATCACCTATCTCACATAAATACACATTAAAAATTTAATAAAAATGTAACTTTTGAAAAAAATCGTTAGAGTTGTTCTTGAAATAATCGAAAAAAACTGAAAAATAACAAGAGTGAACACCATACTTCCGGTTATTCGATTTTCTTCAAAAGCTTGCTGTCGCATCTAGATAGTACACAAAACTTATATATGAAGTTTCAACGCCATACCTCTTTTCATAGTTTGAGATATTCTGTTCACACACAGACTGACAGACAGACCAATGAAGAAAAACATGTTTTTTCTGTTCAGGGGACTCTAAAACGTGAAGATCGGTTGAAAACTGAATTTTGAATTTTTGTGTATGAATTCAATACTTCCTTTATTGTAAACGGCAGTAATAAAATGCGGATGGTATATTTTATAGTTATAGCCAATTTATATTAGATATGCTACGGTCTTTAAAACAAATTAGGCCACCTCAGATGTTTATTTTTACATATACTAGATTAAATACGCATATTTATATGCGTGTCTTAATAACATAAAACTTGTATAATGGTCCTTAATTCTACTCATTTATTTAACTAACATTGAGAACAAATTTAAATGGCAAACTAAAACATTCAGTTAATTGACGGTGTGTAATAGAATTTAAAATGAAATTAAATTCAAGTATAGGTATATATGGCCAGCAGGTGCGGAGCACCAATGGCTATAACAAGACAAGGGTCAAAGATGCTGGTTACGCCTGAGGTGCATACAACACTTTATGTACGATCGAAATTTTAAAAATGCAGATTCAGATTATATTACATGCTGAGAAATTAAAACAGGGCAATTCTTCCAATTAGTTTAGCTGAATAGTACCTTTGTAAGTAGGTATGGTTTTCATTAATACGTGTTTTTAAATAATAAGTGGGCGGTAAAATTCCTTTTCTCTCGGTAAAATGACGTCAGCGGGGGATAATAGTAATTTACGATACAAGTGCGTAAAGCTACTCTTTAGTCACGAGTGGGGTAGAGTTAAAACGCGAGTGAGCGATCGTTTTAAGCCTCGCGAGTGACTAAAGATGCTTTACGCATGTGTATCGTACAATATTTTATCTACGAGAGAATCTAGAAAACACGGTAAATATACATTTTTTAAAATGTAAATTAGGATTACCAGTAACCGGTCGTAATTGTGCGTGTTTTAAAACATGTTGCTGCTGACAAAATGCCTAATGAAATCTTTTAAACACGTTACTACTGACGACGTAAACTAATGAAAACATGTCATTAATCAGTCGTTTTACAAATTTAAAACTGGCAACTAAAAGGCAATTTTATACACTGTCGTAGATAAAATTCTTTTAAGCCTGCTGACGTCATTTATCGGGGGAAAAAGACTAGCTTTACGCCTAAAATGAGGTCTAAAAATGCCTATTATTGAACCATTGTACACAAATGTCTTTTTTAGTTTATCGTATAAAGTTTAGAAGTGATAATTATACCTTCAAAGTGTTGACACACTAGTTAGATTAATCTATTCACGTTAACAAAATTGAAGGTATACCCCGTTCTGAATGTTGGACATTTGAAAGAGGGACTGCCCCACAGAGTATTTCTAAATTTAGGATATTCGCCGTTTTGAAGATGAAATTATTATAAAAGAGGGTCTGCCCTACAGAATTATGGTTTACCTACGTTTTCATTTGTCACTCAGTTTTCAGCAGTAATAAACAGGGTTAGATTTTACACATTAATTCTGAAGAAAAGTTATACTAATTAATTTGGAAGTTTTCTTGAACATTATTTTATTGATTAATATAGTGCATGCGAAAATCTTCAAATTAAAATGAACTTACTTTCTAATTTAATCCAGCTTAAACGGGTTTAAAGTCGGTTTACAGCCCTGTTTAAGAACTGTTTAAAGACCGGTTTGTAAATCGCTATAAAAACAGGTTTGTAGGTATTCTTCTGGTGTTCCAAACAGTCTGTATGAGTGGTACAGTAAGTGTGGGTGCTAGAGGGGTAGAATCTGAATAGCTCAGGTAAAGCTTGAAGACTTTTGGGCACTTTTGGCACGAAAAGTGTACGACGGAGGATGGATAGCCGAAAATGAAAACCAACTACGTCGTAGGATTTTGACAAAGATCAGGGAAATTGATGTTGTCGCCGCCCAGACCCTTATGACAGGTGTCCGAGGAAAATTGCGCCTCATGGAACAGCCGTTACTAGTGATGTAAAAATAGTATATTGTTTAACGAGTGACGAAAGTCGCATTTTCTGCAAACGAGAGAACAGTTTATCAAACGAGGCGTTTTCGGTTGGGGTAAAACGTGACGAAAGTTGTTCATTTTTGAATGGTTATAGAAAAACTCGTTCTTTTAAATCGAATAAAAAAACCCAAAAAAACTCAAAAATCGTTTTTTTTGTTTTTTATGCATTTTTACTTTCTTTTACAATAAAGGAAGTATTGGATTCACCCCAAAAATTCGAAATTGAGTTTTCAACAGATATTCACGTTTTAGAGTCTTCTAAACCCAAAAAACATATTTTTGTTTATTGGTCTGTCTGTCTCTGTGTGTGTATGTCTGCCTGTGAGCAGAATATCTCAAAAACGATAAGAGGTATGTTGTTGAAACTTGATATATAAGTTTTGTGTACTTAGTCCAGTCACTATGTCATTTTTGCTTGAAAGTGAAGGGAAATTTGAAATTTCTTTTTCGGGGTATTGGTGAGGTCCAGCAAAGCTTAACTTCAAGTTGTCGACCAAAATTTCCTATGTGCTATTTCCGCTATCTTGATAAATGAGTGCGTTTGATTTTTTTGTGATAAATCGGTTCCCTTTAACACTACATAAAAATAATGTAGACATCTTTGTAAGAATTTTGAATATTCTACAATTTATGTTCTATTAATTTTTCGCGTAGGAGCGATATTTGTCGAGATATCGAACGCGAAAGGAGAGCGTGAAAGGGTCGAGATTTTTTTTCGAGCTTCTAGGCTTGTGTCGCATTTCTCTTTCTATTTAGCGAAAAAGTAGCCATTATCAAACTTGTAGAGGTTGCAAATAGCTTCAATTTGACTTATTGTAAGTTGATATGCGACTAAAATTACGACTTGTAGAGCGGGCCAAAGTTGTCAAGTTGGCGCGCAATTTTTATTTCATGTATCGTACTATTACGTAGATGACATAACAAACTTCATTGCATTATTGGAATCATTATATTTTATCAAGTATATAGTATACATCATTATATGATTGTATATTAATAATAATAATAATAAAGGTCTTTATTAAATTATTACAAAATTACACAGAAAAAATATAGACTAAAACGTAATATTGTCTTGGGCGAAGTTCAACTTGATAGAAAAACAGATCTATCCGCTGTTCTTCCACTTAACCCGGTGAAAAACATAAAGAAAAGAAAACAAAAAAATCCAACGATCTACGCTTTGGCGCCAGGCGAAATATTACGCACAAAACAGCTATGGCGGTGTTTAGTGATATAGCAATTTACTAAGTGTGTTATTTTGACCCTAATAATTAATTCATTGATGTTTATCCATAAAATTTTGAAAAATAGATTTTTTAAATTTTGACGTACAATAGCCTCTTACTACATTTGGTAACGAATTATAGCATTTAGTTATTCTGTAAGAAAACGATCGCTTGAAAAAATTTGACTTATGTTGAGGTGGAGTCAGCGTTCCTTTAAATCTTATATTTAAAGCATGTACGTCGGTTCTAAACTTTATTTTGTTGTATAAGTAACTGGGTGATTTACTCAAAATGATCTTGTGAAAAAGACATTCAGAATGAAAGAAGCGCCTTTCTTTCATATTAAGCCAGTTTGAATCTTTCAGCTTATAATGAATTCTTTCATATATTCGTATTCCAAATATGAGGCGTAAATATAATTTCTGAATTTTCTGAATTCTAGCAATATTAAAGCTACTTAAATGTCAATCATAAACAACGGCACAATAATCAAAACAGGACAAGATTAATGCATTACACAAAACGGTTTTCACATTTACACTTAAAAATTGTCGATTTTGATAAATAAGTTTCAAGAAACTATATGATTTTTGCAGACATTTTGAAATATGTTTAGTAAATTTAAAATCATTATCATTATTTTTAAAATCAAATAAAGGTTCACACTTCGGTTGTTTTTCGGGTTCCTCTGTTGCAGATTGACTTCGTCGAGAAGCGATCGAGGCTAGTCTTTCATTGCAATAGTTCTTGTAGCATGCTCTATGGACACTTACATTATCCACTCTTTCCAACATAGACCGATGTTCATCGTGTCCCCTCTTCACGCTCGCCGCTAAAAGAGTTTTCACAGCTTTCACTTTGGCCAAGATAAACGTCTCTGATCAAATGTGTTTTATATATGAAACAATCACCCATTGTAATCTCAAGAAATAACACGTTTACAAAATATTTATTTCTAAACGGATGTTCTATAGCAGAAACGTCAAAAATATCAATTTACGTACTGGCTACTTGAAATTTGACGATTTTCATAATGCAATGAAGTTTATTATGCCATTTATGTAGTAGTACGATACATGAAATAAAAATTAAGCGCCGACTTGACAACTTTGGCCCGCTCTACAAGTCGTAATTTTAGTCGCATATCAATTTACAATAGGTCAAATTGAAGCTATTTGTAACCTCCACAAGTTTGATAATGGCTACTTTTTCGCTAAATAGAAAGATAAATGGGACACAAGCCCAGAAGCTCGAAAAAAAATCTCGACCCTTTCACGCTCTCCTTTTGCGTTCGATATCTCGATAAATATCGCTCGTACGTGGAAAAGTAATAGAACATAAATTGTAGACCATTCAAAATTCTTACAAAGATGTCTACATTATTTTTATGTAGTGTTAACGGGAACCGATTTATCGCAAAAAAATCAAACGCACACATTTATCAAGATGGCGGAAATAGCACATAGGAAATTTTGGTCGACAACTTGAAGTTAAGCTTTGCTGGACCCCCCAAACACCCCAAAAAAGGAATTTCAAATTTCCCTTCACTTTCCAGCTAAGGCCTTATTTTTGGACATAGTGACTGGACTAACTATGCAGATGCGAGAACAAGTTTTTGAAGAAAATCGCATAACCGGAAGTAGGTGTTTACTCTTGTGATTTTCCAGTTTTTTTCAATTTTTTCAAACTTGAAATTTTTATTACATTTTTAATGTGTATTGATGTGAGATAGGTGATTTTCCAGTTGAATACTTTTAAAATGGGTTTCTTTAGTTTTTTTCAATTTTTTTATTAACTCCTATTTTAAATACAACACCCAGCTTAAAATTCTAGAGAAAATTTGTCTCTTCAACTAACGCTCTATTTTGTACCGTTTTTGTAGAATTAGTAATTTTTTAAAATTAAAAAAAATGCTTAAAAATTAAAAACAAATTTATGGTTAATTATAAGATCACTGTAAAAGGAAGTTGTGTGTGTGTATCACACCAGATTTTTGTAATTGGCGGCACGTTTTGGTAGGTATGGTTGGTGGCAGGTAAGCAAACGACAAAACTTAAACTTATTTTGATTTTACATGCTCTTTAAGGTTCAAGAAGACTACAGCACAGAGTAGACAAGTGTTTAATAAACAAAAGTAACATTTTATACCTACTGCTTACTCGTATTACGTAGCGATTCATCAGTCATCAGACAGTGATATGGGTAAACTGCATGGATACTGACTCCGAGTCAATTGAGGAGTCAACCATGTCTGTTAGCGAATAATTTCTGCGTTATTATAATTTCTATATCCACTTTGGCTATGAATTGTAGTGCATTAGGTTTCTTTAGAAATATTTGTTTTTTTTGTTATTATAAATTCTATAATTCACTTTACCTATGAAAAGTATTATTTTTACTTAGAAATATCTGTGTTTTCCCAAAGAATATTACTTGTTGCTATTTACTACTCTTTAATTCTGAAAAAAAGTATTAAAAAAACCACGCCGCTTCGTTTTTTAAACAGGTTTAAAAAAAAACGAACTTTATTTTTGGTTGCATCACTAGCCGTTACATATAATTAAATAATTAAATTATGTTCTCAGATAGTCCACTTATTTTAAGAAAAAAATAATTTCTAATAAAAGTTTGCCGTGCTAAAAATACTTGAGTTTTTATTTTGTGCTAAAACTTATGAAACATAGGTATGTTATGCTATCTGATCCGGTTGTTTTTCAAAGTTTTTACTGGTTAAATGTCCTCTTCATTTCTCCGACACTAGGTTCATTTGTAGAAATTGTTAAATGTTGTGTATAGCTCAGTGGGTCAGGTTGTCTGTCCGTTGATTGTGGTGGTACGCTGAAAGTCCTCTTTGAGAAATTTAAATCCAATGTTATATAAAACCATGTTTAAACTGTTTCTTCTTATATTAGAATATGATACTCTTGAAGTTTATCATTTAAAGAATTGAGAGTAACATGCTTTTCTGAATTAAATATAATAGAATTTATAAAATCAAATAAACAATATAAACATCATACGCAATACTTTCATTATACGTCTTATCTACTGTTCTTTTCATGACCAGTTTAAAATAATTTTGTAGGTTTGCAGTTTTCGATTTCTCGCGGGATCTGTTCGTACCAGGACTAGATAAAACAAATTGTTTACTTTTACGAGTCTTGGCCCTTTTAACAGTAGAAATACTTAATTTTAAAGCCTCGGCTGCTCGCTGCAATAAGCAAACAAATGCACAATAAGATCTTAAATAATAAATTAACGCGTCATACCTCTTGCAAACAAGGTAAAGAAAGCAAATGCCCACCGTTTCCTTTTTCGATCTCGAAATAGTTTTGCTCCTTATTGTTAGTCAAGTACTACCAAACTCTCAGAAAGCGTTTATACGAGAAATAACCTTCATAAATGTGAAGGACAAGCCAGATGTTCATCATATTTATGTTTATGGACGCATACAACGTTGCCTATAATTTCGATTTTTTCTCAAGTATCTGTGTAAAATCTTAAATAATTCTTAAAATTGACTTAATTTATCCGTAACCACACTTTATTTTTTACAAAATGGTTTTGACTATTATTTTCTTACTGTTTACTGATAATACCTTTATTTGATCTAGGGATTAAGGTCGGCAACAGTGTATTTTACAGACACATACCGCCGTAGTCAAATCCACCCCCAAAGACGTGCTAATGTAATACTATACTTTCCACACTCGGAAATATCGAGAGTGACGAGTAGAAAAAACGATTTCTGTGTTAAATTCGTGTAAGGATGACGTAAAGCTCATCTTTGGCTGGGTATCCATGTATGTATATATAGTTCATTTATTTGCTTTATGATTCCAAGCAGGCTTAGTATTTGAATTTTTGTAACAGTGTAGGTAGTTGGCTATAAAGAAAAACAATACAATGTTAAACTTGTTACAGTATTATCACCGTATATAAATCAAACAAGTAGAGACACTCATGCCAAATGTTAAAACATGCCTAGAGTGCCTGGAACAGTAACTTAGGGGGTATTTCTAAGCTTGACAACCAGATGGCAGAACAAAGTTCTACCAATCAGAGTCAGTATATATAGGAGAGTACCGCCACGTCCGCCATGTTTGTTCCTCTGTTATATGTGTTACTTTAAGATTTGTAAAATTGGCAAGACTGCAAGTCTACGTCAAATTCGAGGTTAGCAGGTTAGGTTTTGTTTGTTATTAGACACAGACTGGGGCAAAACATAACCTGCTAACCTCGAATTTGACATAGACTTACAGTCTTGACAATTTCAAGTAACATTTTAGACATAACTCAATCAGTTACTGCTGATGGGAACAAAAATGGCGGCGATGGTGGCATTTTCACGGATCAAAGAATGGCGGTAGTCTCCTACATACTCTGGCTCTCCTACCAATTAGTGTCCCTGTATATACAAGAGTTAGGACAGGTAGGGTGACTTGTTTTGGATCCACAAACCATGGAGTACCTGATTTTTGCCAATTTTAAACTTTATGCATACTTCTTTCAGCTAAAAAAATGAAATATATCTTTGCTACATCACATGGTCCTTCATTTGTGGATCCAATGGCTCAAATCTTAGTACTTATAGGAACTCTACTACCAATCAGAGCCAGTTACTGTCTCTGCTACCAACTATGATGTGGTAAAGTAGTGGCGCCATCTGTTGATAATATCGGAAAGTACCCCCCGGAGCCGTTAAAGGTAATTAAAATCGGCATTTTGATATCAAACGAACCGACGCTGAATGTCTCTACTTGTTTGATTTATGTACTCTGGTGTTGTGTTATGCTCAATAACTGCTAAAGTTACTGATCATTTGACATTAAATAAGGTATTGTTTCTTTTCTCGAAACAACTTGTTCGACAATCACTAAAGTGGTGTTGGCTAAATTGTTTCTTGTGTTGTTGCTATCGGCGATTTGGTTAGCGCTCGCATGTCTGTGCACAGATTCATCACTAGCCCGTAGCGTGTAATTGCTTATTTGTAATTATTAATATTTATTTATATACCTGGGCCGCGAAATGAGTGTTTTGCATACCCAGAAATGTTTGACAGCTGAGACGAAGTCCGAGGAGACCAAACATTTTTCGGACATGGTATACATAACATTTTTAGTGCAACCATAATGTGTACTATAATCAAAAACACATTACATATTAATTTGTTGTGTAACTGTGCCGAAAAGTTGATTTTTACAGACGTAATTACTGCAGGGAAATTCGTTTTTATAGCCTTTGTTATTAATAATGGTCGCGAAAACGAATTTCGTAGCCATAAAGTTGTGTATGCCGCGAAATGTTGAGTCCCTCAGAATAATTTCGCGGACTCGACTTCATCTCGTCCGCTAAACATTCCTCAGTAGGCTAGGCATTTCACAGCCTAGGCCAACAAATAACTATTTTTACACAACAATCTGTAATTGGAAAACTGAGTACTACTTAAGCAAAATACTTTATGAACCTCAGTAGCATTCACAGCTAACATAATGTAATGAAGAATCACTTTGTAGATGCATTCTTTGCTGTGATATGCATTTTGGAGAAAATTCTTTCAAAAATAAAGGTAATTTTCTAAATGTATTTCCGTTTTTGGATTTGGAATTTATTGTTTGCGAAAACATTCAGTAATATGATTTATTGTAAAGTGTATTAATAAAAAATTAAATATTACATAAATTTCAAACAAGAATATACATACTGGAAATAAGACAAATTGCCATAATTTCTATATTCCTAAAGTTAGCTACGATAAGGTATGTACACGAGGTTATTCAATTTTAATTCTCACCACTCGGATTTTGAAAACGGTAAGAGTAACAAGGTGGGTTAAATTAGGGAAAAGTTGTAGATTCTAATGCTGAATAATATCCAAAAAAGAAATTGGACCTAACCGCCCTAACTTTTGAATTATGACCAAGAAACGCACATTTTTGTTATACGTTGATTATTATATTACTTAGATCAAAATTGTCTTGACATTGTTCGAACACTTTTTAAAGAGGAGGTGAAATGCCATTTTATTAATTATTAATTATTGTGTACAAATTAAACTGTTGGTCACCAAACTGACACTTTGAGGCGTTTATTTTGTAGTTAAATGTTATTTTAAGCCATTATTATGGAGGGTGAGGAAAAGGTAATGCAATATGGCTATAACTTGTTTATTATCGATTTAGAAGTGTTTTAAACAAAAATTACTGTGCAAAAGGGCTTTACATAGCCGTGACCTATATTTTATCTTACGTTATCACGTGCCAACATAGGAGCATGCAACTTTTTTCAGGAAACAGTTACAATTTTGAATGAAGTTGAAAACTTTATGTATTTTTGCCAAAAATGTATTATGCAACCTAAAAGTGTAATAGTCACAGGTTGCTATTTGTAAAATTAAAGTTGCACGCTTCTGTGAGTACAACTGATAACCTTAAATAAACACAAGATCACGGATATGTGAAATACTTTTTGCCAAGTAATTTTTGTTTAAGTTTTTTTTTTTGAAAAATTTATAATAAAAAGTTATACCCATAATGGGTAATTAAGTCTTCACCTTGTATGCCCTGCCATGGTTTAAGAAAAGCAAAATTTTAGAAGCAATGATAATCGCAAATGGTCAAAATATAAAATGACGTAAAACCAAAATGTACATTTTTTATTTTTGGAAAAGTTAGTTAAGTTTTTGAGCTTTTACTAAGATGCTGTTTCTTTCGAACATTTTTCAAAAAGTATACTTGCTAGTACCTCAATTGCTACTTAAAAAATCATGTTTTGTCATGTACGAAAAAGATGAAAATTTCATTTCAAAATGTTCTCCACCAACTTCCACAGTTTTTAAATACAAAACTATTTTAGCAAATAAAAAATAAAACTAATGTATTTATTACATAAACGGGGAAAGTTCAAATAACAAGTTTTTAAATCTAAAGAAGATGGAAAGGAGCAAGCACCTTATCAATACTTCGGCACAGTGTTGCAGGGCTTTTTGCCAATTTTTATCCGAATCTTTGATACTAAAAGAAATAGATTCGCCACCAAGTTTCAAACTCGTGACCGTAAACTCAGCCGTCCAGCTTTGTACAATTACAGGTATCTTGAAATACAATTTAAAAAACACATCAAGGCATGTCCGTGTCATATGCAAACGTTTTATTTTCCATTTTAAATACATAAATAAAAGAGCTTACAATAATCTGGCGTTAACATTACGCCCGCTCTTAACACCCTAGGGCGTTATGGACTGCTTTATATACCTCGTACGTATCACAGACATAAACGACAAATAAGAGATCAGTGAAAAATATAATTTTTTCCTGACATAAACTTGTTTATTTTTAATATGTGTAGATATTTTAAATAATTCCTTTTCTTGTAATTAATATATCATTTAACAAATTATTTAGTGGCATAGCATACATCTAAGTATAATTCAAAGCAACTATTTCACTAGCAGCAGACGTTTTTCAGCTTTATAAAAATGCCTAGTGGTTCTGGTTTAAATTTTCAATTTATGTCTAGCTGTTTAAAATAGAAAATCTTCATTATTTTGATTTTGACATATTAAAGCTCCCATTCGACAAACTGAAAGAACATATTCCAGCGTCAGATTTTTAAAAATGTTATTCTTTTGTATTTTACTTGGTATTTTATTATGTATTTACACATTAGGGAAATGAATAGGTTCAAAATCTAACGTAGGACTTTCACCATAAACAGCAGATTGTGATTAAGATGGTAATTAAAAAATAATACACGTTTCTGGCAGACTTGCGAAAACAAATTATAAAAGTGTAGTACATACTAACATACTATAAGAAATCTAAAATTACAAAAGATAAGATAAGCATTCAAAATATTTCAGAAAGTGACAAAATGGAGTTAACTATTGAAGTTATTTAGACAGCAATTAATGCTAGATTTTAGATTAAAATATATGTACTTGTGTTTTTTTTTGCAGTCACGGATGGAAATACTAGCAGGTAATTTTAATTGTGATTAGCCTAGACAACTAAGGGCAACTTTTAGGAATTTATTTAAATTTAACATGAATTGATACCGTTCACAGTTTCAGAATGTTATAGAAAAGAATCGTGACGTAAAACTCATTGGTATAAATGTAAGCAATTCTATGGCAAACAATCGAGTATGTACTGTTTTCTAGAGTTTATTTCTTATGCAGTGTGAATGATTCTTGTAATAAAAAAATGTAATGTTTGGTGACTAAATGGTTTGTCTGCATGTCATTATAGATCTTCATGATAAACATTTTAAGGTTATGCGATTTCCAAGAAAAATAAATAGGGTATACAAAGATGCAAACATCCAAGTATGATAAATCACTAAATTGCAGAAAATAAGAAAAATAGATCAATATAGTTGCATATATTATTTATATGACGCAATCTTTAAATTTTTTTTATTGATTTATATATTTTTATATTGCTGTTCTCAAAATTAAACGAACCGCATTGTCTGCTGCCAACGATCTGTGCAGCGAAAGAATATCCCTACGCAGAAGGCATAATACAGTAGCTATAGTTGCATAAGCCTCAAGCTTTTTTATCCCTGCATATATATTA
Source organism: Agriotes lineatus (assembly GCA_940337035.1). NCBI lineage: Eukaryota > Metazoa > Arthropoda > Insecta > Coleoptera > Elateridae > Agriotes > Agriotes lineatus. Next base: position 113,198,743 of record OW679197.1, on the reverse strand, counting down.
AAGCTCATACTTGATTTCCAAAATAGCACATCTCCTGAGTTAATATCGTTAACCCTTCCTACCATTTTAATTTGCTGTTGATAGCAAGAGGAGGGGGGGGGGGCGTATGTTGGGAATTTTCAATCTTAGTCATTCCAGTGAAAAACGCATCAGGTAACCAGCTGCCCGGTTTAATGTGGAAAATGGAATCTGATAAGGTACGCATTTCTTATTTTTTAGCCCTTGGATTTAGTAGCATTTAGTACCTAGCCCGTTTTTAAAAACTGACTTTAGCTTGAAAGATCACTTATTGAGTTTGCGATTGAGGTTAGAATTATTGAAGAAATTGCAAAACTGTGATAGACCGTAACTATCTCCCCTTGTCATAGTAGAACTTCATTATTAACATTCTTTCCCCAGAACAATTCAGTTGTTATTAACAATATATAACGGCCGGTCTTATAAAGACCACTAATCTGAGGTTAACTTTAATTCGTTGTTAAAATGAACTAACTCCCATAAAAATGTGTTTACTAATGAATAAAATGTCATAAGCACCAACGTTTTGGTGTGCTTTTGTTTAGTTTAACAACGAATTAAAGTTAACCTCAGATTAGTGTTCGTTATAAGACAGGCAGTAAACATAACGTTTCAATACGAACATTACCTACAAAAAAATACGCCGAACGCTACCGTGCCGCTACCTTAAGCGTATTCCGTTTGGATGTTTTCTTGGATTTTCTCATAAAATTCAATTTTAAGGCAACTCCGTATTTATTTATTTCCAAGAAGAGTACAATGTAACTATTGCGCCGTACCTTAGTAGAACTGAAACCGATGTGCTTATAAAATTTTATTGGTAACATTCATTCCCCTAAATAATGAGTATGTAGTTGTTCTGATCAGTGTTATAACATAAAATTGCTATAGTAGAGAGGCCAAACAAAATTAACTCGTCAAATAACGATTTTCGTGGGACTGAGTAGGTTTATACCGACAAGTGGTATCTTCTTATTCAGTGGTGTTTCCTGAGTATGAAAAATCATGTTGTCGCTTTCTCAGCCTGTGGAGTGAGGAGCTATGACGTCACAAAGATGGCCATTCTTGGTTCCAGGTTTTAGTACAGAAAACCAGGGTTTAACCCAAACATCCAAAAAGAAAGTTCTACCCAGCAGCAAACTGTTTAGTACCCTCCTCTTAGTAAGTGGTAAAAAGTTGCACAACATTGCGCGTCGGGTTTAGGCGGGAGGGGGGTAGAAAGCTAGAAAGGTAGTAAAATGGTAGGTTTCAACAGTTTTTCGCGAATATCTCGTTAACTGTGAGGTTTAGCGCAAACTTTATCTTATATACAATTAGCCTATATTTAATTTACAATAAAAATGGTCTCATGCATTTTTTACTTCTAGACAAGTGTTACGGAGATATTGAGGGGGCAATGATGTCATTATTTTTTAGTTAGCTTGAGATTCATCCAAATCACTTGAAAATGAGTATGTTTCGTTATAAAAAATACTTAGTAACGCATCATTAACATAGGAACATTTGTATGTGTGTATGTACGTATGTATGTACGCCTATGTGTATGAATCTGACAATATATCTACATTGCTCCCCTCCTTTGTCGTTTTTATCTTCATTTTGCCTATTTTTCCTTTTAAATTATTCATCATATCATTTTCCTCTTTCCCATTTGAGCTTTTATAATTAAAGCTACTTAAATTACCTTAATCTTTTGTCATATTTTTCTAAAAATATAAAATCATGTGGATAGCAGTGAAACAAGGTTGACGTAAACTTTATCTAATAAGCGTTTTTCTCCACAATACATGCTTTTCAGTAAATTCAATGTTCTTCAATGGAAAGTAGTATGTACAACGTACATGGTAGTTACATAATAATAAATTACAGCAATCAGTAACCTAAACATTGTTAAGCTCTTTTTCATGTTGAAGATTATCTTTATCGATGCCGTCGGCAATAATTAGTGCATCTCTGTTGGTGAACCTATGTTCGAAGCAATTCTTGCACATATTTGAGCATTTCTACCCACTCTGACGACGCTCACAGTTTTTGACATACCTTGTATTACAAGTGCAAACAATGAGGGAGAGCAATTTTTCAGGATCAGCTGCCTTTGTGGTTGCAACTGGACGCAAATAACCACCAATCCTTTTCCAACCCCATTTTAGTGAATCTTTATTGGCATTGAGCCATTGATGCACTTGATGGTAAACTCTAAAGAGTGTTGTTGTCCAGGTGCTGAAGTGGGGGAAAGTACAGCCAACCTCAAAGTTGTGTGTACAGGCTCCTTTGCGATGGTCTGCAAGTAACATTGAAGGCTCAGAGTATCCAAATTATCTGCATTTGTTGATGCAAATATCGAAAGGAAAAAATGGTTCTAGCATCAGCTAGCGCATCTGGGTCTGCATTTGGGTTGTTAAAAGTCATTTGGGCTGTTAAAAGTCAACAGCTTTGTAAAGCTCCTTTTCACTTTGCACTTTTTCAGAAGGCGTTATTTTTCCCTTTCTATAAATTGAAGAAACGGTATCACATCCGGCGAAAGTGTAAGCTGTCAAGAGAACATCTTTCATTTTCCCGATACCAAACTGTATGCACCAGTGCAGTAAACTTTTTCTTCTTGGTTACCTTTCTTCGGTACAATCATTTTCAACTGTTTGTTGGCTGGAGCATGAACAACCAACAAGACCAATAAATCGGTGTCATTGCCAATTACGACAGCCTCTGTTTTCTTCTTTGATTCGTCAATTGCTGTAAAAACGATTTTGATGTCAGCACCACCTTCTGCCTGAATCACTTTGCAGCCAGCTTGCTGTTGTGTACGTGATTAGAGCAATCAGTTGCATCTTGTTTTTAGTATTAGTTAGAAATTTTGCTTCTTCAAGAGTGTCATTAATTCCATCTTCCACTTTCACTTCAACATGTGTAGTAGTGGATGATCTGCGCAAATGTATGAGTATGTGGTCTTTGGTGCTGGGTGCTTCACCATAACCATTTCGCCTCCCCACTACCTTGAATAAAAAAATTATCACCACTTATGTAATTACTATTGATTATTTCCTTCATATCCATAATAATGCGTAATCACCATGGTTTCTGTCAGTTTAATAATGACAAATATTCAAACGTCAAAATTTAACTGCGGTTAAATATGTGTCAAAATTTAATCGCTTGTGAATAATTTTAACATGATTATTAAAGGTGCTTCACTGATTAAATTTTATCTATTCAGGAAATATTCACTCCGAACATCCCGCGTGCATGTAAACTAGCCTGAATAAATTTTGACGATTTTCTGTCAGAATGTTTTGCTCTGAAGAAATATATCTCGTAAATTTTCAGCCCCAAAATCCCTTGTGCTTCTTGTTGAGCCGCAAATTTACTTGACAAGTTTCTTAGCAAAACATTCTGACAGAAAAAGTCAAAATTTAATCGTCGATTTTAATGCACTTGGGATATTACTGTTGATTATTACACACAACTGTCACATGACTGATATCATCTAATGAGAACCATGCATTTTTTGAAAATCGACCAATCCCGAACTGATTACCTGATAAGCTCCTAGGGAAACTTATCAACTGATAAGTTCCCTAGGGATGATTATCGACCCCGTGGATGGTGTCATAATTAGAAATAGAAATGCAAGAAACAAGCAATTTGAGTTTTTTTGCATTATTAGATCAATTTTAAATCATAATTCGTATACAGGTTTTGTGTAATAATCTTCAAAATATAAACGCGGGCGACACATTTACATATAATTTTCCCGCGCCAAGAGTTATCGTGTTGGTTGCCCTTAGAAAACTACCCTCGGGCAGGCCCTCGGGACAGTTTTCATTTCAACCAGCACTCGACCCTTGGCGTGTGTACAATTATCGGTAAGTATGTCTCGCCCTTGTTATATTAGAATATTACTATTGATTAGTTTATATTAGAAAATACCAATTTTAAATATTTGGCATTTTACAGAACAACTAACAGGAGGTTAATTAGTAACAAACTAGATACTATCGAGTCCTTTTAATCGGATTTCAAACAGCAATGAAATATAAAACGGTCGGTTATTTTTTTTAAACCCCACATAGTAATATTTCCAACAGGCGAAGTTATACAATGTCCTAGATTTTTCTGTAAAATATGTGTTTAGATTGTAAATGACATTCTAATAGGATATATAAACCGTTCAATAGCTATTTTCCCGATAGAAGGCCCTGTTAGGGTGATGAATTTCGCTCTGCGAATCTGCTGTCAGCCATTAACAAATGTTAGATTATGCCCATTTTATACAAAATGATAATTTTATGTTAATGTACAAAACGTGGTTGGCAGATTTGGTTTTGGATTTTGTGCCACTTTTATTCTTGTTTAAGATACATTTCATGAAAAACAACTTGCTGATGCTGAATACGTTTCATACTTTATTGAGTAGGCATAATGGTATCATGAAAGTCGTTTTTAAATAATTATAAATTGTATGAAAAAATATGTAAATATTACAATTTATATATTTTTTGTAGTATGCAGTTATATAATAACTTAATTATAATTATCTAATAAATGTATAGTAATAAACCTAAGAGATAGAGTAACAAGGTCAACATAACACACACACACACACACACACACACATACACATCTCACACAATAGTTGCTGTGCAAGCACAAAAGGGCCGCTCCAACTTTGTATCTCGAATCCCTGGCAAGTTGAACATTGTACCGCCAGATGCAAGCACATAAAGCACCAGCTTTTACGCCGAAAGGTAAAACGAGGTTATCGTTTATACATACATACATGTATAGTAATACTAGGTTGCTGATGGTGGTGTAAATCTGTATAAACTAACGCTTCCACATTTAAATAAATGCACATGTAAGAAATACGAAACTGCGAATGAGATTCCTTGTTGGGATGGATGCCGGTATGCTGGTCTAAATTTCGGGCGGCTTTAGATTTTTATACGAGAAATATCTTGAGCTTGGTTTACCTTGGATCAGCTTTGGGAGTTGCGTGGTGTGGATTCTCAGAAGATAGACACTCATTTTCCATGTCATAAACAAGAATTTTGATGCAAAAAAACCCTATTCCATTTCCATTGTTTCATTGGTAGTATCTGAATCATTATCAATACCTATTTCTAACTCAGATTCCTCCAATGACATAATGAAAGGTGGAATGTTTTCAAACGAAATATTTCCCATATGTTTCGCTCAGTCTTCCGAACAATTTTTTTCACAATGATCACAATAATTGTGCCACATTCGGAGGTACACTTTGAAAGAACTTCAAGCCATAAATGCTTAACCTTATCCCTGGATGAAAGCTGAGAATTTATATGCTTGTTGTAGTAAGTTTTACAGAACCCCCATACCATTTCAATAGGATTGTATTGGCAATGGTACGGAGGTAATCTAAGAACCTCATGACCATTCTCTTTAAAAAATTCGTCAGTCACGTAACATTTGTCATGGTCTTTCCTAAACGGTTGGATTAAACTCCCTATCGTTATTAGTTGAAGTTAGTAATAGGTCACACCCTTCCAAAAATTCAAATTTAGTTCCCGCATGCAAAACAGTAAAACGCTTCCCCTCCGTTTTAATGTTAGATTACTTTTAATTTCAGAATCGTGTACCCATCGTCGGACGCTGCATCCATTTTCATAAATCCAGGTTCTGTCCGGGTACACGAATGTTATATTTTTACTAGAATTTTGATATTGCAAGAATTTCCTCAAATAAGTAATTTTGGATGCAACAACATGTTTCTGTTTACATAGAATTTTACGTCCGTTTACATGTTTGTATTTATAACCAATTGATTTTAGAATATTATATAAAGTCGTTTTCCCCGTATCGAATTCGAAATTTTTACGCGCGTCCTTTAATAGTATAGCCAAAATAAAGTGTTCATTTTTCAAGTGATAATTCCAAATCTGTAGTTGCAAATCTTCCCGAAATGTAATTTTTTTATATGTAGTATGTATAATTTTTAGTTCGTGGGCCAAAACGTTTAATTTCAAAATTGTCTCGCCCAATAATACTTCTAATAGTTTTTTCAGCTACTTGAAATAATACAAAGCCCAAAATTAAACCAACAGTTAGGTTTTATGCATAAATACTTACATCCCAAATGTCACTAAGCCGGGCAAACATTTCCGTTTCGCTGACGTCTGGCCTGTATGCTTTATAATGCATCTAGGCCTTTGTAATTTGTAATTTTGTGTCCGATTTAATAACTTTCGGCATATTTGCTTTAGTATAAATTACAATTTGTTGACAGATAGGTATCCATGACACCGATGTCCATAACTATTTTGCCTAGTGTCAGACAAAGTATGAAAGCACGGGCAACATTGCACGTTTAACCTCAAAATGTCAAATTAGACACTTTCATGAACCTCCTGTACTTAACAGCTGATTCTGACAAAGTGTCAGAAAGAGATTCTAGAGAGATTTAATTTTATTAAACATAAAAAACAAAATTCCATGTCTACCTACCGGGAAAATAATTACTGAAAGGTGTATATCTAGGTATATATAACACAAAGTTGTGCGGTGTCGGTCGGATTGAACTCGACCATTTTGCGCTCTTCCATGTCATCGACCAGTTTGCGCTCTGCGATCTTTCTGTCTTCGATCGACCGATTTGCACTCTCTTATATTATAACCTAGAAATATGAATTATTATAAAAAAGCTATTCGAATGCAGTGTCAATAACTGCCTAAAATTTAAATGTTGATGTGGCCTAAAATTATGTTTTATTCTTTTCACATGCCATGTAGTTGCAGTGGAGACTCCAATGTGAAAAATTACTTTATCCACTACTTTTGATTGATAATTTAAGAAAAATTAAATTAATAATAAAAAATATCTTCCCCTCACACTTTCATCCAGACTTAGGACTAGCAAAGTTTACACATGGATAAATAGTATACATTTCGGGGTGTTTAAAAGACTTTTTTGTGTTTTATAAGTTTTTTGTTTTGATTTTTCGTTGTTATTTAAGTATTTAGTTTTTTATTTATAAAATCCAAAATTTCTAAAAAATGCATGTCAGTAAAAGTCATGTACCTTAGGATATGTACCGATTTATTCTAGTTTCTGAATATATGCTAACGTCTTCAAACACAATCTTACGTCCCCGGTATCGTTATATTTCATTAATGTTTTGGAAATTCTTTAATTAAGAACAGTGTAAGTTGTCTTGTGCCGTTTCCCTTTGAAATTTAAAGTAGATCTATCATAAATATGATAAGAATACTCTGCTTCTTTAAGTAAACACTTCATTAATTGGAATACATTTGGGAATGTGTGGTCTTACTAATGTATTTAAACGATGACTCCATCCTTCTAAAGCATGGTTACTGCGATATCTTTGCTGATGAAAATTTCACATTTCTCTGGTAATGTATGTTTTCTAACCTGTGGCTAACAAAGTACCTAATTGTTGAACTGCTTCATCTTTTCGGAAATTGGAGACCTTTGTTGAATGCATAACCAGCCATCATCGATATTTTGCACAGGCAGATATGCCAACGCAGCACACATTCTTATATATAGGGCTTTCAGTAAACATAATAACATTTTCAGTTTTTTGAAGTTGGCATGTGTATATAACTTTTGTACTAGGGATTCTGTAGTTTGTTATGCAAAGGCTTCCATACTTGTGTAAAGGCAGATTTGAATTTAAAAATGACATTTATTATTATTTCTCATTGTCATGTCAGTGCCAAAGTCGATATTTTTCTAGAAATTTTCATCTGAACTTTTATAAAATTTAATAAAAGTATCTATGAATAAACGCTAAAACGCTACGTTAATAGTATACAATACAGTATTTGTATAATATCCTTAAAAGTAACAAACGACTTACTTAATGACAATGGCCGTGAAAGCCTCAAAAATTATCCTTAAAAGTAGTTATTTACAACATTTATGACAGATGGTAAGTAAATGTTACACCCTTGTCCTATTGGTTTTAGTAACTTTTTGGAAGTACATTCGTAGACAAAGATGAATTTTGGAAGTACACTCTTGAAATTTTAGAAATTAAATGCCCCTTTGTGTTTTTAGGTTTACCGAACAGACTATATTTTTAGAAGCGAGACCAATACTTTCAATATTTCTCCATATGCATTGATGAAAATGAAAGTTACAGCCAGAGATTTGCTTCTGGAAAAGTTTTTTCGTGCCTGCTCAAATTCAGTTATACTAGAGTTGGTTTCCAATTTGGTAGTTTCTCTTTAACTGATGAAAATAATATATCGTAAATACGTCTCTTTGGTTCTGTGTGGAAGTAATGCAAATAGTAATTGAATTGTATTTGTTTCATCTGCTGTGATACCAATATCGATATGGATATTTTACTGAATTGCTTACTACAGGTTTTGAATTTTCCATCCATAAATACGGTGGTGTTGCTGTTAGCTAAAATCTGCCAAGCTTTGTTGCTAGCAAACACCACGGGCCGCGGCCGGTTGCAGAAAGCAATGTTAAGTCTGGTGTTAGCTAACGTCGCGTCAAAGTGAACAAAATCGCATCAAATTTTGTTTACTAATGGATTAGTTACCATAAGCATTTGAGATTTGATTCGTTTTTGTTCACTTTGACGTCGCGTTAGCTAACACCAGACTTAGGGCCGGTTGCAGAAAGCAATGTTAAGTCTGGTGTTAGCTAACGCGACGTCAAAGTGAACAAAAACGAATCAAATCTCAAATGCTTATGGTAACTAATCCATTAGTAAACAAAATTTGATGCGATTTTGTTCACTTTGACGCGACGTTAGCTAACACCAGACTTAAAGGCGGATTCTCGCTCGTACGCAGAATGTTACCGACGCAGAACTACGCAAAATAACTTGCGCGTAGAAGTCGTTGCAACTAGCTGCAACTCTTCAAATATTCTTGTATGCGAGTGCAGGTTTCCGTTGGTGCGCAATAATACGTAGCTATAATATTACTAAAGTTGCTATTTGAATACTGAAAATTCTGGTAGTAGAGGTAAGCACTATGAATTAATAAGTAGTATTTTAACTATTACACGTATTACGTTTTCCGCGGATAAAGTAGAAATCAGTTTCTAGGTGATGAAAACTGTCTTAGCAAAAAAGCATTATTCCATAAAGAGTACCTTAAAATATAACATTCAAAATTAATATTATAAGAAATATCAGTAACTTATTTATTAACTGAAGTCGTGGAAAAAATAGTATAGGTATAGGAACGCTGTGGGAGAGAATGTCATTTTTCCCTTAGCGTATAATGTATTATTTATATTTATATTATTTATTAATGCTTTACTATAGATGCTTACAAAAAAGAAAAAATTGCTGATGTTAGCTGATATAGCCAATCAAGAAGGACTACTGCTTCCGAATGTTCCGATAAAACGGAGGTGGTCAATTCGACCATTAAATCAATATAGAAAGAAATGTGGCAGATTTCTGAATACTTTGAAAGTTATGATGACAGAAGATCCCGAGGAATTTTATAAATACACACGTCTTCATGTGGATGAGTTTAATGCATTAGTAGCATTAGTTGCACCAAAATTAAACAAAAGAAGTTGCATTAACAGCTTCACACCTCCGGTTTTAAGTTGACCAGGTTAATTAACTGGAACTCGTTTACCGCCATTTTCTATAACTTTCCGCACAATACTACGACTTCTTGCGCCCAAAGTTGAGATTGTACAAACTTTGGCGACAACGCATTCGTAACGCAAACGGCTGCAAATTGCTGCAACCTGCGCCGTCGACTTGGGCGCACGAGCTGGAACAGTCACGTTAATAAATACTAAGTTCAACTTTCTACGTCTACGGCTTTCTGCGTCAACGACATTCTGCGTACGAGCGAGAATCCGCCTTAACATTGCTTTCTGCAACCGGCCCTTAACGTTGCTTTCTGCAACCGGCCCTAAGATTTTGTCCCCCAAAGGAATGTTCTTGTCGATAAATAGAAATTACGTCTTATCCCTTATTGTTATGATTTCTTCTGGAAATATGATTTCCGATGCTTTAGCGCAGTGATTCCCAAAGTGGGCGATATCACCCCTTGGGGGGCCATAGTAGATTCGGGTGCGGGGCGTTGAAAGCTTAAAGAAGGAGGAGAAGATAAGAAGATTTAGAAAAACCATTCGTACATATTTCATCTGTTGTGTAACATAGTGTAACATTATTTTCCAAATAAACACACAAAATGCAAGTTACAGATTTATTTATTCCAGTAAGACTATTTATCATTATTAAATGTTCTTATTCTTCTTCATACCATTTGTTACTTTATTTATTCAGTCTGTTTATTCTCCGTTTCTTTAATTTTACTTTATCACATCCTTTAATACACCATCCAGAAAGTAAATACCATTATAATAAAGGGTTTTTATTATTCACATTTGCTTTTACTCAAAATACAGGTTACAAATTCAAAAGAGATTTGTTTATTTTAAAAATATCATTTTCTCTAGCAATAATAATTTATACAGAATTTCCATATGGTATTATTTTATTATTATAACATTTCACAATTGACTTTTTCAGATAATCATTTGAGTTTGGCTTTCACTTTAGTTGTTCCGATTGTCAGTTAATACCTACAAATTAAAATCTAAGCTCTGATGTTACCAAACAGCTATCCCAACTAAATCAACTTACATAATCGAACGTTTTTAATAAATTATTCTCAATTTAACAGTAACTCTATCTAATGTATCATTCATTAAACAGTTCTCAAATATTTATGTTGTACTTTTAATGTATAAATCCCCCTTGTACTTTTTCATTGCTAATTAATTTATTCTTTCAAAATAATTTCCTACCTAGAAATGTTCTTATAGATAATTATCAGTCTCAAGAAGCTACCACTACAATATCTTTCTGTTTGTTCGCTTAAAGAATGTAGATTTCCAGGGGGCGCTAAGTAGTTTTTTTTTCCGAAAAGGGGGCGGTAGGCCAAATAAGTTTGGGACCACTGCTTTAGCGGGATCTCCCTGTAGGCGTTCAAATTACTTTTCGTTGAAAAAAATTTTGGTATTTCTGTCACAAAATCCGGTTCTTGATTGTACAATTTTTGAAATTTATTCTGATAAATTTTTGACTTCTCTAATTATTCTGTTGTTTTCCATGATGATGTTTCGACACGTTTTTTCCTTCATACTCCAAAAAATCGAACCGTACTTATTTGTTTTTTTCGTACTTCTTACTATCCACAGTTCTTTTAGAACGAAATAAAAATTATTATCTCTGTTTCTTTTTATACATGTTACCGCAAATTCCCGAAATCAGTAAGAACCCGTTTTTACTAGTAAATACGCGAAGTATCTAAGAGCATCAGAAACAACGCGTTTTTACTAGTAAGAACCCGTTCTTACTAAGGCAGTTAGGTAAATGCCGAATAAAATGATTGCATCGGCTTTTTTCTGCACTTTCCAGTTAAAACTCGTTCTTACTAAACGCATACTAGTACATATCCAAATTTGAAATAAAAATGTCAAATATATAAAAGAAATATTTTATTATTGATATCTTACGTATAATGAAGCAGTTGCTTCATTTGAAAATGAAAAAGGGGTATAGGTACTTAGTTTCTAGTTACAGTTAGTTACTAACTTATTCTTATTCTGTAAATATATGTAACTAATTTCTAATCACATAAAAAAGATATTAGTTGAGAAAGATGCAATTCATAGGGTATCTTTCCTAAAAGAGTAATTTACTTAACATAATCAATATTCGGAAACTCTCCATTTGTGTTAAGAGATTTTTCGCGACTTCCTTAGATGTCTTTTTGCTACCCTAGAGGTAGGTAACCCAGGTTGAATAGTTGAATATGACGGTTCTGGTGCTTATATTCATTCAGTGATTTTGAGATTTTAAAGTTATGTTACTTCTCGAGACCGTAACTTAACGTACACATATTATTTTTATTCAAAAGACGTATTGATCAGAGTTGCCACTAAAATTTTTGTAGTCATTTAATAATACTGAAGAACGTGTTTTCAGAAATCTATCCCGTAGATAACCCTGAGTTTTCACTTTTATGTCAGTCGCTATACATTAAAATAAGGTTAGTTCTTTCACTTCAATTTTATTTTTTATAGAATATTACCGGTTTTTAAACTTCAGAATTAACTGGAAATTACTTTAATTTTAAGAAGGTATAACAACTGCGATCAATATGTCTTTCAAATAAATGCTGGATATTTGTGTTGCCATGATATGTCTATGTTGGGTTGCAGTCGTAAGTAGTAAGAGGCTACAAGTTACGTCATCCACTATCATCATTCTTTAAATGCATACATAAATCATTGCATTACGGCTATTAATTTAGTATCCATTGAGAATACTTGCAGAAAGTTTGTGTTAAAACAACTATTAGTTAAAAAATATAAAGATTTCTTAGAATGCGTTTTACAAAATATATGATTTATTGATTTAGTGCATTATCTGTTTTTATTATTTAGTTTAATTTATATTTACATCCAGTTTGGTAATGCAATTTACATATAAATCGATTTCGCAATTTTAAATGTTATAACTTATGCTTATTCGTAAATTAGGATCCGTTTGAATATTCCCGCCGTATAAAGGAGATAGTAATGTAGGTGCATAGTGGGGGAGCTTTAGTGGCTGATGAGCTAACCACCTTTCTGTGGTTCTATCATTTGGGTGTACTAAGTCGATAATATGAACATCCCGCCCCAAGTGTGATGTGCGCGATGTGATTAGCTTTTGCATTCAAAAAACGAAAATGCCGCCAAAATACACCATTAAATACTTGAGGTTTATAGTCTAGACATCATGAGCGAAGGAAAAGTTAGACAATCGTCAAAACATTAGTACTATTTTAATGGAAATTGTGAAATTGGTTACCCAAATAACTTTTTAGGATACTGCATTGGTAACTAGCGTTTACATAGTTACAAACGAGTCCGGTAGATAAAATTTACCGGCCTAGACCAGTAGTAGAACTACCGGCCGGTAAATTTTATCTACCGGACTCGTATCCTAAAAAATCTTATACGATACACGACCGGTAGCATTTTTACGGCCTTGCCAAACATACAGGTCTCGCCCTACGGGCTCAACCTGTAAAGTATTGGCGCGGCCATAAAAATGTTGCTACCGGTCTAATAACGTAAATAGCTATTTTAGGATACTGCATTGGTAACTAGCGTTTACATAGTTACAAACGAGTCCGGTCGATACAATTTACCGGCCTAGACCAGTAGTAGTTGACAACGGCCGGGTTAAAATTAATTTGACACAACAAACATTTAACAAATTTATTATCTAAACAAACCATTTCACTTATTTACATAAATATTGAATGTACAATTACTAATATTACTAAAAGAAGTATTTTTTGGTGACAAATTAGATTCTTCACTGGATTGGTCTTTTTTCGTGCTTGAAACATTCAAATGAGATACTGAAGATAACTCGGTAATTGCAAGAGATTCATTTTCGTTAGATAGACACAAAATTTTCTCAGCAATATTTCTTTTAAGTCTGGTGGAATCTTCTATGTAATTGCGTGGTATGGATGCAGATTTTCAACCTCCGTGGGTCATCAGGGTGTTGAGATCTCCTCCACCTTCTACCAAAAGAGTTGCGCTTGAACGACGGAAACAATGTCCGGTAAATTTCTCACTCTCTGGAAGTCCCAAATATTCTGCATTTTTTTTCGGGACGTTACCCACAGTATGGCCACCGACAACTTGTGCCACACACTTCTTATTTCTATACGCTAGCAGGAATCGCTTATTGGTCATATTAGCAGGCCGCAAGGAGATATACTTCCTAATCAACACACAGAGTTGACATCCTGCTTCTTTGGTTATGACGAACGAGCGGTTTATTCCAGTTTTAGTCTTTGGGAGACATACTTTTATAAAATTTCCACTATCCCTTACGTCATCGACGGTTAAATTAACCAATTCTTCTCTGCTGCCAAAAATACCAATAATTAAAATGACCTTCATTAGTAAGTAGTTGTCATCGTTGGCTTCGTTCAAAAATTTTACTACTTCGTCGTGAGACAATACCTTTGATTTCTTTGGGATATGATCAATCATTTTCCTCTTAATGTATTGGTATAATTCTCCATATCTAGGTCAATTCTGGTCATTTATTATCCAAAAACAATTATAAATATATACCTTTTTATGTCCACCTTTTGATGAATTTGTAGGCAGCTCCTTTTCATGGAAAAGTATGAGCACAAGCTTTTTGATCTCTTATAATTATCTTCAAAATAGGCAAGCATAACCCGTTCTTCAACTCCAACAATGTGATTTTTCTCCCGCCAAATACAAAACAACTTGTATTCCTTTAAATATCTGTCCGAAAATTTTCCTGGTAAAAGATTCGATCTAGCGCTGTTTACTTTATCCAGAAGTTCGTCCGGAATTGCCACTGGAGAAGAATTTTGGGGCAAAACTTCTATTTAATCACTTCAATGCAAAAACTAAATTGTCAAAATTTTATTGTTTACTTTCTTCACCTTAGCAACAAACCCACACACATGCGATGATTTTCACTTCATGTGCTGCCCCGACGTGTCGCATAAATTTTTGGTAATTTTTGTTTAACTTGAAAGTGATTGTTGTAGTATCCTAAAAAATCTTATACGATACACGACCGGTAGCATTTTTATGGCCTTGCAAAACATACAGGTCTCGCCATACGGGCTTGACCTGTAAAGTATTGGCGCGGCCATAAAAATGTTGCTACCGGTCTAATAACGTAAATAGCTATTTCAGCTTTTGTAACACATTATTTATATGAATAGCTAGTTTGTTATCAAAACAGAACACTAATACAATCGTAGTGAATAGTTTGTAACTAAGTAACCACCAAGTTATGATAATAAAATATTAATAATTCCCCAGCCTTCCTCTTCTGTGACAACAGTGTGTCCTCAGAAACAAGAAAGAAAAAATGGTGCTTCTATTATCACCTCGATGTATACCCGAAAACAAGAAAATAAAGTTTTAAGAATCAGCATCAAAAAGCAGAACGAGATTGTGAAGAAGAAGAATTGGGAAAAGAATTTATATAAGTTAACACTAGTAGAAAATCTGATAAAGCGCTTAGAAGGAAAAAGTAAACTCAAATAGTACTAAAATATAAAACGTTACCAAGTGTATTTAGATTTAGAACCTACATTACTATGTAATGTGTCAATTAATGTTAGTATAGTGGATGTAGATCCAAATACAGTTTTGACTAGTATCTAGTTTGGAAAATACTAGCATGACAAGGATAAGACTGATTTGAAAACAACATTATTACAGAGCTAATTGCAATGTAGATTATTCGCTGCTTTTTATTAATTTTGTAAGAAATGTATGTATTGATTATTAATAATGTTTAATTTACATTATATTTCTGGTAGAACTATCTATTATTTGTAGTGTTGATTTAAAAAAAATTGGTATTTATGTTGGACTGTGTTACACTAATAAAGGAACAGTTGCCCGACGTTCTTGTAGAAAAAGAGTTAATTCACGAAGAATAAACTGACATACAGGTAAGTAACACAAATGAAAAATACTGTTAATTAATTCTGAATGTGAATAAAGCCATTTTTGTAAAAAATGTAATAACAGAAGTGCTGGTGGTAATTCAAAGTACTTTTTTCAAAATTCAGGAGTATTTTAATCACAAGAGTTAGCTTTACAAAATGAGAATGTTGGAACTGTATTTTACTGATACAATATACGTTGCATAATTATAAGAAATACTATACATTTTTCAAATGTATCTGTAGTGATAAAAAGTAAAGTTCAGGCCCTTCATTCTATGCAGGAACATGGCCTGGGACAAGGCGAGTCAGGATAGCCGAAATATCTCTTTCCGAAACCCACTCAATGTGGCAGACCGTTAACGTTACTGATGTGGTTAGCATCACGCCTTCGACGACTGCCTTACTTTCCCTACTTTCCAACTGTGGTTTCGGTACCCAATTTTTAAAGCGACTGGGTGGACCCCCCGCCAGTTTCTAGATGTGTGGATTGAACCGTACCGTAACACAGTGCCTGAGATCCCTAACCGATTGGCCACGCTGGCGTCAGTTATAAACAGACAACAAATATATTCACAAATAGTAGAAAGAAAATGTAGCAGTACCTAATAATTGACCACGACTTTTTAAAAATTGTAAATATTATGATCCGTGCTATTTTATAAAATAATAGAGAAAGATCGGTGGCAGTACCCAAGGGACTGGGCAACGGGAGATGTTTTTAATTGTGATTTAATATCGGGCTGCACAAAAAAAAGAAAGAAATCCTGAATTTTATAACTGATTCTGCATTAATATGTATGGTGTGCTCAGAAAATAATACAAAGTTAGTAAATCTTCCTTTTGAATTACATATTAATTTATGCACAAGGTAATAACCATAGTCATGCTTCGTCATATTGATATTAATTTTTTAATTAATATTTCTAATAAAAATGAAAACCATATGCAATAGGTAAATATTTTACATACCATACATTTTATTTTATTGAAGTGTTCCAGTAGTTCACAATTTATTTTAAAGTCTCTAAAATTATGATAGCAATTAACATGTCAAGCATTTCAAAAATATTATTTTACAAAATATTCTATAAGTGTGCTAGTTTAATTTTTACAAATTGCATGAATAACAATGCAATGTCTTTTGGGTAGGCAGCAAAAGGGTTGCTTTAATTCGTTGCACCCCTATAGGCGTTTTTAAAAGCGTTGAATAGTACGTCGAGGGTACCTGGCGCAGTTTTTGGAGTTGTTATGAGGTTAGCATAGCCCTGGAAGCGGGAAATAGGCAGCGACATTCGTGCTGAGTAGTGCGGAGTCCTAGGACTGGGGTAAAGATGGAGTTGTAAGTAGTTTTAGAGTGGTGCAAGCTGCAGGTGGCGTTCGAAGAGGTATCTGGCTTGTTACAGCAGGCCAACGGAGAGAAAAATGAGCCTTTCTCCGTCGTGGGACTTGCTGTGGGGACGCCTGGTGTCCTATTTAAAAATAGAATTTGGGGAAATTTTTAGTGACGTCGGTTTTGCACATTTCCGGAAGAAGCGCATCGTGAGTGTTTTGTTGTGGCGTCTATTTACTTACGTTTGTTAAATCACTTAGGCACGCACTCTTACGTAATCACTGATGTAATTATTAATACGAAGCCAACTTGTTTTGATAAACTGTGAGATTGAAGCGTCATATTATTTGTAAAGTTGTTCCCATCAGTTAAAATATCCAGTTTTTTAGCGGTCCCATTGAATAAACAAGCGGTAGCCAAAGCGATTACTTTTAAAAATTATAAGAACCACGATAGTTATCTTAATAGCAAATGTATTGATATAATTATAAATTCAATCATATTTGCTAGGGTGTAGAAAACTCAACCCTTTGAGATGATTTAAATAAAAATCTAATAATAATAACATCAAATCATACACACATCATAACAATATATACACGGGTGGTCCAATATTAAAGGTACAGGTCTAAATTATGTGAACTTACGAGGAGCGTTCAAATATGAATTATAATTTGAATTGCGCGCCAAAAGACAAATACATGCAAAGAAGTTGTATACATTAATTAATGCTCTGGAACAAGTCGTAACTTCATTTAGTCGTTAAGGCGTCACAATTCATTTTCGTTCAATTGGCAAGCATGAGTGAAGTGGTAGTAGAAAATGTCTTATCAACGAAGATATCAAACGATAAGAAATTTGTGTAAGAGTTAACAGACAGTTTGATGCGCAACTACTATCAGACATAAGCGTTTACAAAAGGAGTAAAGCGTTTAAGGATGGCTGCAAAGGTGCCGAGAATGAACCGCATTCTCGCCGTCCAAAAACATTGACAACAGAAGAGAATACTGACAGAGTAAAATGCACTTATTTGAAACGATCGTCGATTTACAGTAAAAGATATTCCTTCTGCATTAAATATCAGTAGGGGTAACTTGAAAAAGAAACGCGAGTTCTCTGTCTGCGTTTTACAGGATAATGCTCGACCCCATTTCGCTATTCACACGCTGACTACGATTCAGAAATTGAATTGGACCATGCTGTCCTATTTATCATACATTTCGGACCTTGCTGTATCAGTTTCTTATTTGTTTGGACTAATAAAAGTGTTTCTAGGGGAAAAATACCTCATTGTAATGAAGAAGTCATAGAAATTGTTCCGGAATGGGTGCGACAGCAGCCAAAGGAATTTTTTTCTCGTGGAATACAAAAACTTCCGGAAAGATGGCACCAGTTTATTAAAAGAGAGGGAAACTGAGTAGAATAATGACATGATATACATTATACTCCTGGTTGTTTTTGAATAAATATTAAATTATCATTTATATTCGAACATTTAGACATTTATCCCATCGTTTTATAAGATTAGACATTCCTTCACGGTAATGTTTCCCACATTTCTTTTCGGCTTAAAACCTTCTGTCGATAAACATTTATTAACCTGTGAAGAATTTCGCTCTGACTAATTTCTTCTGCTTGCAAAAATCTGAAATCTGTGCCTATAGTCTGAGCGGCGGTGACACTAAGTCTAGTGTGATAAAACTTTTCAATGTCATATATATAATTCGTTAAATCATTGATGGGAAAACACAAAATGGCAGTGCTGCCACGTGTGGACCGAACGGCACTATAAAAAATTTATAAAAAAAAAATTAAGATAAGTGATCCCTCGGATCCTATTTTCTAGTATCATCGAACTTCATACAAATTCAAACGTTATCTGAAAGATCATCAATTTCTGTGTAAGAAAAACCGCTGCTGCCTTTTCCAGAAAGTGAAGAAAATGGCGGCAGCAGCATTTGAAAGTCGCGATTATCGCAACCGAATTTCGCGTGTTCATTCGGTTTTATCGGCATTAATCCGGTTTTTTTCGATTTGTACTAATGAAATACGCTGACATTGTAATTTCCAATAAATTTTCAATGTTGTTGATCGTTTAAACAAATGAAATTCTATTTTTTATGTAATATTTTTCGGTTTTTTAATATTTTTTTTTCATAGTTTCCATGCTTTTAATTCCAATTGAGAATAAATTAGTTCTATTCGTTGAAACAATACTTGCGATCATTGTTTAAACAAATTAGATTCTATCAAATATTCCAAAAGTCATTGATTTTTGGGCCGCTTTTTTAGGTCTTTCCGTGTTTTTCACAGCAAGTACGAATCCGTTTCGCATTTTTTTATTCATGCCATTTATTTGTCACGACAGGGATTGTTTGAACAAATTAGAAGTATTTTACTGGGAACAAAGATTTTTGAGCTATTTTTAAGCAGAAATTGTGTCTGCGGCGTTGATTTATTTTACCAACTTACTTTGTAGGACCCCGGCTGTGCTATTTACAAGTGGCACATTCTGATTGGCTAGAGGGTAGCAAAAGGTCCTACAAAGCCCATTCGTCGGTAGTTGGTATGCTTTATGCTCACTTTCGTTTGAGAAACAGTCAGCAATGGTCGCATTGCTGTCCTTTTTTGTAATCTCACCGTATTTTACTTTTTCAAAAAATGCTTTGTTTCGTTGACGATATACTATCTTTGGCAACAGATGTTGACGATATACTATCTTTGGCAACAGATGTTGACGATATACTATCTTTGGCAACATATAACAACGACGAAGATGACAAAGAATTTGACGCAGAAAGTTTTGATTCTGACCACGAAAACTAGTGATAAGTTGCTTCGATGCTTTAATTGTTAGCTACTCCTGTAATTTTAACTTTTAATATAATACCAAATTTACTAAATGGGCAAATTGTTTCAATAATAATTCATTGCAAACTTTTCATAATCTTTGTGTTTTTTATAAACCAACATTTGTATGCATAAATCTACAAAGAAATTAAATTCGTTTTCACAAAACAAGACTATTACTTATTTAAACACGCTTCCATTCTCTTACAATTGGTGAATTAAATCAACGCCTCGGACTCAATTTCCGCTTAAAAATAGCTCAAAAATCTTTATGTTCCAAGTTAAATACTTCTAATTTGTTCAAACAATCCCTGTCCTGATAAATAAATGGCATGTTTCAATAAAACTGCGAAACGGATTCGTACGTGCTGTGAAAAACGCGAAAAGACCTAAAAAAGCGGCCCAAAAATCAATGAACTTGGAATAATTAATAGAATCTAATTTAGATAGAACTAATTCATTCTCAATTGGAATCGAAGGCTTGGAAAATATGAAAAAAAAAACAAGAGAAATAAGGAAAACTCGAAAAATATCACATAAAAAATACAATTTCATTTGTTTAAACAATCAACGCAATAGAAAATTTATTGCAATTTACAATGTACGCGTATTTCATTAGTACAAATCGAAAAAAACCGGATTAATGCCGATAAAACCGAATGAACACGCGAAATTCGGTTGCGATAATCGCGACTTTCAAATGCTGCTGCCGCCATTTTCTTCACTTTCTGGAAAAGGAAGCAGTGGTTTTTCTTACACAGAAATTGATGATCTTTCAGATAACGTTTGAATTTGTATAAAGTTCGATGATACTAGAAAATAGGATCTGAGGGATCACTTATTATCTCCCTGCTGCCGCTGATAAGAATTCTCTCGGGGAGTGGCAGCACTGTTTTTTCTTAAAGCCCTACCCCTCCCCTGTCTCGAGAAACAATCAGAATCTTGAAGTTTTATGATACTAGATATTGAAAAAAAAATATTTTTTTTTAAATAATTTTTTATAGTGCCGTTCGGTCCACACGTGGCAGCACTGCCATTTTGTGTTTCCCCATTAATGACCTAACGAATTATATATATGACATTGAAAAGTTTTATCACACTAGACTTAGTGTCACCGCCGCTCGTACTACTAAGCGCACCTCAAATTTAGAATACTGTTTAACCACATCCGATATTTGCTTTGATTGAGAAGCTTAAATAAATGAATGACAGACGATACTAGCGCAGCTAGCACTACAATCCTTCACTTAACAATATATACAACTACAGTTAAGATTACGAGCGAGTCGCATATTATAAACACCTGTATGTTTAATAGCAGACCACAAGGGGTCGACTGACAAACGTATAGCTGCGCTGGTCACTTATTACAGTTAAGCTGTGCACACGACTAGTCAACCTCCCCAACCAGCAGCAAATGTAACACTTTTTGAAGGTTCAAGATCATTGTAATTTTAAACAACAATTTCTAAATTTTACAAATACTTCAAAATATCATCCGCGAGACCCGTAACTAAGCTTACTAAAATACGATCAAGTAACTATATGTCACTCCGGATGCTGTAAAACACGCCAACTCAACACGACATAACCTATCAGGATGATTTTCCCGATTTATCTTTAGCCTAAGTCGTTGCACATATGGCGCGATCATGTATATATATACTAACATAATATAATAACGGTCATACCACATTGAAACCACAGATTGCGAAGACTGCATTCATGTGTTTTAAATGGAGCTTTGTAGAGTAGTGGTTAGAACATCTGCTTAGCTTTCGGGAGGTCGCGGGTTCGATTCCCCTGGCCGTCTGCTCTGATTTAAGTTGTTAGGTGGTTTTCCTGAGTCAACACAGTACCTTCTCTGAGGCGAATGCTGGGGCAGTACTTCTCCACCTTTCCTGGCCTCTCTTCCGTTCTCCGTCCCTCCTTTTTCTCACCCATCATATAATTCCCGTTGTTGGCTGAAAAGGGACGCAAGGTCCCTACAGCAACCCGCACCCAGTTGGGGGGAATTGAAAAAACCCTGAACCTTTTACCTTGTGTTTCAAGATGCGGGCGTCACAAAGAGAGCATGCCAAAAACTGTTCCTAGACAACAGCGTGCCGAAGTATAATAACGGGTTTACACAGACTCGTGTTGATTTATTTTATGAAATACCAACAAGCATACCGAAAAAGAGAGATATGAATCGACATTTATATTTTCGGGGAATTATAACAGCAATAGGTATTACAACCCAGAAGAGGATTTAAGCACAAGCTGACTATGCTGAAGCATAGGGCGAACATTTGGGATGTTACAAAAACTGAGGAAATTTAAATTCAAAATAATGTAGCCAAATAAATAAAATAATATAAAAATACAATTTTAACTTGTAAATTTTGTTCTGAAATGCATTTTATTATATAATTATATAAGGGCGCCAAATAGCTAAATCCGCTTCTGTTAGAATGACTTGTATACGTGTCGTTGCTTTGTTATAACATAACCATTTGGGTACATATTTTGTTTTGCATGACAACAAACAAAATAGCATAAATCTAAATGTGGCCCGGAGCAGGCAACCAACAGTAAGTAAGTATTATATACCAACCACGTTGTATTAAACTATTAAACAATCTGTAACTTTAGAGTGAGCCAACGGTGTCCCGATGGACCAGTCCGCCCCTGCGGATCATTCTTGTACAAGGTAAATTTATTTAAAATTTGAATTGCATATAGACAATTTTGTTTAACGTGCAGGTATTATTTGGTTTAGATAAATATGGAAATTGTAAAATATTGTAATTTTATGAATACAGGATTATAAAAATCAATTTAAAATAGAATTAAGGGATTGCAATAGTTGAAAATTATTGGGATCAATTTGAATATGAATTGGGGATATGAATAATTAGTATGTAATTAGAAAAGAAAATAGAATTTATAATTGAATAAAATATGGTTAATTGAGAAACAAATGAATTCGAATATAATGTAATATGAATATGAAATTTGAGGGTAATGACAAATACTTTCGCAGCGCAGCAACATTAACATAGCAGCACAAAATTTACAAACAACTATTAACGAAACCATCGGATGGTTTGACAAATGGTGCACCGCGATTAATCATGAAAAATGCGAATTAAAAATATTTACACTTAAACGACCAACTAAACCACCTCAACTAACAATCAATAATAGCCCAGTGGAATGGAATCCACCAGATTCAGCTGTAAGGTATCTTGGTGTATACCTCGACAGGAGATTAACATGGAGCCTACATATCAACAAAAAATTAAATGAATGCTACACCCGAATAGGCATGCTTTACCCCATAATAAGCCGCAAATCGACCCTAAAAAGTGTTCGATCTTAATATACAAATCAATATTAAGACCAATAATTGGGTACGGATGCCCTGTGTGGAATGCCACTAGCAAAACTAACATAAAAAAAGTTACAAGTGTTACAGAACATTGCGAATTGCAGTAAATGCACCTTGGGTCGTCCGCAATACCCAAATTCACATAGACTTACAAATGCCCTCAATGGTGGAATCTATACAAAAAACTACAAAAACATTAATAAGTGCGCGAGTGCCGCTACCTATTCCCTCGGTGAAAAACATTTGCATACAAGATTAAAACGTCAACTTCCTCAAGACATCTGGATATCCTCAAGTGAATCCGACAACGATTAGCACGCAAGCTATAGAGGAATCTCACAACGAGACGTTCTCCTTCTAACCATGTCCCAACAACCATCCCCAGATAACAGAACCATGTATAGCATTCAGTATGCTAATCTGGTTTCCAAGAAAAGAAAAAAATGTTTTGTATGTTATTCCTCGGACTTCGTCTTGACCGCCGAACATTCCCCGGTACGCGAAACGACCATTTCGCGACCTAGGTTGTTACGGCCAAACGGCTACTGAAATGTAGTTCGGTTTATTTGGTAGCTACAACACTAAATGGACGTCGGCTGTAGTGTGTCGATCTGGATCTTAGCAACATCAACTGGTTTGTAAGTTCATCCTGAAAATACAAATTAACTTTAGTCGAGTTTTGGCAATTCCATTTTACCTGTCGGGTAAAGGTTTGTTGTGTTGAGGGAATTTTGAAATTGCTTGGTTAGGTTTCATGCTTGCATTGGTAGTGATTATTGGTATGTCTTATTGATTGGATGCGCGATTTCTCGTGTTGCCTTGGTTTCTCTTAGTCGTTTGTTTTTAAGGTTTGGACTGGTTTGCTCTAGTTAACATAGTTAGACGTAATGTGCCCGTTGGAATTGAGACGGTTGTGTATTTACTTCGAGGGGATCTTGAACGTTTCGGCACTTTGTGTTAGTGAATTTTATAATGATTTGGTTCTGTTTATTTATCATTACTACGCTGCCGATATAAAAATAACATCAGGGAAGTGAGTGATTTGAGTTGAGTGAAACTAAATAGAGAACCATCCCTATATATAAACGTGTATTGTGCTTGCGTCTATGTCTGCGCTTCCCTCTGTGTCTCTGGCATTACGTTTTTATCGACAACAATCGGGCGCAGTTCGTCTGCGATCGGCCGTGTCGTCACCGTGTTTTTATAACACAGCGATAAGCAGTATGATAGGTGTGCGTTTTCGGAAGAGCAGTTAAAGCGTCTAACAGGCAATCCGTTTCCGCCTGGGAGCGCAGGTTTGAATCCCACCGACTGCGATGCCGTTTTCACTTGCGAATTAATGCATTTCGCATTGTGTCTTTTTACAGTTTCATTTTTATTACAAACATTAAGGATTTGTTACCTATTTTTTACATCATTTTTAACACTCCTGCAGTGCGCTCTCTTTATAAAAGAAGTTAGAACATTTTCTTCTGTAATACTTTTTATTTATATTTCAATTTTAATAATGTAAGAAATTACTTTAATTTGAGTAAGGCCACCTATGTGGTGGACTCAAAGGTAGTGTGCCTGCACCTCTGCCTGATCTCTGCGGCGCGTTTTCATCTGCACCGGTCGGGCGCACATCGTCGGGATTCGGCAATAGTTCGGCAACGATAAGCATTTGCATCTGCATTTGTCCTGCAGCACTGGATGACTCGACTAACCCATATAGCGTCTCTTATCAATCAGATTTTCTCTAAGAACGCGAATTTGAATACCACCGGCTGCTTTGTTTTCCTTTGCAAATTAATGTAATTCACATTACTAAGTGTTTCCTTCTACTGCTTCAGTACTACTAACAGCATTAAGATATTTTTAACTCGTTATTACATAACCCTTAACGCTCTTCACTGTTATTCGATCTAGCAAAAGTTGTTTCGCTTGTGGTGCGCTTTCTCTATTAAAAACGTTGGAAACTTTTCTTTTGTAACTTTTCTATGTGCAGTCGTGTTCGAAACTGTGTTGTACAGATATAGTTGTAACTTTATTAGTGGTTGTGTTTTTACTCAACAAAAGTTCACACCGTATCATTAGCTAGATAGACATAGAAGCATACTGTCAAAATATTTGATAACTAACATTGTTTTTCTATTTTGAGTTTAGAATAATTCCACTCGAGCACCCAAATGACGTTATTTGAGTGTTAGAATAAGTCGCTATGAAATGATGTCATTTGGGTGCTAGAATGGAGTTATTCTAAACGTAAAATAGAAAAAAAAATTTATAAAATGGTGTAAAGCGGCAAAATAGAAAAAAAATTATATAAAACACTCGTAGCAGAAGGTCCTTCAAGCACTCATTTGTTCCTCAACTCGCCGCTATGCGGCTCGTTTCGGAATTTCAAATTCGTGCTTAAACGTTGTGAGATGTAATATTTAAGTGGTGCTTTGTATGCCATTATAGATCTTCATGATAACAATGTTAGGTCATGCGATTTCTAAGAAGAATAAATAGGGCATATAAAGATGGAAACATCGTAAGTATAATAAATTACTAAATTACAGAAAATAAGAAATTACATCAAGATATTTGTGCGGGTGTATTATTTATGAATAATTTTTGTATGGCGCAATCTTTTAAAATGTAGATTGATGTATATATTTGTATAATATTCCTGTTCTCAAAATTAAACAAACCGCCCCGCCCCGCCTGCTGTCAACGATTTGTGCAGAGAAATATCACTGCGCACAATGCATAATACAGTCGCTGTTGTTGCATAAACCTCGCCTCAGGCATTCCTATCTCTGCATATATCAAAGCTCATACTTTATTCGTGAAATACTATATTAACTACAATTGCCTAACAATTACTCATATTTCATGTGTCAATATCGTTTTAATTTGCTGTAGATAACAATAACAATTAGCGGGGAGAGCGAGCCCAGGTAGCTGAAGAAGTGTTGAGTATTTTCAGTTTTATTAGTCATACTAGTGGATAAACGTATTCTGTAAGCAGCTGGGCAGACTAAATTGACAACATGGAGTCTGAAGTAAGCATTTGATATTTTTAATCCCTTGGATTTAGTAGCGTTTAGTACATAAGCCGGTTATAAAAATTGTGGTGAGGGTCAGTAGTTTACTTTAGCTTGAGAGATAACTCTTTGACGTTGGGATTGAGGTTAGAATTATTGAAGATATGGCAATAATCTGATAGACCATAACTATCTCGTCGTGTCTTAGTAGAATTTCATTATTATTAACATTCTTTCTTCAAAACAGTGAGCATTCAGTTGTTATTATCAGTGAGTGTAAACAGTAAATATAACGTTTCTATACAGACATTACCTACATATACATACGCGGAATGCTATCCATCTTAAGCTTATTCTGTTTGAATGTTCATATTAAATTCAATTTTAACGCAACTCCCTATTTATTTATTTCGAAGAAGAGTAGCTACCATGTAAAAAAGTAACAAAACTATTGTGTCGTGTCTTAGCAGAATTTTAACTGATGTGTTTATAAAATTTTATTGTTGACATTTATTCTCATAAATTATGAGCATGCGGTTGTTCTAATCAGTGTTATAACATACAATTGCTATACAAAAATTTATTTTCACGCAATTACATACCATATGAAAAAGCAACAAAGTAGTGCATGTAATAATTCGCACACAATGCCAACGGTTGATCTCAAGGACAAATATTTAAATTTAACATTACAATTTGAGACCTTGTTTTGTCTCACGGTAAATGATACGATACCATTGGCGTAACTATAATTTTTGACTGGGGAACGACAGACCTCCCCAACCAACCATCGTCAATATTTATATCTACAAGACATGGATTGGCAGCTATAATATGAAATTAACTTGAGACAATAGATACTCTAATTGAACGTGAATAAATAAACACTTAATATTGCAAAAAAAATTAAAGAGATTTTTTGGTTAAAAATAAACAAACAATGTCCTATAAACTTGTGTCCGGAAACGTTTCATTACCGAGATACAGGGCGTTAATTTTTTCATTAATTTACTTTTAATAATTATTAATATTTCAAATTTAATTGATAATTGGCAGGTTGAATGCTAGTAATATGGGCTGTTTTTTATGTCATTACATTTCGCTTATTCAATCCAGGGGCGTGTTTGGGTGGGTGCATTTTAATTAATATTAATAAGAAAAAATAGTCCGATATTTGTATTTCGATAGAGGAGTAAAAAATACAACCTCACTACGATTTAGAGATAAAATAGTAGATTATGCAATGTGCAATTTCCGACTCTTGGTGTTCGCCCTCGAGTCAGAAATATAGCAAAATTACGAATTTCTCTCTCTCATTGCATAATCTACTATTTTATCTCTAAATCGTAGTGAGGTTGTATTTTTTACTCCTCTATCGAAATACAAATATCGGACTATTTTTTCTTATTAATCTAATTAAAATGCACCCACCCAAACACGCCCCTGGATTAAATAAGAGAAATGTAATGACATAAAAAACAGTCCATATTACTAGCACTCAACCTGCCAATTATCAATTAAATTTGAAATATTAATAATTATCAAAAGTAAATTAATGAAAAATTTAACGCCCTGTATCGCGGTAACGAAACGTTTCCGGGCACAAGTTTGTAGGACATTTTTTGTTTATTTTTAACCAAAGAATCTGTCTTTAAATTTGTTTGCAATATTAAAGAATCGCCCTGTATAATATGTTTTCATTAGTAAATAATAAATGTTAAAAATAATGACAATGTCAAATCTTGTCACACAATGTTTATTTGCCAAATAAAAAAAAACTGAAGGTTAACAAGTGAGTTTGACCATATGACCAAAGCAGTCGGTGTCTAAAGTATCTGATACTCTGCATGCCTAGACCTTGTCCATTAACAAACAAAGAAGAGAAAACATTTTGATAAAAAATCAAGTGGTTTTTGACATTGGATCCACATGTCCCAACTCTTATCTTATTATATACAGGGACTCGAGGTAGCAACAACTGACAATAGATTGTTTTCGTATTGACATATTTTATTAATTTTATTTTATCCTATTTTGTTATTATGACAATAACTCCTTATCAACAAGTTGCGTTAAGATGCATTTAACAGCACTAGTGTTGTTAAGAAAAATAACATAACGATACTTTATTAGCATTTAATCACATGTTGACAGCACTGAAGTGTATTGTCAGTCTATGTTAAATTCAATGTTAGTAGGTTACGTTTTGTTTGTTATTTGACACAAACTGACGCAAAACTCAACCTGAAAATCTCAAATTTAACATAACCTGACAGTGCTACCAACAATACAGTATTGAGTTTTTATCTTACTAATGATACCACCACTCGCTGTTGTAGTTGTCATTACTAACCATTTTGCCTATTTTTTAAAAAGATTAGTATTTTAGGATAAAATAAACCGTGTTACGATATACGTAACGTTATCTGCTTTCTACATTACTCGAGAATTTTAAAGAACTCGCTTCTAACGTCGCTCGTTCATTCAAACTATTCTCTCGTAATGTAAAAAGCTTGATAACGTTACTTGCATCGTAAATTACTATTACATATCTTTACAGTTCTACAATTGTGTTATTTTGTTTTCCGTTGATCGTTTATTTATGTGTTGCATTAATGTATAGAGAATCGTCTATTAATGACTCTTATTAATGAATGATTTTTTATTAATGAACGATTTTTAAAAATCTGTTTATGTTTTTGGCACTGTAAGTCTATGTCAAATTTGAGGTTAGCAGGTTAGGTTGTTGACACAAATTGACGCAAAACCTAACCTGCTAACCTCGAATTTGACATAGACTCACTGTGCCACCAACATTTCTTTGTAAATAACTTTTTGGGTGTAAAACAGGTGCTCTGGGTATTAGTGTTATATAATTTGAAAATTTAATAACTTTTTAAAATGTATTTTTCTTTGTCCTACCCACAAATGCTTAAAAACCGTTTTAAAGAGCTTGCTCGTCAGACCCCAAAATTTAATTATTTTCAAATATGCTAGTTTGAACTAGAAAATGAGTTTAGCCCTTAAGATGCCAAAGGACGAACTAACCAACCCCCTTAAATGCCAATTTAAACACTAAACTCTCCAACCACATCAAAAAGCCAGGTTTAGAAAATAGAAATGCAATCACTGCGGACAAAAGAAATAACACATACACAAAAAACTTCAAATGCAGGAGAAAGTTAAATGTGAAAAATGGTTGAATTTAGAGATATGAAATAAAATATCAAAAGAAAGCTAATTAAAACGGCCTTTCAAAAATATAGGTATGTAGGGGGTCCCATTAAAACATCGATGTTTGTTGATGTTCTAGGGATTTCGCAGAAGGGTCTGTGTTTTCTCGTGCGGGTTGTTATTTAGAAATCTTAATCTTAAGTGGTAACACTTCTAGGCTCATTTAAAAAATCATAGCAGCATTGTTTTTAAGAATTCAGAAAAAGAAGGTATATTGAATTACCCAAGTGTCTCTAATCTGTGCTGCCGCGAGTAAAAATCAATTTTTTTATACAGGGTGTCTTAATGTTTTTGAATTTTTTAGAATTGGAAAGCCACGACTAACTTTTTTTGTAAATGGAACACAGTTTAACAATTCCCGTAGCTAGGGTTTCCCCAAACTTTATTTTTTACGCCCATTGAAGATTTTTATTTGCGAATATAATGGTAAAAGCTTTTCAGTTCTTTAGATTAATACAAAGTGGCGCAGAAATCATCTTGATAGGTTATTTCGTACTCCAGATAGCGTGTTTACATTCATTCGGCAGGGCACCTTAACTAAACTGCATTTTATAACGTTCCTTTAACGCCAAAGCGGTTGATGTCTTCACAAAAGTTACAGTTTCACGAGACCTTTCACATAATTTTGGTTTGGCCGCCATTGATTGAGAAGTTCAGGCAAAAATTGAAAATTAGTAAAAATTTCAGACACGCCCGATCGTGCCGAAGTAAAAAATCACAAATTATCTTCAAAAGTACTCACTTCTGGCATAGGATATGATTAATAAAAATGAAGAAGAATTTAAAAAGCAGTCGGATATTGTCAACAGATACGGGACGTTTGTGTGTATTTGAAAACAAAATAAATTATGCCTCTTTACAATTCCATAAAATTTAAAAATTCTATAATTCATCCTGTATAATAAAATCGTTTGCTCGCGGCAGCAAAAATGTGACACCATTGGCTAATAGGATACAGATTCTTTTTGCCGATTTCTTAAAAACAAAGCTGCGCTGATTAAAAAAAGAGGGTTGTAGGTGCTATTTGTCATAAAAAATTCGGAACTTGTAAGCTTTCAGTTACAATTTTAAAATTAAGCAATGGACGTGGTATTAGCCGACGATATCGTGCATGAAAATATAAGGTGTCACATTACTAAATGTGACTTTGTATCGCTCCTGCCACACTAGCCGACAATGGCGATTGAAAATATTTTAAATATGTCGAGTTTTATAAGTTCACCACCTTATTATTAGTACATATGTAGCAGTAAAGGAATAATGGAACGTTAAATAAACTTTATTTAGACGTTACTTTACTGTTTACCACAATTTCGTGTGTTTTCGCTAGATACGTATTCTGGCAGAGTTCAGATGTTTCCGTTCAATTGATTCAATGATTATAGTTGACGATTTCGAACTTACTCTTTTATTTAGACGAGTTCAACTATCCAGGTGTGTATAAATTGGCGAAAAGACTACACGTGGCGTAGTTGGTCATAAATCTCTGCGTAGAAAAAGTTAAACCAAAATGTTGGATTGGTCTTCGTGAGCCCCCACGAACGGTAGATAAAAACATGTTCTTTTGAGGTACAGTAGAGTTTTTGTTTTTAATACGCCAAAGTCTCATCAAGGAAAGTTGTTCAGAATGTAAAATTATGGTTCCATGCAAAATTTAAGAAACAAATCGACTTATATAAAACCGTGTGTACTAGATGAAGTACTTTTGTGGTAACACGGCCGATTCTTCGGAAATGTTGTATGGGGCCATAGTTTTACATTTTGAACAACCTTCCTTGACGATACTTTGACGTATTTGAAACAGAAAATGTACTTTACCTGAAAAAACATGTTTTTTATCTACCACTCGTAAGGGCTCACGAACACCAATCCAACATTTTGATATTAGGATTTACTACTCAGAATTTTATGAGCAACATCGCCACGTCTAGTTCTTTCGCCAATTTATACACACCCTATATTTCTACCAATAGTACTAGGCACTACAAAATTACACGTTGAGTTACCATACTCTTTTGCTTTTCTCCTGATGGATCCCCTTACGAAACTGGGCGAAATGTTGATTTCTTCAACCTTAACAATAACACGGTACGATCCCAGAAGTGGTTTGTTACATAATCTATCGACTTTTAGTAATAGGAGAAGCTGTCCTTTAATAGCCCCCAAATATTTAGTATCTAAGTAACAACCAACTTATGATAATGAAATATTAATACTTTTACAGAGTAATGTTCCCCAGCCTTCCTCTTCTGTAACCACCATGTATTGTCAGAAACAACAAAGAAAAAATGGACCATCTATTTTAACCACAGTTTATCGCCAAAAACAAGAAAAGAAGAAAGCTTTAATAATCAGTATTAAAAAGCAGAACGAGATGGTCAAGAAGAAGAATTGGGAAGAGAGTTTGTATAAGTTAACGCTAGTGGAAAACATGATAAGGCGTTTAGCAGGAAAAAAGTAAACATAAATAGTACTTAAATATAAAAAGTTACCAAGTAAATTTAGATTTAGAACCTGCATTACTACGTAATGGGTGAAGTAATGTTCTGCATGTGAATTTTACTACATGTATATTATTAGTTTTGTTTTTATTAGTAGGGTGGGTGTAGTTCAAAATACAGTTTCGACTGATGTGTAATATTTAGTTTGGAAAAAAAACAGGGCGTTAGTCTGTCATTGTTGTTATGTGATTTTACGTTATAAATCTTGTACATATAAACTAGTATGAGAAGAATTAGACTGATATGAAAACAACATTATGGCAGAACTAATTGCAATGTTAAATTTATGTAGAGAATTCACTGCTTTTATATTAATTTTGTAAGGAAGTTATGTTTTGATTATTAATAATGTTTAATTTGCATATATTTCTGATAAGAATAAATATCTATTATTTGTAGAGTTCATTAAAAAAATATGGGTATTTATGCTGGACTGTGTTACACTCATTTAGCAACAGTTACTCGACGTTCTTGTAGAAAAAGAGTTAATTGACGAAGAATAAACTGGCATACAGGTAAGTAACACAAATATTGTTAAATCATTCTGAACGTGGATAAAGCCGTTTCTGTTAAAAATGTAATAATAAAAGTGCTGTAGGTAATTCAAAGTAATTTTTCAAAATTTAGGAGTTGAAAACATCAGTCATAAAGAAAGAAGTTGAATAGGTCTTGATTTCGGAGGCCTTGACGGCCATTGTCATTAAGTAAAAAACGACTTCCGGGATTGGACCGTGTCGTTTTTTTCTTAGAATAGGTACTAATTACAAGAAAACAAAATGGTGAAATGATGAAGTAAAAGAGAAGGACGAAACATCGAAGTTTGGAAGATAAGTGGAGGAAAAGTTTAAAGATAATCAAAACAACAGGAAGGCCTTTTGGAGGTTAGTCGAGAATCTAAGAGGAAAGTATGGTAAACAGACCTGGAGAAAAAGGAGACACAGTTACGTAAATGAAGAGAATACTGAACACCTGGAGAACATACTATAACAGAAAATTCACGTCAGTTGCACTTAGAACGCATCAAGTGTGTAAATGACGCTGAAGTGCAAGAAGTAATAAATTGAATGAAACTTGGAAAATCAGCTAGAAGGGATGGATTCAGCCCCGAGAGCATTAAATATGGCGGAGAATGGACGAGGAAATAGATTCAGAGAATATGTCAGAAGGCACACAACGGGCAGGATATACCTAGAGACTGGAAATACCGCTTCATAAGAAGGGGAATACTAATGATTGCGATAACTATCGGGTCATATGCCTGTCATCACCTGTTCGAACGGTGTATTCCAAGATAATAGAAAAGAGAATCAGAAATCACGTAGAAGACAAATCGAAAATAGAACAAGCAGCATACAGACATAATAGACAAACGCAAGACCACATTTATGCCTCAAGAACAGCAATGGAACGAAAAATAGCAGAAGATAGACAGCTCTATCTCACTTTTGTCAATATGCAAGCAGCATGTACCAAAATCCACTCTATGGACACCAATGATAGCCGCAAGGGTGCCAAAAACATTAGTCGAAACAACTAAAAACTTGTATACGAGGACAAACGGAATAATACACATACAAAGGCAAAAGTCTAATAGTTCCGATATGGACAGAGGGGTTAAAAAAGGAAACCCGCTTAGCCTGCTGCTCTTCAGAACATTAATGGATGACTTAATAGAGAATGTACTGTTTGAGGCTTTCGCGGTTACTCGAATTATTCTCCTTAGCATAGAATTTCGGCTTACCGCGTAGTATTTGTATATGAACACCCAGCATTATGCATCTATTCGCGCTGTTCTAGCTTCTAACCTCGTGTTTGAGTTGCCAGCTGTCTTCGTTTTCCTGTGTTTTTTGCCTTTTATGCTTTGCATCAAATGTATACACATTAACCTATTTTAATTTTCTGAAAAGTAACTAGTTTTTTTAATTTGCCGCTTTTGTGATGTGATTCAAAATGGCTGACAAGCATGCTCGTATTAATTATAGGGGTGCTTTATCAAGAGTAATGACGTCATAAACATAGTATGTTTATATGTATCTCAAGAACGATTATAATGTCCTGATACTATAGGCAACCAACGACACAGTTAGTGCTATGTAGAATTTTTCACAACTTTGATGGAAATTCTATATTCTAAGTTAAAATAATACAATGCCGTTATTATTGTGCAATGAAGTATTGCAAGTTTGATAAAACCCTAGAAGATGATTGTGCATAAGAAGTGTAAGTAATGTAAAACTAATTTTGCTCTTTTTTTAATATTTATTTGTACAGCAAGTCCACAATAACAATACTACACTGTATTATCATCAAAAGGGGTTACCGTTGGCTAAACTCTCAAAATCAAACCTAACATAGCTACTTGGATACAATTGCCTGCCGACCAGCTCAGTACGAAGACGGCGTGACAGTTCTATGAACGAAATATGCAAAACGGGCGCCAACGGTATTTTTAACAAAATAAGCAAGTGTATCCAGGCAGTAGAACGAGAATCCGTAAACTCAGTAGCACAAACAATCTGAAAGAAAGCACAACTCAAACATCGGTAGCAGTAACAAATAATAAATAAACACAATAAAATATCACAGTATAATTGGCATTTAAAATATCACAATACAATCGACAAAGCATAACTCTTAATATGAATGCGTCACAATTTACCAATAACTGCATAACAACAAAAATAATGGTTGAGCGGACGTTATGGAAAATCAAAACTTAAATTGCCGCAAGCCGAGAAGCGGCAGCGCACACTCGCGAACGGACATGTCATAAAATAATTATCTAAATACAGTCTAAAGTACAACCTGTTAGCGGCTTCCGTCGAGCACTTTCAGCATGCTTATCAAGAGTCCAGGCGTGCTGAAGATCTCCCTGAGAGCACGCAGCAAACCAAGGTCGCACATCGAAGATAGCGGCGGCGACAGCTGCCTCCTTGAAATTCAGAAAAACTGCACACTCGAACTGAATTGCCCAAAACTGCTTATGTAGACTGATTTAACCAAGACTGAATTGCCCAGACAGATTACTCGAATTTTCGCCCACGGCTGCTTGTTCGAATTCCGCCCAAGACGGCTTGTTCGAATTCCGCCCAAGACGGCTTGTTCGAATTGTGCCCAAGACGGCTTGCTAAGGAAAACGAAATCCAGAATAAATGCATGCAACCCTTTGGTAAACGACCAACAAAATAAAACGGAACTTACCCCGGGTGAACTGGGCAAACGAGCATCGAAGGCTAGATGCGGCATGGCGTAGAATAAAATCTCACATGCTTCGCTTTGCAGCGAGGCCCCAAAGCTACCATAACTAACAAAATGTAGCGGCAAGACAAAGCGGATCACCAAAGCCAGCATAAAACATCTTCGCCGCGTTCCGTCAAACCAAAAGGGACGCGCTCAGCCAAAAGAATGCGGCCTCGAGAGCGCTCCGACCTCACGCTGTCGAGCAAGGCCAAAATCATGCCTGAACGATAACGATAACAGCCCCACAGAAATCGCAAATTAACGAAGGCGTAAAACTAGCAATGCAGAACTACAGGGAGTAACAAAATAACCGTAACAACTCCCCCCTTACCAGAACAGAAAAATTTCGCAGAAATTTTTCTACGCTAAGATCAATAATACGCACATTCGCTCAGCCAAGGACGACAAAGTTGATCAAAAACCAGATGAAAAATCTCAACCATAATTACCATAGAAAACCCAAACCCACACCACAATACAGCAACTGCCCGTGAAGACGGTAGTGACTCCAGGAGAAGCCCGAGACCAGATCAACCCCACGACAGGGATCGAGACTGCTCGTCGCTGCTGGATCTAAACGCTGCGCCGGTGAACAGTCCCGTAGCAACCCATCGCAAAGAAGTTCCAGCCCCAAGAACTCCTCAAAATCACCCCATATCTTCACGAGTACCCCCCCCCTGACAACTTCCTAAGAAAACAAAACCCGAGGCGAAAGCAAACCCCCACAGTCAAGGCACTGCGAAACCGAAAACCTACAAGAAACCCTTCCCACGAACAAACCACAAACCCACCCCCAAAGATATACGAAACCCAAAGGATCACAACACACAATACCTACAAACACATCACATCCCCAAGTGGAGATCTCACTAGAAGTCTATCAACAACCGAAACAGTGCACGCAGACAGCAGTCCCCACCAGATTCAACTCAACAACAAGGCGTAGTGCCTCACACAACAATAAGCTCTACAGCAAATCCAAAATCCGGAACGTGCCAAAAGTACCAAAACCAAATACCAAATCGAACTACTGCCAACAAACTACTTCAGCGTTGATAAGGGAGAAACTAGATGAAATAATTCCCTAAGATGACCTGCCCTACAAATGCCCAACCAACCTACAATACCTCACACAAAATTCAACAACAGCTGGAATAACCAATCACAGCAGCAGATCATACCAAAGACTTCATTCGGCAACAAAGGCTCAAAAGGAAACTAAAGAACAATGACTCGGAAACAGATGCAGGTCCCACAAATCCGGAACGAGCCGTACTCTAAATGAGTAAACGAAACCGTTCTCCATCTCCAAGCACGCCCAAAAGCGAAACCACAACAAAGATTCGAGACTCACTTGTGGATAGAAATCCGCGTGAGCGATATGGATACCGTAACAACAACAAAAAAAAAACAACACAATACGCATAGCTGAAGGCAACCATACAACAACAGCTAAGCCACCAAAATCCCAAAAGGTATCCAACAAAACCCAACAAGCTAACTCAAACCTACACTAAAGCGAAAGATGAACTTCACTCGACACGAATGCAAGTCAAACCACACAATGAACCCAACTGCTAACTGCAAGCTACTCCAGTGTTATTATAGGAAGAACTAGATGAAATAGCTCCCCACAGTGACCTTCCCTGCAATGCCCTACCAACCTACCCTAGCGGTATAAGAGGAGAAAAACAAGATGAAAACGTTTCCTAATAGTGACCTACCCTACAAATGCCCAACCAACCACCCTACACTAGGAGCCCAAACGCGAAACGAAAGCAAAAAGCAAGAGACTAAAGAAAACGAAAAGGACAGAGGCTTCGCGAAAGAGTCGGGTCCCAACTAATCCGACATAAGTCGACCCTCCAAAAGGGCAACAGAGACCGTCCGCAATCGCCAAACATGTCCGAAAGCGACACCAAACGCGGGACGAACCTTACTGTGGACAATAATCCGCATAAGCGTCATGGATGCCCAAAAACAAAAAAAAAACAAAAAAACTCACAGCAGCACGATAGCTGAACTTCAATCAAAAATACCAAAATTGCTGACGGACACGACAACTGGCATCAAACGGCCAAATCCGCCTAAAGCGGAGAACGTCACGACAGCATACCAAAGGGGCATCCAAACAATCCAGCAAGCTAAGCTCGCCCTACGCAAAAGCAAATGCAAACACAAAGGAAAACTAAAAGAAGAGGAAAAAAAAGGAACCAACAGATAAGAGTGATAAGAAACGGCTTGAGAGGAAAATTTGCGAAACAAAACCCCTTAAGCATATCCACTTCAAACCACCATACTCACAATCAATCCAAAAGGGGAAGAAAGAAAATGAAATGAAAAAGCCAGCAATTAATAAACGCACCAACCCAACTAAAAAGATGGTTTGAGAGATCATACAAATCCGCATAAGCGAATCTTCCAAACACACCAACACGAACCAGTATCCTAATCAACGAACCAGAAGATGACAGAGCCAACTAAGAAGAACTGCACCAAATCCAAACTACGAGGATGGCCTGAGAGATCATAAAAATCCGCATAAGCGAATCCCTCAAACTCACCAACATCGACCCAAAATCCCAATCATCAATCGAACAGGAAAGATAAGAAACAAACAAATAAGCCGCGCTAATCCAACTGAAGGACGGCCTAAGAATCTCGCAAGCAAACTCCCCCCAAACACATTACCAACACACTCCTAACAGGGTCAGCACCTCAACAGGAAAAGTCAAAAGGAAAACAACAACTTCCACAAAGGAAGGACGACAAAACAGGAAGAAAAACTCAAGCATACTAACTTCGCAGAACCTCAAGAACACGCAACCAATCGAAACCGAGACCATTCAGAAACTCCACTTACCAAAGCATACTCTTGCAACAAATCCCAACATACTACCTAAATTCACAACGTAACCAATCAATCGCTCAAACGAAACAAAAAAAAATAAAAAAAACAACGAACAAGGGCTCCAAAGCAACTTGAGAAATGAACTTGGGCAACACAACAACACATTGCAAAATGTGCACACTACCTGGCTACCTCGGAAGCTGATCTCGCAGAAGATTCACCAAAACAAACGCACAGTACACCACAATAAGTAGCAGCCATCAAAAATACCAATCAATCACAGAGGCGAAAAACCAAATCAAAAAGAGAGGTGAAAAACCTCCACAATCAACGATCTAAAGTGACAAAAACTTGGCTACTACAACCAGGAATAAAGCACAACACTAGCACACTCGAGCGATACGGAATGAGCTCAACAAAAGTTACTTCTACAACAAAACGATTGACATCAACTCCCGAAATCTAAATTTTGTATCGCACGTAATGATTTTCCAACGACACATGCATGATCAAATATAGATAGTTAAAAATTCTATACTACTTAGCCTAGCATGCACAAATAGCAAAACATATTAAAATTAGACACTGCATCATATAAAAATGCTGGCAAAAATATCATACATAATTTGTTACTGCACCAATTTATCATATCAAAATTTCAAACAAGTGCCAAGGCACATTTACAAAAAAAAACACGCCACCACATTGGGCGCCATAAATCTTATTATCATCAAAAGGGGTTACCGTTGGCTAAACTCTCAAAATCAAACCTAACATAGCTACTTGGATACAATTGCCTGCCGACCAGCTCAGTACGAAGACGGCGTGACAGTTCTATGAACGAAATATGCAAAACGGGCGCCAACGGTATTTTTAACAAAATAAGCAAGTGTATCCAGGCAGTAGAACGAGAATCCGTAAACTCAGTAGCACAAACAATCTGAAAGAAAGCACAACTCAAACATCGGTAGCAGTAACAAATAATAAATAAACACAATAAAATATCACAGTATAATTGGCATTTAAAATATCACAATACAATCGACAAAGCATAACTCTTAATATGAATGCGTCACAATTTACCAATAACTGCATAACAACAAAAATAATGGTTGAGCGGACGTTATGGAAAATCAAAACTTAAATTGCCGCAAGCCGAGAAGCGGCAGCGCACACTCGCGAACGGACATGTCATAAAATAATTATCTAAATACAGTCTAAAGTACAACCTGTTAGCGGCTTCCGTCGAGCACTTTCAGCATGCTTATCAAGAGTCCAGGCGTGCTGAAGATCTCCCTGAGAGCACGCAGCAAACCAAGGTCGCACATCGAAGATAGCGGCGGCGATAGCTGCCTCCTTGAAATTCAGAAAAACTGCACACTCGAACTGAATTGCCCAAAACTGCTTATGTAGACTGATTTAACCAAGACTGAATTGCCCAGACAGATTACTCGAATTTTCGCCCACGGCTGCTTGTTCGAATTCCGCCCAAGACGGCTTGTTCGAATTCCGCCCAAGACGGCTTGTTCGAATTGTGCCCAAGACGGCTTGCTAAGGAAAACGAAATCCAGAATAAATGCATGCAACCCTTTGGTAAACGACCAACAAAATAAAACGGAACTTACCCCGGGTGAACTGGGCAAACGAGCATCGAAGGCTAGATGCGGCATGGCGTAGAATAAAATCTCACATGCTTCGCTTTGCAGCGAGGCCCCAAAGCTCCCATAACTAACAAAATGTAGCGGCAAGACAAAGCGGATCACCAAAGCCAGCATAAAACATCTTCGCCGCGTTCCGTCAAACCAAAAGGGACGCGCTCAGCCAAAAGAATGCGGCCTCGAGAGCGCTCCGACCTCACGCTGTCGAGCAAGGCCAAAATCATGCCTGAACGATAACGATAACAGCCCCACAGAAATCGCAAATTAACGAAGGCGTAAAACTAGCAATGCAGAACTACAGGGAGTAACAAAATAACCGTAACAACTGTGATAAACATGGTATGAATTAATATTGCAAATATAATTTTAATTTATTTTTCGTATGAGAAGCCTACAATACTTATCAGCTATAATTTACCAAGGGCAGTGATAATCACCCGCAATAATTTTGACAAATAACAACCCGAAAGTGCTTGCCTAGAAATAACCCGAGGCGAAGCCGAGGGTTATTTCTTAAAGGCAACGCACTTGAGGGATATTATTTGTCAAAATTATAAGGATTTATCACTGGCCGCGGTGAATTCGGAAAGATAAGTTCTTAAATAAATTAGCCATTTTCTGACAAATTAATTTGACACTTCATTATAATAATATTATGTTGGTGGCACTGTAAGTCTATGTCAAATTTGAGGTTATCAGGTTAGCTTTTGCGTCAGTTTTGACACAGACTGACGGAAAAGCTAACCTGCTAACCTCGAATTTGACTTAGATTTACAGTGCCACCAACTTGTGATAGGATACTACTAAAATTTAATTAGGTAGTTTCCATAGTGATTGAAAATCACCCTAGGGTCGTTTTCACTTCAAGTGTGGTCTGATTTGTCAAACTGAGTCACATGATTAAAAATAATCAATTTGGATTGGTCTGCAATATATGTAAGAACTTATCAATATAACATACAATGTATAGAACGTATGATCATAATCTACATAACTAACTACAAACTACATAATTTACTGCAATTACAGGAGCGTAGGAGCGGTTTCTAGACTGCGGGGGCCATTCTATTTTCAATAAAGACTTACACTTCTAACTTGATCCATTAATACGAGCTATAATATTTCTGATTTTCTGATTATCAATTTTTAGTTTTATACTATAATAGTATATTGTAGTCACTGGTTACTTAATAAGTGCTAGTTTATTAAAAAAAAAAAAACACTGTACCATAAAAAATGTTTATTATCAGATTTTCACATAAGCAAAGAATACACATGAATAAGCAAACTTAAATAAATATAGAAACGAGTTTCCGAAAATAAAAAGGGTATAAATAAAGATTAAAAATAATAAAACACAAATACAAAAATAAATTCAATTAAGAAACTATCATTTAGAAACCTGTACCAAAATCAGAAATTCTAGTTGGTAAAGCACCTACTAATGTTCCACATAATAAATCAATAAATGTATTTTATCTACTCCAGCGGGATAAGTAACGCATTACGTCACTCATTTGACACTATTTCAGTTAGGTAATGAAGCTCATTACACCACTCAGTTATGTAATGGTTTCATTACGCAACTGAGTTGTGTAATGACTTCATTGCGTAACTGAAATAGTGTCAAATGAATGACATAATGACTAGAGCTTACAATACCGGGATACCGGGATCCCGAATGCCGGGATCCCGGACGATTTTTGTCCGGTATTGAAAACCGGTATTGCTGTAGAAAATACCGGTATTTCGGTATTAACATTTTCCTGTAAAAATTACATTTTATAAAAATATTTACTACAGTTAAAGATGAAATATGTCTCATTATGGAACCAATAAATCAAAAATCAAAAATGTTCTAAAAGAGAATCATCAAGATAACACATAATATGTGTAAAACAAGTCTATATCAATAGAAACGTAAACAGCTCCCAGAATACATGGCAGTTCAGACAGTTCTCAAGCCCGGCGTGGTGCGACGGCGCGAGCGATATAGTAAACAATACACTCCTACTCCATAGTTTTTGAGATTTTAGTAAAGGAAATTAATTTATCAAGAATTTTAATTTATTGGTTTGTTGGTTTATTAGTTACACATAAAAAACTAATTTTGTTATATTTATAGAATTTCTTATTTGTTATATTTTCATCTACTTTATTTATTTATCTACTTATAAACAAAAAAAGATTAAGGTAATGGACTTCATTTTGTAGTCAATGTTAATTTTAAAAATACACTTTTATTCGTTTTTGTTGATATTATTTTTAAATATGTCATAATACCTACTAGGTAAAAATCTAATAACTAAATTTTCTAATAGTAATACCGGTGTTAATACCGGTATCCCGGTATTAAAAATTTTGAATACCGAATACCGGTATTAAGATTTTGGCCCGGTATTGTGAGCACTACTAATGACATTTGCCTACTAAAATATTTTTGAAAATGACATCTGACATTTCTCTTAATGCATTTTTTTCAATTTTAGGCAGTCGTAGATAAAATTTTGTACAATACATGTGTGATAATGCA
Organism: Agriotes lineatus; assembly: GCA_940337035.1. Taxonomy (NCBI): domain Eukaryota; kingdom Metazoa; phylum Arthropoda; class Insecta; order Coleoptera; family Elateridae; genus Agriotes; species Agriotes lineatus. The sequence goes on along the minus strand of OW679197.1, from coordinate 113,156,634 downwards.
TCATTAATATGCTTGTGTGCTTACATAACTCGTGCTACGCACTCGTTTGTAACTTACACACACGTATATTAATGATGCTGTTATCCCACTTGTACCGTAAATAACTATTATCAAACCCGCGCCAATCGGTTGTTCAAAAAGGCGGTTAAATTCTTAATAGTAGGCATCTTTTGGAAACAACCTTGCAGTTGCACGGCAAATACCCGATAAGAAAAGAGTTGTTGTAGTAGTCTCATTTCAATTATATCCGACCACACCGATTACTTTCTGGAATAGTGAAATTTAATATCGTTCACTCGGCGGCAATAAAAAATAAGGCGATTTACAGACGCGGGTTTTAAATATAATTCAAGTTTATATATGTTCATGTTAGTGGTTGCCAGAAATACGTAAAATTATAAATTATGATGAAACTAGAAACAGATATTTTTGAGGGGGCCAGGCCCCTCTGAAAATTATTTGAGGGGGCCATTGGCCCCCGTGGCCGCCGCGGCTCCTACGCGCCTGCTGCAATATGTATAGACTACATACTAAATTATGACTATATACTATATAATGACTACACCATGCACTATATCACAATACAATGTAAGCCAACAAACTACAACATCAAAAAAACTGTAATATACAAAATAAATATAAAATATAGATAAATATAAAAAGTATAACAAACATAATTAAACAAATTTTAAGAGTCATTGTCACTACTAACATCACCATCGCTACTGCTATCTGTATCTTCATTTAAATTTATTATTAGGGGACATATTTCTTCCCTATCAAACCCAATGATACAGCATGATCTACTCAGTTGTAATGCATCTGCAACCCTCTGAAATTACAAATTACATGTTATGCTTAAAATTTCTACTAAATCTTTTATTCACATACCTCTGTAACTGCAGTAAGTGCACGGACGCAGATACGGTAGGGAAATTCGTTTTCTCGGCAGCTGTTATTAGTAACGGCTCCGAAAACGAATTTCGCAGTCGTAAACTGTTCCGCACGACTGCACAAAACGTTTTTTATTGTAATATACATAGTGGTTGCACTAAAAATGTTATGTACCGGGTGGCCAATTAAGAAGGGCACTCGGCCTTATCTCGAAAAGTAATTGTCGTAAAGACTTGGGGTAAAAAAATTATGACTAAAGCGGTCAAGAGAAAATGCTGGAAATTATTTTTAAGTTTCTAGAATGGCCGCCAGGGGGTGAAATCGTATTCTTGAATTTTAAATCCCGTTTTTTGAAAAATATTCTTATATTACAGATAGCTAAAATGGACACCGTTTTAAAGCTGAGATAAATTCGATTCTTTTTTGTTAAATGCTTTTTGCTCTATCTCTTAAGAGAAAGTGGTGGGGGGTGTCCGAACATTTTCGGAAAGAAATGTCAATAACTTCAAAAATGCTGAACGGATTTTGTCAAACTTGGAGTCGTTGAAAAGGGCTTTTCTTAGGCTATGAACGCTGCCTTAAGCGGATTGATTTAGATTGCTTGTGTCGCAGCTAGAGGGCGTTTTGCTACAACACTACAAATAAAATGGATTTTCCCAAAAAAATTAAATGCAACGATATCACTTTTATTGTAACAAAAGATAGCCAAATAAGGGTCTTAGACGCTAGTAAAAACCGCATTTCGATATTTCTTTCCTAACCTAAAATATCAGTAAAAAATTAAAACTCGAAATAATGTTGCATCTTTGGGAGTATTTCCAGTATACCAGCCATTATTAAATCCTAATTATCGTTCTTTTAGCAAAATATATATATAAATTTTCTGTTAAAATACGAACATTATATTTAAAATGTCACTAATAATTAATACTAATTCAATATGATTGAATATTGCCTTTCTGTCCACACGAAAAACTTTGACAGTTGGATGGCGCCTATCAGGATACTCCATCGCATATATTCTAACAGAAACAGTTGCGTTTTCATTGTTTTGAAAATAAACACGAAACATATCAAACACTCCTACAGGTGGAAAAGGCATTTTTTTACAAATAAGGCCACCAAAATGAACTATAAATAGCTGCAATCTTAAAATGATTGACACTTAAACACCACCATTATAATTTTTGCTATTTTGTTTTCCAAAGCACACTTGTATTTTAAAAATTTCAAATTTCGTGTGGACAGAAGGGCCATATTCAATCATAGTGAATGAGTATTAATTATTATTGACATTTTAAATATAATGTTCATATTTTAACAGTAAATTTATATATATTTTGCTAAAAGAACGATAATTAGGATTTAATAATGGCAGGTATACTGGAAATATTCCCAAAGATGCGATATTATTTCGAGTTTTAATTTCTTTTACTGATATTTTAGGTTAGGAATGAAATATCGAAATGCGGTTTTCACTAGCGTGTTAGACCCATATTTGGCTATCTTTTGTTGCAATAAAAGTGATATCGTTGCATTTAATTTTTTTGAGAAAATCCATTTTATTTGTAGTGTTGTAGCAAAACGCCATCTAGCTGCGACACAAGCAATCTAAATCAATCCGCTCAAGGCAGCATTGATAACCTAAGAAAAGCCCTTTTCAACGACTCCAAGTTTGACAAAATCCGTTCAGCCATTTTGAAGTTATTGACATTTCTTTCCGAAAATGTTTGGACACCCCCCACCACTATCTCTTAAGAGATAGAGCAAAAAGCATTTAACAAAAAAGAATCGAATTTATCTCAGCTTTAAAACGGTGTCCATTTTAGCTATTTGTAATATAAGAATATTTCTCAAAAAACGGGATTTAAAATTCAAGAATGCGATTACGCCCCCTGGCGGCCATTTTAGAAACTTTAAAATAATTTCCAGCATTTTCTCTTGGCCGCTTTAGTCATAAATTTTTTTACCCCAAGTCTTTACGACAATTACTTTTCGAGATAGGGCCGAGTGCCCTTCTTAATTGGCCACCCGTACGTATACCTCGGTACGCCAGTTATTTTGGGGCATAGGTATACAAATAACTATTTTTACACACAATATGTAATTGGAAAACTGAATACTACTTAATCAAAATACTTTGTGATCCTTAGTAACATTCAAAGCTAACTTAATGTAATGAAAGATCAGCTTGTATTATATCAATGGATGCATTCTGTGATATGCATTTTTGAAAAAAAATACAAAAATATGTATTTTCGAAAACTGTCATCAAATGTTGACATTTTCGTTAAATTCTCAGTAAGCAAAGTGATTCTTTTTTGTCACTTAACAGCGAAATACTTTTATGTTCTAGAACGCAAAACTCTTTTGCGTTCTAGAACATAAAAGAAATGTCAAAAAATTTGTAATTTTTTAGGAACTTATTTGTGATTTTATTAATTAAGTAACCCACATTAGTTTTATATTAAGTAATTTAAGCTCATTCATGGGGTGTTAGTGCCTCTAAAAAAAAATTAAAATTTCAATAGATACTAATAAACATGACTAATTTATGTTGTACTACATGTAAACTGAAGGTGCCGATACTGCAGTCAGTTAAATTTATACGTCACTTTGACGTTTGTCAAACAATTCAGCAGGCCGTGGTTCAAACATAAATGAATCGTTTATGAAATATAAAATTGTCAATTACCGTTGACAGTTACCTTATTTAATTTTTTTTATTCTCATACTACTTAGTTTTATTGTAGTTTTCGAAAAATCATTGTTTGCATCTCGATTGCGAAATGCTTTTCCGTTCTCGAATGGGTATTTTGCCTCGCTAAAGCTCGGCAAAATAACTTCCATTCTCGAACGCAAAAGTAGCATTTCGCATTCTAGATACAAAAATAGCCATTTTCTAAATTTTGTTTTTGGAATTGAAATTCATTGTTTGCGTAAATATTATGTAATATGACTAGATTTATTGTAAAGTGTATTAATTCAAATTAAAAAAATCTGGTGTGATACACGCACACAACTTCCTTTTACATTGGTTTTATAATAAGCCAACATTTTTATTTTTATTTCTAAGCATTTTCCAAAAAAATTCAAAAATTACAAATTCTACAGAAACCGTACAAAATAGAGCGTTAGTTGAAGAGACAAATTTTCTCTAAAATTTACGCTGAATTCAAAAATGGGTGTTCTATTTAAATTGGCGTTAATAAAAAAAATAGAAAAAAAACAGAAGAAACCCATTTCTTCAAAAGCTTGCTGTCGCATCTGGATAGTACACAAAACTTATGTATGAAGTTTCAACGTCATACCTCTTTTCGTTTTTGAGATATTCTGTTCACAGACTCACAGACACACAGACGAATTAACAAAAATATGTTTTAGGTTCAGGGAACTCGAAAACGTGAAGATCTGTTGAAAACTTAATTTCGAATTTTTGGGGTGAATCCAGTACTTCCTTTTCGTAAAAGCAAGCAAAAATTACTTAAAACTCAAACTAGAATATACCTACTGAATACGCATTAATTGCCATAATTTCTGTATGAGGGGTAAAAACTCCACATGTCCATATTAATGGATTTTGAGAAGACCGCAAAACACTGCCGCAATATGATTTTCATTGTTATTTACTCGATTTTTTATGCAAATAACCCTTTTATTTGGTAACTCTTTAGTAAACTTCTTATTGGCGTAAATATAAAAAAAATCAAATTCTTGAAGGTGAGCATATGGCCCAACGAGAATATGCTCGACTCTCATGCCCGGGTTCGATTCCCGGTGGACTTCAGACGGATTTTAAAAATCGTACGCTCTCCCGGCTACCACGCTAACACCTGTGGTAGTCGTTAACACTAACAAGGGAACTCTTCCTCAATTTTGACGGGCAAGGATACCCGACTTACGAGTTAAGAGGGCTCACAGAACCACAATTGTGTGGAATAAACAGACCACTGGCCTAATATAGGAGGAAGAAAAAGAAGAAATTCTTGAGAAAACATTTTGACTTGTAGCATTTCGGTCTAGGACAACTCGCCGCTACCGAGTCGCCGCCGCCAGCTAGCCACAGCCGAGTTGCCGCTGCCAATTAGCCACGGCCGAGTCGCCACCGCCAACTGCCACGGCCATATCACCACTAGCCTACGCCGTTGTACCAACTCGCCGCGGAGAATAATTACACTTACACGAAACGGTAGGTATTTGGAGAAACGATAAACATAGATTAATTTAGACATTTAATGAATTATTAGTATAATTATAGAAATTTGTTTTACATACATAGGAACTATTTAATAAAATTAATATTATAATCATTTGCACAAAAAGGTAGGTATTTGGATAAACGATAAGCTTATATCAAATGAGAGATTTATTGAATAATTACTATAATTAACTAATACTAATACTAATAATTAACTAATAATACATACGCGGTATAAATTTTGTGAAATTATTGGGCTGGCGGCAGGATGGCCGTGGCGAGTTGGCGGCGGCGACTCGGCCGTGGTGAGTGTCCCATTTCGTTGCATTTTGCATTTGACTGTCGGATATATTCGACTTTGCATCTAAATGGGAAAAATAATGCAGTTTATTAAAGATAATGTAATTTTATCAGAAATAAAGAGCAATTAGGTTATAGTCAAAAATATTTATTAAAGAACCAATGGTTTTTCTACAAACAAAAGAACATAAGTAATAACAGGAAACGTAAAAAAATGAATAAAGGTTATTCTTATCTCCTTCTTCGTAAGATCTCAAAAACGAAAACTAAGTAGCTAATTCTTCGTCAATTTCTTGATCAGAAATCTCAAGAACATTAGTATTAAGAGTACCATTAGAATTAAAAAATTCGAAAAAGTGTTGAAGGCGACTAAGTTCTTTGCAATCAGCCTCATAATGAACAGTTAGTTGGTTATTGTAGGTATGTATTATCGGTAACCTCGTTTAACCTTGCTGTGTAGTGGCTGGTGCTTTATGTTCTTGCATCTGGCGGTCTAATACTCAACTTGCTCCAGATTCGGGATACAAAGTTGAAACGCGCCTTTTGTGCTTGCAACAGCAACCATTGTGTGAGATGTGTGTCATGTTGATGTGTTGACCTGGTTACTCTATCTCTTATGTTTGTGGTTCTGAGTGGAGCGCAGTTAATTTGGTGCCCAACTGTAAATGGTCTCACCGAGCCCGATTCCAATCGCCAAGGCTACAGAAAATTTGCATCCTCCGCGGGATTCGAACAGAGGACTTGCTTATTAGCAAGCCTAGCGCCTAACAAACTGCGCTACACGTTAGTAAGTTATTAATGCTTTTAAATGTTTCCTTTTTCAAAGCAGTTCCATGTTCAGTTCTTTCGGCTTCATTGACTCAGTCTTCTTTCCTATAAATTCCTTCTGCATGTTCCAAATCATCTTCCATTTTTTATTTTACACCGAACAGCTCAAAATTGGACAAATAGTTATTTATGGTACAAGTGTGTTATAAGGGAAATAAGTCACGAGAAAAAACGGCTAAGCCACCAGCACTTTGTGCGAGTGGCTTTGTTTTTAAGAGTGACTTATGACCGGTAACACACGAGTTCCATACATAATTTTATCCAACACCTTCAGAATTTCGTTAAAACGCATTCTTTTTCTGATGACAGTTGTGACATTTATATTTGACAAATTATTAAAAGTAGTTCAATTTATGGGAAGGCTTTGACGCGATCACCATGGCACATAAAAGTTTTGTTTACATTGAAACAATAATCGTGTTTGGTTTCACAAAAGTGTCAACACGCCAAAACGACGCCGAATACCTAATGGAAGAAAAAGTGTTTGCTCCGGCTGGAATTCAAAACGACGCTAAACTAGCATTATCGAAAATAATATCCAAGAAATCGAAGGATATTTATGAAAAAGAATTCGGGATATTCAAGTCCTGGAGAGAATAGATATTGTTGGCGTATTTTGTTGAAATTGGAAAGAAAAATGTAGGTTCGTCAATGTGGACAAAATACTCGATATTGAAAGCAACATTAAAAGTTCATAAAAATGTCGACATATCGAAATATGGTAGGCTTATATCTTTCTTGAAAAGTGAGTCAAGAGCACATACACCAAAGAAAGCCAAGATTTTGGAAAAGGAACATATTGAGAAGTTTCTAAGAAGTGCTCCGGACAGTGAATATCTGATGGAGAAGGTGAAATAGTGCCTATTTGATTTCCGTAAATCCTATTTAAATACAGGGTGTATACAAATTGGCGCAAAAGCTCCAGGTAGCGATATTTCTTGTACAATTCTGAGTCGAAAATCTTAATACGAAAATGTTGGATTGGTCTTCATAAGTCCTCACGAGCGGTAGCTAAAAGCAATTGTTTTTCAGGTAAAGTACCCCTTCTGTTTTAAATACGACAAAATGTCATTGTGAAGAGTTGTTCAAAATGTAAAATTATGGTCTCATGCAAAATTTGAGAAATATCGGCTTACTTTTATGAAACCATGTTTGTAGAATTGTATAAGGAGTATCGCTACCTGGAGCTTTTGGCCCAATTTGTATACACACTGTATATGTTTATAAGTTGCACTAATAATGAGCTGACAAATTTGAGTGTTGAGCACATCGAAGACAAGGGATCATATCTGTATATTTCCATTCCTGATACAAAAACCAATAAACCAGTTTCACTGTCATAAACGAGGAATATCCTGTCAGTCCTATTGATCTCTATAGAAACTATGTTTCATTATGACCTGCCAAGGTATCACACCGTAGATTTTTTTTTAATTACAAACATCAAAAATGCACGATTCAACCAGTTGGAATAAACACATTGTCTAAGGTGCCATTCCAAATCGCATCTTACTTGAAACTACCACATGCAGAGGCTTACACTGGTCACAGTTTGAGACGGTCTTCTGCTACACTGTTGGTTAATGGTGGAGGTGACCTAACAGCGCTTAAACGCCACGGTGGATGTCGTCTACTGTGGCAGAGGGGTACATTCAAGAGTCGTTGGTAGAAAAAAATAACACGGCAAGAAAAATTCAAGGAGGTTCTGAGTTCACCACCGCCACTGTTCCAAGTATTGTAGTGAATAGCTCAGAATCACGTAATGAAATTTTCAATAATAATGTAAATTGTCAAATGACTAGAAGTAACAACTATGCAATTGACATTAATATAAATATTAATATTAATAAGTGATGTTCTTAAATGTATTATATTGAGTATGTAATATTGTGTTATGGATGTAATATGTTCTGTAATGTATTCTGAATAAAATGTTAATTTTCATTTTTTTATCAAGAGTGACTTATGGTTTATAACACACTAGTGACTTGTGGTTTATAACACACTAGTGACTTATGGTTTAAAACTCACTAGTGACTTATAGGCCACTTTAAATTCCTAAAATCACCATAGTTATGGGCTTAATAACTCACGGTGTTGGATAAAATAATAACTAACCACCATTATGGAAACAAGGTCTGGTGACATTAATTCTGAGTTCCTATTGACTACAATACACATATATCACTTTACACTTGAAAGTTGAAACCATAGGACTGATGTCACACTTTGCATTTCACCACAATTTTTAAGCTAGTAAAACCGTATAATTTTGTCACATTTTGCATTTGACAGTAAGGAAAAATTTTGCCTATTGAAGCGACCAATCCATTGAAGTAGTTATCACAATTTCGAACTGCATGTGATATGTCGTATCTTTAATCGATTCACTCCTTTTTTGCATGAAGGTTGGCTCTGGATTTTTGTTGTTAAGTTGCACATGAACAGAACTTCTGTCATTTGACAGAACAGAATATTGTTGCCAGATGAACTGCTTACTTTGATTATACTACTCCTTCTAACATCAACCAATGAAAAACGGCAAAATGCATAGTTACGCATGTACTAACTTTTGATAATGTACATAACAACTGTGATAATCACATACCTTCCTGGCTTATAGCTGATAGTCACACGCCTTCACAAACATCCCGTTACCTGCTGTCAGTACAACTGTCATTACAACCACATTAACTGTACTTTAAATATTTATACAAAAACTGTTCAAACGTTGTATGTCGACTCGTGATATAACCTAGACAAATGCAACTCGTGTCTTCTTGATTATCAAATCGTTTCTGTTTCCACTCGATATATTGTTTTAGGCAATATATCTCGTGTAAACAGAAATGATTATTTGATAATCAAGAACTCACTTGTTACATTGTATATGATAGTACGTGTGGAGAAATATTTCAAATCTGAAGTATTGTAAGACCTTCCACGTACTTAATTAAAAATTAATTACACGATTACTGAAACTGGATACATGCATAAAAATTTGATGTGATACAGCGATCTTATAATTAACCAAAAATTTGATTTTTAATTTTTAAGCATTTGTCAAAAATTTTAAAAATTACAAATTCTACAAAAACGGTACAAAATAGAGCGTTAGTTGAAGAAACAAGTTTTCTCTAGAATTTTAAGCTGCATTCAAAAATATAATAATATACCGGGTGTTTTATTTAAAATAGGAGTTAATAAAAAAATTAAAAAAAAAACAAAATAAACCCATTTTAGACGTCAAGGCCATCTCTTTACTATGACATAAATTATAACTGTCATAAACGCAAACCTTTGTTCAATCGACATTTATGGATTAATAACAGTAAATTTAAGGCTGTAGAAAAAATATTATGTGCAAACTCGTGCATAAACAATATACACATCCACTTTTAGCACTTGTTGCACAAATAGCTATTTTCTTCAAACGTCAGTAAAATATGACATTATGTCACAGAATAACATGTTGGTGGCACTGTGAGTCTCTGTCGAATTCGAGGTTAGCAGGTTAGGTTTTGCGTCAGTCTGTGTCAAAAGTGACGCAAAACCTAACCTGCTAACCTCGAATTTTTTCTTACCGTTCTAGAACGGCAAACATAACTCACTGATTTGGCAACAAACGCGGTAACTTATTATATATTATATTATATTTGAAAAGATAAAAACATATGTTACTTGGTATTTAGAGCTAACTACAACTTGCATTTAAAAAAACAAGACATTCCCAGCGGAGCTCCGCGTAGCTCGGTGGTACAGCATTCTGGCTACTGATCTAAGCGTCGCGAGTTCGATCCCTGGTCCCGGTGAGGTTTTTAAAAATTAAAAAATGCGGATGAAAACCTCTACAGAATGCCGTCATTCGGAAGTGATGTAAAGTCGTGGGGCCCATGCTACTACGATGTGTAGCATATAAAAGATCCCTTCCTAGGGTTGGAACTCTTTAGTCTCGGCAAAATTCTAAGTAGGACTTTGATCATATGACCATAGCAGTCGGAGTCTGTACCTGGTACTCCGCATGCCTAGTTCTTGTCCATTACAAACAAACAAACATTCCCAAACAAGCCTATTTTTAATTTAAAAGTAGCAAGATGAGGAGTAATGAAAAACTTGCTACTTTGGCACTTGTTTACGAAAAGCGACTTTAAAAGAATGTATTCGTATTTTTGTAGCGCTGAAGCAATGGCTATTTTATAAATTTACTACTTAGTGGCTGGAAAAGAAATGTAGAAAGCAGTTTGCCATAATTTATTTGAACATAATTGCAAAATGTATTTCACTCATAAATTATTGAAGAATTTGTATTACTCAATTTAATCAAAAATAATTCTAATTAAAATCTCATTAGCTAAAGTGCATATAGTAAAAAGGGCCCAATTACGCGGAAATGTTTGATAGCAGCATAGGCATAATTACTGCTAAATATTCATGTATAATGATGATGATGTGATGGTAATAATAATTAATAAACGTTACGAGTATTAATAATACAGCTATTGAACTTTCTTTATCGTGTACATACATATCAAACTGCTGGTTACTAAACTGAGACTATGAGACTTTTATTTACATATTATTTTAAGCCACTGTTATATAGGCTGAGGAAAAAGTAATGCAATATGGCTATAATTTTTTTACAGTCGATTTAAAAAATTTTTTTAAAACAAAATACTACACAAAAAGTACTTAACATAGCCGTGACGTGGAGTCTATCTTAGGTCATCACGGCTCAGCAGAGGAGCTTGATGAGATGTTTTATACGACTTTTTCCACTGTCTTAATCCTTTCGGAACTACGTTGTTGTCACGGGTTTTACAGAGGAATTTAAGGTGGTTTTCCTCTAACGCCAGCTAGATTAAGGGCTTCTCAAGTTTTCTGATTTTTGAATTGATTTCGGGATCGTACCTATTATCAAGATGTTCTCTAAATGATGTTATATTTGACAGCCTATTATGAGATGTTTTATCGAACCATTTCCACAGTGGAGAAGGTTCGATAAAACATATCATTCAGAGAACATCTTAAAACTTGATGTAATTTTTTTCCGAAGAAGTGCTTCTGTATATACAGTGTGTCCACAGGGTTTCGCACCATGGAATCAGAACAACGTTAATTTATCCCAAAGATCAGCTCTTGCTTTTACGAAAACAGCTTAACAACAAACTCTATTATATTTATTTTTCTATGGCAATAAAGGATTAAGTGGTATTCAACTTGAAGTATGGTGTCAAATTCGAGGTTAGCAGGTTGGTTTTGCGTCAATTTTGACACAGACTGACGCAAAACCTAACCTGATTACTCGAATTTGACATAGACTTACAGTGCCACCAACATATTATTAATTCATACGTTGTATAACCATGACCATTCCAAATCGTTCGATCATCAGCGCCATGGTGCGTAGTCTCGTGGACGCACGGTATAATAATGGTATGCTACTAGAAAGTAGAAGATCTAGCGATTCTAAAAATATAAAAAGTAATATGTTGCTATTTGCAAAATTAAAGTTGCATGGTTTTGAAACTTCTTTTTGAAAAATCGATAATAAAAAAATTATAACCATATCATAATAGACCACTGCCAAAAATGACATCATTTAGAGAACAAATTATAACCATACTAGTGAATCACTCGAGCTACGCTTCGGTAGGAAAGGGTGCTACATGTCATATTTTTCTTTACTATTTATTTTGCTCATTTTTGGTAAGAATGGTAGCAAACTCCCATTCGCATTCGCCTTGATAAAATTTGCATAGAATCTAACCTTAAATATATTTTAATTTTAATTTACTTTTTCGTACTTTTTTTTGAAAATAAAAACCGGTCCACGATCTAAGTCTAAAAATTAGCAAAATTTTAAGCCATTATACAACTTAATCGGTCCAGTATCTGCGGAGGAGATAGCGAACAAAGAAACATACAAACAAAGAGACCAACGAGTTTATGTTATAAGATTGCATTTTTTCCTCTTCCTGTATGTGAAGATGAAGATTAAGTATTACACTGTATGCGTCGATAGCATTTTCTCAACTTCTTAAAAAATGTCTTATGCTGTAATCGTAATTTTTAGATTATATTCTCGTAGTTAATATATCCTGTAATTGCGATTCGAAAATGAAAGCGTGAGTACGGTTCCGTAAAATCGAATTTTGTGAAACAAGACGCCTCTTCAGGGCGCCAAGAAATGACTTGCTGGCAAGGGCACAAAATTGAATTGCTCTTAAAAAGTAGGAATAACTGAAATGTTAATACTGTTAAGATTCCACGTTCCGGTACTTTTTATGTTATAATTAAGTATGTTGTAATGGTATTTATCTTCATCCGTGTTGTTATAGCGTCTTAACCAAATTAATTTTAGTATCGTTAAGAGCTTCATTACCGCACTGAGTGCGGTAATGGATATTACCGCACTCAGTGCGGTAATGGACAGATATTACCGCACTCAGTGCGGTAATGGATATTACCGCACTCTTTTTATACAGTGAACCAGAGTTTATTGATGAAGATAAAATATTGAACAATACACGTTTGCTTATGGCACACAACGAAACTCGTTTGATTGCCGCAAAACTCGGCTCACCGCCTCGTTTTGGCAATCAAACTCGTTTCGTTAAGATGCTCATAATCAAACTTGTATCGTTAATATCTATTACGTACGTATACTCCATTTACGTAACATCTGCACTGTCAGTGTCAAATTAAAAAAAATTTCTTGACTACCTCCAAAATAATGTATTTTTTATTAGACTGTACAGTAATTTAATTGTTAAAATGTGAAAAATAGCAGTGGTGCCAACATACTGTCAGTTTGACAGTGCAGATGTCAAGTAAATGGAGTATAAATGGTTTTATTTTATAAATTTGCTACTAGCAATTGCATTTAACTTTACTTTTATTGAAATGAATTTATGTAATTCATATGTTCTTTTTGTTAAATTATTAATCATCATTATTGCGAAATATCATCAGCTCCGGTAGAACATAAATACTCTTAATAACAGGTTGAGATCTCATAACATTACAATGACTATTGTTATTTCTGAAATTTGGTTTCTTTTTGATTTTATGAAACCTTACTTCAAAATCAAATGTCTAATTTCTATCTGTTAATGTCATTTATGTTTTTATTAATGTTGGAATTAATCATAAATACACACATACAATTGGTAAGTAATTCCATCTTAATTAATTAACTTCCCTATTTTAATGCTTTTCCTTCAGTTCTTTATAAATACCTGTAATTGTCAATTGTACATGGAATACAATCCACTTCCTTCCAGTTTTAACAGCATTCCAGCCGCTCACAACAATTTTTCAACTTGTACACCAAACCCAGAATATGTGCGATTAGCCAACACCAACTGCTTAAACCTTCCAACCAAAACACGACAGGATTCCTGCTACTTCCACCTGGATACTCAACAAGACCCACTAGCTGCAACTGCAATGTCTCTTCCCAAGATCCAACAAACAGTAATCAATTCAGCAACAGCAGACTTGACAACACCCAATTCACAAGAAGCCACTTCAATAAGATGTTCTATGGATTCTTACACCAGTAGTTGAAAAACCCCTCATCCAATTCGCAAGACGTTTGAAGTCAAGAAACTAATTGTGCACCACTTTTTTTTTAGAACATACACCGCCAGTTTGTTCACATTACATGATGTAATCAGTTGATAATAAACGACGTACAATATTCAATTTCAATAATTACTTTTGTAGCTAATATCTGTTTAAATTATTGTATTCCTACCAGATTCATGCTTCTTGGTAATGCACCATATCTTATTTTTGAAATTTCAATTTTATGTTCGTTCTTGATAATTTTATTTATGTAAACCCTTACATAGGTACTCTAAATAGATATAAAGTCTTATTATGAGTGGGTTTATATCCACTTTTCACTATTTACAAATAAGTTTTACATGTTTTCGAATAAAAATTTTATTATGTCTAAAAATAACAACATTTTTCCATAGTAATGTACCTAATAATTCTTATTTAACATTTAAACGCTTTACATTATTTTTTTCTATAGCACATGTTAAAGTGTGCTTTTATCAACTCAAAACAAAAGGTCGAGTTTTACTTTAACAGCAAGGGTAGATAAAGTAGCACTTTAACATCAAGGATAGATAAAGTAATTTAATTTTCTAACTTTTGTTTAAATTAAATATGACAGCTTCGTATTATCGTAGCAACCCAATCTAGCTACTGACATTTTGAAATGTGATTGACTGTCATTATTTTCTTTTGAAATTGTTAAAGTTCTTGCTATAGAAAAAAATATTGTATTATACACGACGATAAAGTTATTTCTATCCACTCTTGAATCATTAACGTCTCGACTTCGTCTCGACGTTAAACGATTCACTCGTGGATAAAATTTAACTTTATCGTCTTGTATAATAAATTACTATTAATCGACTGCCTTTAACTATTCAGTATATTAAATGACTTCTTTCAAATAAGTATTTGGTACTCTTTCCCCTTCATGTTTTATTCAAATAATCTTTACATCATTTTATAGATTATTTCTGTTTCTTTTCTTATATTGTTTAATCGGATGCGTATTTTAATATATTATTTTCCAAATACATATTTAATAAGTCTAATTTCTTGTGAAATACATAAATTCACTTTCAACAATTTTAATGAAATATGTTTAATCATTTTAATTACCTGATATTAAACCCTCATAATAAAACCATTACAATACATAATATAATAATGTAGTTTTTAGTCAATATCGTTAACTCTTCTGCCAATCTCATTTGCTGTTGATAACAATTAGTGGGGAGAGCGAGTCCAGGTACAAGCAGAAATGTTTAGAATTTTCAGTCTTATTACTCATTCCAGTGATAAACGTGTTTGGTAACCAGCTGTTGAGTGTAGATTTGCAAAATGGAATCTGAGGTAAGCATTTGTTATTTTTAAACCCTCGGATTTATTAGCATTTAGTACCGGTTTTAAAAGATGTCCTGATGGTCAGTACTTGTCTTTTGATTCAGAGATAACTCTATGACGATGCTATTGAGGTTAGAATTACTAGAAATGTTGCAACAATCTGATAGACCATACCTCTTGCTGTATTTTAGTAGAACTTCTTTTTTAACATTCTTTCTCCAAAACAAAAAGCATTCAGTTGTTATAATCAGTGTTACACCATAACGTTTCTATACGAACATTGCCCAGGAATAAATACGTCGCACGCTGCTAATCCTAAACGTATATTCCCTTTAATTTTGTTTATTAAATGTTCTTATTAAATCCAATTACAACGCAACTAGGTATTTATTTACTTCTAAAAAGAGTACTTTCTAAAAAATAAAACTATTTTACCGTGTCTTAACAGAACTTTGACTGATCTGTTCGTAAAATATTAATATTTACATTTATTCTCCAAAATAATGAACACGCAGTTGTTCTGATTACAACATAAAATTGCTGTACAAACATTTATTTTAAAGCAATTACGTACCATATAAATTAGCAACAAAGTAGAGCTTGTAATTCTCACACAATGCCAAAGGTTGATTTCAGCGTAATATATTTAACTATAACGTTAGAATTTGAAGAGCATGCCTTGTGTGATATTTTGTATTGTCTCATGATAAATGATATGATACAAAAGGAAAATAACTCTGATACAGTTTATATTAGAAAATATCAATTGTAAATATTTAGCATTACGCATAAATGACTAACAGAAGTGTAATTAGTAATACGTTAGATATGGTATAGCAACATCATTTGTTTTATCTATGGGTGGAATGCTACAGGGTTTGCATTAATAGATGTGCATTTACGTATAATTGTATTCTCCTCCAAGCAGTCCAAACATTAAAATTAATGTATCAGCCTAACTATTAATCGGATTACAAACACCAGTGAAATATAAGGGCCGATATATTTTTAAATCGATATCGTATATTTCCTTTGTAATTTAATCCGGTGACATACTTATACAGGGTCCGTATTGCATTGAAATGTTAATCATTTTGAATTCATGATCAAATTAATTCCGAACAGAAAGCCCTGAACAATAAACCTCCGGACTAAAAACACCCGAACAAGAATTAACAATTATGTGAGATTTGTGGACAATTAATTATTTATTATTATTCTTATACAGTGTGTCCAAGATAAAGAGGGCCAGTATGGGGATATCGTTAATAGTAAGAGATACAAATTTGTTTAAATCGGAAAAAGGTTGCAATTAAGGGACTAACAAAATGTCGCCTAGAAATCCTTGATATGATTTTTCGTTTTTGAGTAAAAACATGAATTTTTAGATTTTCTGTTCTGTTTTGTTCTAAATTCAACAATGTACCACACGTTATGGTTTAATTAAGTTTCGGTTTTTTTTTTGATCATCAACAATTTTTTGGATAGGACCTGTGTCCTAAATCATTTCATACGGGGTTTCAGCTTGTAAGATGGAGAAAGAAGTAATGAGCCACGCTGGATGTTTTTAATTCTTAATAATCGCGTATGGTCGTGGAATACACATACTTTTCAACAGGAAATCATGAATTTATTGATTATTTTTCTTACTTATAAACAATAATTAAAATTAGAAATAAAAAACATCTACATCCGGTCTTATAAAGACCACTAATCTGAGGTTAACATTAATTCGTTGTTAAAATAAACATAAGGGCATCAAAATTTGTTTACTAATGAATAAAATGTCATAAGCATTAACATTTTGTTGCGCCGTTGTTTATTTTAACAACGAATTAAAGTTAACCTGAGCTTAGTGGTCTTTATAAGACCGGCTGATAGTGTGGCTCATTACCTTTTCCTTTAAATTACACAGCTAAAACAACGTATGAAATGCTCCACGACACAGGTCCGTAGCCAAAAATTTCTTGATGATAGCCAAAAAGACTTCAAACGTAGTTAAACAATAATGTGTGATACATTGTTCAAATCAGAATAAAAACGTTGTTTCAGCTTTGTAATTTAGAGAAAAAGTAATGAGTCACACTGGAATCACTGGATGTTTTTATTGCTAATTTTAATTATTGGTTAGAAGTAAGAAAAATAATCAATAATAGTAATTTATTACACAAGACGATAAAGTTAAATTTTATCCACGAGTGAATCGTTTAACGTCGAGACGAAGTCGAGACGTTAATGATTCAAGAGTGGATAGAAATAACTTTATCGTCGTGTATAATACAATATTTTTTTCTATAGCAAGAACTTTAACAATTTCAAAAGAAAATAATGACAGTCAATCAAAAAATGAATTAATTGCGATTGAAAATTATTTGTATTTCAAGACCATACGCGATTATTAAGGATTAAAAACATCCAATGTGGCTCATTACCTTTTTCTTTAAATTACAAAGGTCGAAAAGCGTATGAAATGCTCTCATTCAAACAAATTTGTATTTCTTACTATTAACGAGATCTTCATACCTACTGGCCCTCCTTATCTTGGGCACACTGTATACAGGTTGAAGGGTTATACGTCTATGGTAATTAGGTAACATAGAATTAACCAAGTTATTACATTTCTTAAAAGATAAGGCTACATTAAAAATAGATTAGCAGGTATCTTGGCATTAAAGTCGTTGTTATTAGTGGTAAAATAATAATTCTCCAATAATAAGGGTTGCCATTTTCTGGAAAGATAATTTTAGTGGTTTTATTATAGTTCCTGAAAGTCTGGGATTTTTTTAATTATAACAGTTTGGACTTAATTTTTGAATTCTTGAATTTTTTCGAAATCTTGGACTTAATCTTAGAAAGTTTGAGTATTATCTACGAATTTTGGACTGTTATTCAAAATAAATAGTTGTAATAACTAGGGATAACGGGTACCCGATTTATTGCAATTACCAGCTACTCGGCCGGGTAGTATGTCGCATTGTTTGTTTGTTTGTTTGTTAATGGACAAGGTCTAGGCATGCAGATTACCAGGTACCTTAGACACCGACTGCTTTAGTCATATGGTCAAAGTCCTACTTAGAATTTTGCCGAGACTAAGGAGTTCCAACCCTAGCAAGGGATCTTTTACATGCTACACATCGTAGTAACATGGGACCCACGGCTTGACATTGTAACAGGTTCAGGAAAAATGGTATATTGCACGCATTGTCAAGCATAGTGTCAAATCGGAAGATGGGCACACTGGCTATAATTTAGGTAGGTTAGGGGTTAGAATCAGGGTGTAATTAGTAATTTTTAAACAATGAGTTCCAAGGAGGATTATTTTCAAGTTAGTGAATTTAATCATAAAAAAGCAGTTTATGTGATATAAAAAAGCAGCAATTTGTTTATTTACTACCCGGTCAAACCGGGTATCCGGTCAAACCGGGTATCCGGTCAAACCGGGTATCCAGTCAAACCGGGTATTCGGTCAAACCGTTTATCCGGTCAAACTCGCCGGGTAACGCTGGTACCGGGTAGAACCGGATACCTGGTAGGGTTGCCACCTTTCGTATACATCAAGACTGGATATGTTTTGTTTTTATATTCAGAAAATAATCTACACATACGAAACGAAAGAAGTGTATTTAACTATGTGATAATGAAAAATAATCCTCTTTATTTCTTATTATAATTTTAATTGATGGGACTACTCTAAATCAGGTGCCAATATTTAATAATTACACTGGCCGACAAAAAAATTTTTTGTTGTAACATAAAGCTGAATAGCATATTACAGTAGAACGATCCTATCTAAATACGAAAATGTCAAAGAAAAAATTGTAACACGTAAGGTTTTCTTGTTACATTAAACAAAGTACATGTAGAACGGTACCATTTAGTATTTATTGAAAAAATGATGTTGCAAGTTGTTTAACCCTGTATATCGACTATATTTATAATTTATAATAGGTTATCTTCTAAGAAAAAGGTAACATCAAAAATATTTATTTGAAACACAATAATTAATTTTTTTTCGTTTATGGGGATTCACATCTTCTCTCTTCAAAAACCAACAGTAATCACCTATCATGGCTGGATCTCATCGTCTTTGGTAACAAATTTCCATTGTCCTAATATCTTGATGGAATCTTTCACCCTGCTCGTCGTCGATAGCGCCCACATTTTCAGGAAAAAATGGTAAATGAGAATGGAGAAAGTGAATTTTTAACGACATTCGGCAACCAAGCAATTTGTAGGAGTCTAAAAGTTCATTAACTAGTTGTTCATAGTTTGTATCCATATTGTTGCCTAAAAATCCCCTCACTACACTTACAAATGAGTTCCAGGCTCTAAGTTCTGGTGTGGTGAGCTTTTCCATAAAATTAACATCGTCCAGCAATTTTCTAATTTGTGGCCCTATAAAAATGTCTTCTTTTAATTTGGCATCACTTAACTGGGGAAAGACTTATCTTAGGTATTTAAATCCTTCACACTCTTTATTCATAGCCTTCACAAAGTGTTTTATCAGTCCAAGTTTAATGTGAAGGGGAGGCAAAAGGACATATTTTGGATCTACAAGGGGCACATACTTAACATTTTGAGATCCCGATTGAAATTCAACCCTTTCCGGCCAAGTTTTCGTTACGTAATGTTCATTCACTGCACGACTGTCCCACAAACATAGAAAACAGCAATATTTTGTAAATCCTCCTTGAAGTCCCACTAAAATTGCTATAACTTTTAAATCCCCACATATCTGCCACTTGTACCCGGTTGTAGTGAATTTTATCTAAAAGGATGCGCATATTTTCATAGGTTTCTTTCATTGTCACTGAATGGGCAACTGGTGTAGATGGTTATAAATTCCCATTATGTAATAACACAGCTTTTAAACTATATTTTGATGAGTCTATGAATAATCGCCATTCAGAGGGAGATATTGCTCGATATTGAGTTCCTGCATTAAACCGTCGATATCATTACACGCACATAAAGAATTTTCCATATTGTAAAATGCAGAAAACGTAGCATTTCTTTTCCTAAAAGTCGTAATTTTTCTTTCTTTGGCTAGTAAGTTCCACTCCTTAAGACGGGAACCAAGAAGTTCTGACTGTTGCTTTGGCAACCCCAAATCACGTACTAAATCATTTAACTCACTTTGAACAATCAAATGTGGCTCGCCGGAACTGGGACCCGGAGTAAAAGTGGGGTCGGTACACTATTCTTTGGAGCTGCCTGGTGATGCGTTGTTATCTTCCAAAATAATGTATTGCCAATCTAAAGGCTCAGTCGGTATTGGTAAGTCGGAATTGTGAGGAACAGGTCTTATGGCAGAAGGCAAATTCGCATATTGGATCTTGCTCTTTTCTTTTCTGGAATAACCTTCAGTTTTTGTCATGCAAAAATAGCAATCGTCTAAATGATTGGTAGGTTTTCGCCATACCATTGGAATTGCAAAAAGCATACTTTTTCTCTTCCCTTTCATCCACTGTACCACTAACACGCTACAGCTGACACAGCACACATGAGGAGCGCAGTGCTCGTCTTAATCTCCGATTGAAACACCAAAATACAAAAAATAGGCTTTTTTCACATTTTCAGAAAATGATCTGGCTTGTGACTTCACAAGAAATTCTCCACAAATATAACAAAACTTGTCAGGGGAATTTTTGTAACTGCGGCGCGTTTGACTTGACATTTTCGCCGTTGAAAAAACTTTCTTAACTACACAGACCACTCAATACGAAACTCAACAGAAGACTGAATAAGAGAATAAGTTTAATGTTGCAAACAATCCATTTTAGGTTATCTTTCGGGTTTAAAGTGCACCCCTTTTAAATGGCCCCTCATAAAATTTACTGCCTGCCAATATAAAAGGGTCCAATGAGCCCATTGAAAAATGGTACGTATTAGGGCTCTATGAATATTTTTTCTAAAATCAGAATGGTATTAGCATTGTGAAAATAATGGGCTGAACTGTGTTACAAAAATCGTGTCGGCCAGTGTTATTAAAGCATCGAAATCAGAAAAATAAAACGTAATGACTGGGTTGTTACATAAACGCACTGCATTGCCGATGCAATAAGCATGTCAGCTGTACCAGTACCATCTAAAAAATACCTCCGTTCTCTGACGTCATGAGATCGTGATATCAGGTAAGGAAGGCTAGTTATGGCCGCCAACGTGAACAGAGCTGGGCAGTAATTAATTACTTTGTAATTAAATTACTAATTAAATTCCTTTTTGTTTATTTGCCTTGAAATTGAATTACTTTTCAAAATGCAGTAATTGTAATTGGAAATTGCCCTTTTTGTTATAAAGTACTTGAAAATTACTTTTTGAAAGAAATTAATTGCTACATTCAATTACTTAATTACTTTTGTGTAATTAAATTACTCTGAAGTATTTAAATTACTTTAAAAGTATTTGAATTACCGGTGGTAATTGAAATTACTGAAGGTAATTGAATTACTTTGTGGTATTTCAATTATTGACCTCGATTGAGTGTTAAATCTCCAGAACGCAAAAAAATACAATAAGGTCTTATTAAGTTACATATTAAACAAACCGGGATGGGTATTCCCCAACCAATATAAGCCTAATTTATGATTTCCTCTGACGATCGAATAGCAGCAACTTTTGTACAACATTTGCATTTTGTACGACGCGTTCACGAATCACGAGCAAAGAGTGCATTGGTGCGTGTATGTAGTAGATCAGTAGATGTGATATGTAGGTTGTAACAGTGAAACTAATATTTATTGTTGAAGATGCTAAAACTATATTTGCGGTAAGTACGTTATAGATTACAATACCTCCGGTAAAAATATAACTTAAAATAGCTTCATTAGACGATATGGGTTCATAATAATTATTTATTCCTTTCAATTTGCTTGTTTTAAATGATGTACTAGCATAGGGCTATACTGTAACGGGAGTTAAGTTAAGACAATTACGTATTTGAGTGAGTAATTGAACTAAACGGCCAAAATCCGATAACAACATTTAAACAGCGTAAAACACATAAATAAAATGTACCTAATTGCGAAATTTTGGACCTGGTTGACTCAAAAATGCAGTATGGGGTATGGTACTAATACAATATAAAAACACCGCATACGTTTACCGCACTCTTGCAATGAACAATTGTAAATTATCCATTTTTTGCGCTTTCTTGCCTGGTAATGCTCATATGCTGCTTTGTATACGGACTGCTGCAGCATATTAGGTTTGATAATTATTAAAAATCTGGAATAGTGTCTTATAAAAATCGTGACTTTCTTATAATTTCGATTACCTCATCCAACATTACGTCTTTACGTTATATAGGGCGCTGCGTTGAAGGACGAAACATACAAAACCATGCTAATTACGAGACATTCAAATATATTTACTTCGTAATGATTTTTCAAACAACTAAGAAATCCAATGCTGCACCCTGTATACTTAAGTAAGTTACATATTTTCATCATTCAGCCTCATGTTAGGCGTATTTAATAGTAGATTGTTCTACAAGTTCAGAAAAGTGAGAGTTTTTCAACATTTAATTTACGAGCGAACGATGCAAAGGGAGTGGATTGTTTTACACGAACATGGAAAAATTACTTTTATAACATTCAGCGTGCTGTTTTTTCTAATGCCATTACAAAATCTAGCCAAAATGAAATTCGACATTTCTTCGTATTCGAAAAAAATTTTTTTTAATTGGCAACAGACGTAAACATAACCTAAAAAAGTTGGTTGAAATGTTGTAATTTCACGATTTCAAAAAAAAAACAATGTACCCCTCGGCACTGAAGTTCCTTTTTATCCCTCATGCAGTTTATTTGCATTAGCCATATGGGCCTCGGCAACTAAATCGACATTCGTGATAAAAAGTTACAATTCAGTGCCTTGGTATACAAACTACTATTTTTTTAAATCGGCAATGAAGAACGTCGAAATCGTCATTAAATATGAGAAATGCGCAGTGAAGTAATCCATTGTTTTACGACTTTTTGTAGGCGGCTGGGCGATAGGTAAACGTCAACCGACGTCAACATAACCTACAAAAGTTGGTTAAAACGTTGTAATTTCGTGATTTTGATTAAAAAAAAAACAATGTGCCCCTCGGCACTAGAAATTCCTTTTTATTACTCATGTGATTTATTTGCCTTGGCCCTACGGGCCTCGACAACTGAACCCACATTCGTGATAAAAAGCTCAACTACAGTGATAACCTATGTGGAAATTAATACATCATTCATCATTCATTCATAATCTATAGCCTCTTTTATACCTTTCGGTGTCGAGGACCATTCACACCCCGCGGGAAGTGCAACGGAGGTAATGCGCCGCATGCGACTTACACTACGCTCCTCCGCATGCAAACATACCACACACTCAACAACTTACAGCTAAACTTAACTAATGAGTTCAAATCCCCTGCCGCTCCGAGAAAATTCTCGGCTACTGCCAGATTTGAACCCATGTCCACCTGGTTGCTATACTCAACCACCCAGGTGGGGAAATTAATACAAAAATTAAAAAAATGAAATTGAACTTGCAAGTCCCTATAGCTTCTTACTGAATGGACTTTGTACTAAGGTATATTAGGTTTAATCGGTTTATTTTAACCTAAGGAATCTATGATCAATCGGTGTCCCATTCTCTTTGTGACACCCTATATATTTGTTATCCTTGACTTTATTTGTTTACTTACATCTTACATCAAAACAAACTAAAAAGTTTTAGTTTTGATGAACGGTGCTTGTAGCTACAAGATTTAATTATCAAAAAACCTTCAAAAGTGATAAAGTAGGTAGGTTACTATAGTTAACAAAACACTAATGATAGTTGCAACTTGCAAGAAATTTCTACTAAATACAACTATATATGACATATTTTTATTGAAAGTAATTGAAGAAGTAATTGATGTTTACAATTACAATTACTAAGTAATTGGTACTTGAATTACTATTCCCCGTAAGTAATTGAATCTCTGGTAATTAAATTACTTCATTGGGCGGTAATTGGTAATTAGTAATTAACTACTTTTTTAAAGTAATTTGCCCAGCTCTGAACGTGAACTATGAGTACAAATCGTAACTGCATGTTTATTGCAATTATCAATAAATTATAATTTTTAAAATAGACAAGTCACTGGGTGCTTTCGTTAGTGTTTGGTAATGTGCATGTGAGTAATTTACCATCAGCATTGCACAAATATATATATTTAAATAATCATTACAGCTGGTTGTAAAATAAATGCATTATCACCGAATGGTGCTTTGCTAACAAGGTATGTAGATGACATTTTCTTTTAAGAAAATATTATATGGACTATAACGGAACTGGTTTTGAAATTTTTTACAGAAGAGGTGTTGCGTCGCGGAAATCCGGTGTAAAATAAAAGTAATTTATTTTTTAAATCAAATTACTGAGACGCAACAGGAGGCTTATTTGGCTAATTTCCTTGTGTGCTATTATCATAACGAGGAGCTAGTGAATAATAATCGTTTAAGTAAAGGATATATAATGGTGGAAAACGAAGTAGGTTAACAAATAAATAAACCAAAATTTAGTTTTATATTTCGTACTTAGATTAGATTATTAAATTTTGGGATTTGTACTGAGCTACCTATACCAGAATTTTGTGTTAAAAATTACGATTTTTGCTTTGAAACCTCGTTTACCATTACAAATAGCGAGTTAGGAGGGACTAAGGGCTCAGTTCACGACTAGTAGCTCAGTTTCCACAGGGCAATCTTATTTTTTAAGTTATAAACAAATGTATACAATTTGGCCCATTTAGCCATTTAACGTTAAATTCTACTGGCGGGTGGTATTTCTGTGCTGACTGTTGGGGAGCTGCAGCCTTATTATTTAGGTGGTATTGGCTGTATATCCACTGAATCGCACGTACGGATTGTTGCCGTTCGCGTCTATTCGTTTTTTTGGGCTGAAACACGCTGCATACAAGTAGAAGAGTACAACATGATATAACGGTATTTTGACACTGGACAGTGGTCTCAAATACCAGACTGTCCAGGTGAAAACCGGACGGATGGCAACCCTAGTACCTGTGGCATTTCCAGTAATAACTATACCATAATCATCAATAATTAGCAACAGGGTTTTTTGAAAATTATGTTAGGGAAAAATAATGATTTTACTCAGAGAAATCAGCTAAAGGACATGGAAGTGACGATGCCATTTCAAGTGGAAACCCTGTATTAATAACTTATTAGTAATATATGTACACAATATGGTGGGGGTTCTAGTCCAGGGTACTCATGTCCGGAATTCTTTGTTCAGGGGGATTTTCGTCCGGTTACGATTATTTTAATATTTAAGCTGTATGGATGTATTGGTCCAATGTTATGGTTTTTGCGTGAACGATAGCACAAATGGTAAGCCGAGAGCGAGAGCGAGAAGCAGGGTGACCGAGAGTGAGAGGCAGGGTGACCGAGAGCGGGCAACTCTCGCTCTTGCTCTTGGTTAAAAAATAATACACGGCTCTTCAAAAATACAGGGATATACAGGGCGTTCCATTAAAACATGAAAATGATTAAATTTGCAAATTTTTGTTGATCTTTTAAGTATTTCGCAGAAGGGTCTGCCTTTTATTGCGCAGGTTTTTATTTAGAAAGCTTAACCTTATATGGTGACTGATTTTACATTTACCACAGTGCCGAGATGTTTGGGTTATTGTTTTTTATGGCTACTTTCACAAATTCCCGATATAACAGGTAGTTTTAGTGGTCTTTTGGAATTATCGGTCTATTACAGACATATCTATATGTACCGTGTGGTTAGTCATACCTCTGAACATAGGAAATTTACATGGTTTATCACCGTTATGCATATTCCTGCTCACCATTTGTATGGAAAAAATGGTAGTGGTACTAAATTAAAGAGAATAATTTTCCGCGTCGATTAGTATTAAAAACTTATTGGATAATGTTAACTGTGCATAAAAATACTAATTTTAAAATTTAGATATTCCTCTCCCTTATGTTTGGGAATACCTAAATTTTAAAAATAATATTTTACGCGTAATTAACATTATCTAATACGTTTTTAATACTAAACGACGCGGAAAATTATTCTCTTTAATTTAGTACCACTGCCATTTTTTCGGCGTAGTGCAGATGGCTACGCGCTTGCCTTGCATAAAGGAAGCCCTCGGTTCAAATCCTGCGAGGGCCTGAATTTTCGACAGCCTTGGCGATTTGAACCGGGCTCGGAGAGACCATTCACAGTTGGGTACCAAATAACTGTGCTCTACTCAGAACCACAGACCTAAAAGATACAGTATCAAGGTCAACACACACCAACACACACACCTAACACACAATGGTTGCTACGCAAGCACGAAAAGCGCTCTCCAACTTTGCACTACACCGCCAGATGCTAGTGTACAAAGCACCAGCCTCTACACCGCTAAGGTAACAAGAGGTTAACGATTATACATAGATCCCATTTTTTTCCATAAAAATGGTAAGCAGGAATATGCATAACCGTGATAAGCCATGTAAATTGCCTACGTTCAGAGGTATGACCAACCACCCGGTATATTTTACTAATAAACACAAAAAATGTTAGGGCAAACCCGAGTCTCTTATTTTTAAAACCTTAACAATTTTGGACACACCATAATATTCAGAAAACAGAAAGAGAAAAGATTTTGTCGCATCCGTTGTTTCAATTGATATTGGAATTAATTTATTCATGCATTTCTCGTTTTTTTTCATGTTTATTATTTCTTGTGTCAACGTTAACTACATTGTTATTATTTAAACCTGGTTTTAAGTTACATTTGGAGCATTCAAGCGTTTAAATTAGCATTTTTGCGGCGTTTATTTGTTATCCCTTTTTAAATAAACGGTTCAAGAGACTTCATTGTTTTTTATGTTGAAACTCGAATATTAGAAAAGGGGTTGACTTTAGTGGTATGAAATAAGATAATCAAAAGGTGTTTTCAAACACACTCG
The DNA here is from genome assembly GCA_940337035.1 of Agriotes lineatus. Lineage (NCBI taxonomy): Eukaryota > Metazoa > Arthropoda > Insecta > Coleoptera > Elateridae > Agriotes > Agriotes lineatus. The sequence continues at coordinate 113,129,547 of OW679197.1, read as the reverse complement.
AATATACACTATTTAAAAAAAAACCTAAATAGTTAAATTAGCTAATTTCGAGCACTTTGAATAGCACTCATACTCAGAGGCACTATTTTATACTCGAAAAGTAGCTCACGAAAAATATAATTCTTTTGTAACATGTTCTTTCATTCAATATTGTTCGCTGTTAGTTTCATCAGCTGACTGAAATTCAGCATTTTTGTTCAAAAACTCTTTAATATCTTCAAAACTGTAGCCATATAACTTTATATCATATTGAATATTGATGATCATTTCTATTTAAGTATACACTATAAGTATAATAAAGTGTAAGAATATAAAGAGAAAGATTTTTTATATTAGGCATTATAAACGAAAGAACTTCGCTCGATTCTGGAATCTCTCTTCCAAAACCTTCCATACGTCTGCTGTCAGAAGGGTTGTTTCTGGGGTCCGACTGACGTCATCCAAGCATCGTGCAGCTCCTAAAATGGTTAAAACCGTGGGAGTGCAGCGTACAAAACATATTTTAGTAATGCACACCTCATAAGTACTTAAAAATGTTATGTAACATACACTTTTAGAAATATTTTTCATTCCCGCAGCGTGGGCCTGTATAATTATTCGATCTCATTTTAATACCTACTATAAAAATTGCTGTAACCTGTTACAGAATAGTGAAAAGTGTAAGTACAGAAAATGGCTTGATCGGTATAAAATGTACTACCTAAAAACACATTTTTCGGGAAAATCCATGATACCCTGTATATACTAACAATACGGCAACTGCCTCAGGTTTATATTTTATTTTCTTTAATTAATAAACTTGATGTATGATATGTGAAGTTAAGGTTTTTAATGTTCTGTATTAAAAGAGAACTGTAAATATAGTGGCCCGATAATTCCAATCTATTAAAACTGGCCCAATTAGAAGAATGGAAACATCAGAATTACTGCATCATATAATAAATTTGAGTAACTTTAGTTAAAAATACAATAATTAGGAGTCAATTCAATATATTGTGGTGCTTTTTATATAATTAATTATGTGACTATCTCAACAGGGTTAGGTCGCTACATCCAAAATTAAATTGCTAACTTGCTATTATAATAATGGTGAGGCACTAACACCCCATGAAGGAGCTTGGCCTGCAAGGCGGAAGGTCAGAGCTTCCGTGTCCTCGCTCTCACACCCGGCTGTGGCGTGTCAAATTCATGACACGTGGCGATGTGGTGAGCATCACGCATTAGACAACCGCATTATTACCCCTTATTCTTTCGAACGCAGGTTCCCAATTATTTAAAGCGACTGGGTAGGCCGCCCGCCAGGCATCGATCTGGGATTTGAACTCCAGACTTCCGGGCCCGCAGTTCAATGCTCTAACCACCGAGCCACGCTGGCGCTAACTTGCTATTATAAATTATTTAAAGGCTGAATACAAATTTGTTCACTATTTAACTGACAGGATTTTTCTCTTTGATATTTCTACCTGATGGTACCGACATTATTCCAAGATGGTTGCCCTAACCTCGTTACGATGGGGTGTAATAAAAGGTACCGGCTTTAAGATGCTCAGCAAGAAGGGCGGGTTATTACGACCTTAGAATTAGGGCTACGATCGATTAAACGAGCTAAAGGTGTCGAAAATAACGTAAACCAGCCCCGTCTTCTATTTAAATTGCTTAAGTCCTCGCAGTGACCGCTGTTGCTATGCGAGAAAAATTGAATGTAAGTGCACTGCGTCACAAAACAAAACACTTCTAGAGACGCCACTACTGGAAGTTGAACGCAAACCGACGCTATTCAAACAGAATCACAAAAAGACGCTTTTTAGCTGGCAAAATCCGACCTTTTTTATGGCTTCTAAGATGATCTCGGTGTACTTACAGCCTCGCTGAAAGTTCCACGATGCTCAGAACAGAATATCGTTACCAGCCTGCTATTACCAAGACTCGAATCTGCTCTCGTTTTCCACCTCGATGTCGGCTGCAACTTGAATCGCTTTTGGATGGCCTTCGCTTATGCACTTGGACAGGCACTTATAAAATTGGCTGGACCTCCGTAAAATCACTTCAAAATAATCTGGCTTGCACTTGACCAAATCATGCTCCGTCTTACGTGTTGTGGAAGCTCAATAAAAAAGAAAACTTTCACAAATCACCATGGGCACAGTCTCTCAATAAAAGCATAACTTGTTGGTAAACTTGGGTATTTATTCGTGCATAAAATATTATTTATTTTGGGAGCTTAGCAAAACACAACTAAAGTTTTGTTTTTAGTTGCATGAAATGCCAAGCCTACTTTGATTTTAATTTGTCACAAAAATAATGCTATAATAAAAACATCATATTATCAATTACTTACAAGGTCTACGCTATTTTATAAGAAATCTGAACTTTAAATGATCACATTTACTGAACATTTTTGCAAGTAATATCTGTATTGTTGGTTATGTTATAAATTACTAATAATTATTATTTTACATATAAGGCTACTAAAATGTGTTCATAGCCATATTAACGTCAACGTTGCGGATGTGTGATACCTGTTTCCGATGTTTAACCTTCTGCAGTTTGAGATCATAAAATAAGTGCGTGATAAAACGGTATCTTAATGTGCGAGTTTTATAAGAAAGTACCAGTAAAATAAAACGCTAAAAGATATTTTATTAAGAAGGAAACGGAATACATATATGTGTATATTATGAGTTTGACTTAACAAATTAAAATTTATTGAACAAAAATTGCCGATTCTTGTTTGAAATTGCGTATGTTAATGACGGCGATAAAAGTTTTAATTTCTACCTTACAGTTTTATCTCATCTTGGTTTTGTGTTATCTCGCTAATTGTCTACGTCCCGACTCCGTATTTTAATGCTGTTGTTTTACCAGTAATTTCTCGATTAACTTCATCTAATATAGCTACTTTTCCCGTAATTATAATGTTTTGTGAGCACGTTTTAATGGCGTCATGGTTAAGCAAAACAAGCACTGGCATTCACGAACGACTAAGTAATGCGCATGGTGCATGCAGAGTCCTTAAACGAAAATTTGTACTTAAATTGCTTTTGAAATTGTGAGAAGGAATCAATATTTTAAAAGGTGCCCAACGCTACCTACTTCTGCATATTCAATTTTTAAAATTCTCAACGATACTTTAGATGATATTTTTTTGTGAAAAAATAATATTTGTAGACCTATTTAAAAAATTATAGCAATGTGGTTTTTAAAAATTCGGTAAAAAGGAAATTTTTAGTATTTCTCGATTTCCGACAATTGTAAAGAGCCATAACTAACCCTTTGAAATGGACCACCTCGTGTTTTAAACTGTTTAATTGTCTTTTTAATTCTCAGTAACTTTTATTAATCATATAAATATGAAAAGTGAGTAGTTTTGCAGTTATTAACAAATATTTCCTCACACGAAATTGAATTTTTGAATTTTTAAAGTTTTTATTCAACTAATAATAGTAGAAGCCATAAAAGAAAACTTATGCTGTCCTAACTGAACTGCACGCAAAATTATTGTACGAAGTTTTTGGTTTAAGCTTTCTTAATCTGCATTTGTACTGAGTTTATATTCTGACTTGGAGGTACAACGTGGGAATTGAACGGAAAATCTGGGGTGATGCTGGGCACAATTAGCTATTTGGATGGATTTATTAGACTGCAACGGTGCATTATCTAGAAATACCAAGATAAAAATTTATATGTCCATCTGTCGCCAATAAAATCGCATACACATAAATAATGGAGGTCTCAAGACGAGTGATACAATTTGAAAATGGCGCCATTTAAAAACTATCAATGTGTTTGTCGTGTTGTTTAAACAAATGCAATCAGTAAAGTTTTACAAATCATCATGCCACGTTACAGCATTGAACAACGCTTAGAAATCGTTCGAATTTATTATTAAAATATTAGATCTAGTGACAATATTTTTATATTTTGATATTGCTTAAACGGTTCCTATGCTCCTAAATTACAGTTACCTATAATTTTGCTACTATGTTATGCAAACTTCAAATAAAAAACCAAATGTAGAATATAAATAATTAAATTTACAAACAGGGAATATATAACAACATAAATTAAATTAATTCTTTGTCGCCACTGTTTGCAATTACAATTTGCAATCTATCTGTTGCGGAAATTAGTAAATTTCTGATATATTCAGAAGATAAGTTGTATTTTTACCTATATTAAACTGAGTGGCAATCGCTCTTATTTGCATTCCTCTCATTAGCCTATCGACAACACCGCCTTTTCAAAATCATTCAAGTGACGGGGCAGGATTTCAAATAACTGATTCTCGACGTTCAATGACAGCGACAAATTTGACAGTTAATTTAAATGCCCAGGTTACTAAGGTATTATCCTAAAAGTTGAGTTTACATGGGGAAAAAATAGGTGTATACTCTGTTCACTATGGTCCCGGATTGTCAAAAATGACGTTTTATGGCAGCACTGTTGAATTTCTATTGGTGTTTTTGTTACTACTAGGTTGGACAACGCAAAAACGTAATTTTGAAAATTTGGGTTTTTGTTACCTGGCAACTTTTATTTATTTTTGCTTAAGTCAGTTCGAAATATAACCTATAATTTATAGTTTTGACATTAGTAGCTTTATTAATTGTTTCTAGTTACCTATAGCTTGACTTAAAAATATTAACCATGATATAAAGGATTGTTTTTAATTGTATTTTGACATTGACAATCCGGGACTATAGTGAATAGAGTATACCTGATTTTTTTGGAGACAGCCGTACATACCCAAGGGGGGCATTTTACTTTATTTTCCCTAAAAATATTTAGTGCTTTAACGAGATACTAGATAAATACAACGTACAGCGTATAGCTTAATTAAACATTTTTTTTTGAATATGTAAACGTATATTAATTAAAACTTTATTGAAATATTATAACCACCTTTAATCACTCGAACTGTTTTGACAAATTATCTTAGTTTTCGAAATAAATAAAAAATAATAATAACGTGCTGAAGCACAACAAACGGAGAATTAAAAAGTATCATCCATTCCAATTCATAACTAAAGAAATCGCAGCCAAAACTAAAACAGCAGACATTATTTGACCCCCCACCCCCCCTTAGAAATTCTAAGGTTAAAGCACCATACATTCCACAGTCCTCTATGAAACTGACAAAAATGTAGTATCTGCATTGGAATGTTAAAACTGATGATATCGAACTGGTTGTTCACGCCTAAAATCATCAAAATCTCACAAATTTATTTATTTATTATTTTAACTACAACCAACAGCCAATTACTGGCCGTTTACAGGTTACAGGATACATATAACAAAAAATTACAAATTCGTGAAAGGGCAAACTTAATTATCTTAAGTACCTCTAGAACAGCAAAAAATTTCTATAGTTAAAAACAATAATGCCACAGTATCAATAATGATTTTAATCAATTATTCTGTGGATGATACCAACATTCTTAGTAATACTAGTAGTCATACTACTAATAGTAGACTGATAAACTATTATGACAGTGTAGGAAGAACACATGTACATAGGTGTTGTATAAGTACAAATAATGGAAAAGCTTAGCTTAGAATTAGATTCAACCTTGAAGAAAACTTAAACCTAAACCTAAACTCAAACTTAAACCCACACCCAGACTCAAACTAAAATCAACACTTAAATTTAACCTGACTTGGGCTGCAGTGCAAGCAGACAGTGATTTTTAAAACATTATATGATACATCAAATATATCTACAGTGTCAGCAATTGTGTTGTATACAGTACAAGATCTATACAAAGGAGAACTCAACAGAATATTAGTTTTTGCAGTGCTCAAATGAAATAAAGATCTATGCCTTGATGTAGATTTAGAAACACAAAAACACATTATATTGAAAAAATTATAGCATGACTTAATTTCGTAATGTATTTTATGCAAAAACAGTAAGCTAGAAAGCTCACGTGTTTTCTCCAAGGTTAGTATACCAAAATGATTCAATATCTGACGAATTTGCCTTTTATTGTTTTCAATTTGTTTATTGTGACCTTGGTAGTAGAGAGACCACTTTAGTGACAAATATCCCAGTTTAGGATGTACATATGCATTATATAGCGAAATTAGTGTTTGTTTTTGATTAAACGAATGATAATTCCTAATGATAAAGCCCAAGTTCTTCATAGATGCACTTACTATTTTGTCAATATGGTAATTAAATGTCAATTTATTATCATATATTATACACAAATCGATAATCTTATCTTTTCGAATAAGTGAACGTCCGTCAATTGTATATAATTAAACAATATAGGTTGAACTTTGCGTGTAAGTAACAACAGAGCACTTGCTAACGTTAAAAAATAATACATTTTTAGAACTTCAATTAAAAATGTTTTCAAAATCTTTTTGCATTGTTTCGCAGGCACTATCTCCTTCAATATTTATCCAAATTTTAAAATCATCGGCAAATAATGCGTACTTTGCGTTCTTTACTACCTGAGGAAGATCATTAATAAATAACAAAAACAGCAATGGGCCCAGAATAGACCCTTGAAGCACTCCAGAAATTGCACCGTACCTCTCCGATAGGCTGTCAACTATTTGATATCTTTCACTTAACCATGACCTGAAAAATTCAACCAAGGTACTACAGAGACCAAAATTAGTCAACTTCTTTAATAATATTTCGTGGTTGACTCGATCAAAGGCCTTAGCGGAGTCGGTGTATGCCACATCAACATACAGGCACTTGTCTAAAGCCTCACACAGTTCCTGAGTAAAATTAATCAAATTTGTCAAAGTTGATCTTTTCGGTATAAAACCATGTTGATCATGACAATCAAAGATTTTATATACAAAAATATTTTAATGTATAATACTTTTTCAAAAGTCTTAAAAGCAACCTGTAGCAGAGATACAGGTCTGTAATTAGCAACATTATGTTTGTCATTTTTAAACGCTGGACAAACTTCAATTTTTTAGGGAACTTACCTTGTTTCCAAAGATTGAAGATTGCAGCCAAAGGTTCAGAGAGAAACTCAGAGTACGCCTTGTAGATTAGATACATGGGTATCTCATCAAAGCCAAGTGAGTTCTTAGGTTTACATAGTTTCAAGGTACCATTAACGTCATCTACGGTTATTTTATCAAGAAAAACAGTTGATGCAACATCCTTTTCCTTAATGTAATTATTAGTAATAACTATAAATGTGGTATGCTGGATATACCGGGTGACAATGACACCATGGCTATGTTTCTATCTTCTTTATTTGTGAATAGATTTGGATAAAATTTTACAAGAAGATACTAGACATAATTTCTGATTGACCGACAGATATAGGTAAAATATCCCATTTGCGGTTTTACAAGAAATGACACCAACTGTGATTTTTTAAATGGATCACCCTGTATATTTTATGTTTTTCGGAATCTACAAGTCATATTACATACAATGGTCTTGCAAAATTTTCATTTTTTAAACAAAAAATATATTTTTCTAAATTTTATTTTTTACCCTAGAAGGCCGTAACTGGGGGAAACCTGTTCTAAGTGACTCTAGCAACTAATAATAATAACTATTTTATTAATAAAGTTAATAACAAACCCTTAATAAAAGAACAAAATTTGCTAATCACGTTTCTTAAGAAAAAGTCACCTAGTAAAGGCCATCTTGCCATTAAACAGCAAATTTAATTACCAATCTAACGATATGCATCATGCAATACTTTATCTTTATCGAAAATGGAAGGATAATTAATTAATTTTTTTAATATTTCTGTGTAATACCTAAGCAAAATCGGCTACACTGCTCTATGTAATTTGAGTCGTAGATTACGAAAAACATATAGGGCGATCCGTTTAAAAAATCAAAGTAATTATTATTTCCGGTGAAACTGGAAGTCGACCATTTTGATTATACTTGTATGTCAATCCGAAATTATGTCTAGTATTCTTGTATCAAATTTCAACCAAATTCATTTACAAATAACGGAGATAGATGTATGGCCCTGGTCCCATTGTCACCCGGTATACCGACTTAATGTTTTTTGCAACGCAGTCGGAATTTCAGTATTAGTTTCCAGCCGGTCTTTATTAAACTGCATGTAACCTCTTTCAAATTTAGATTTTCCGTTGGCTTTAATGAATGACTAAAATTTATTATAATCATGCTGTATATTTTCCTCAAACACGATACAGTAATTTTTGTAAGCAACTCTTAATTTCTAATTTGACGTTTTCTTAAGTTTTTAAATTTCAAAAGTAATTCATTCTTAGGTGACGACTTTAGCTTTTTGCGTATTCTATTTTTTTCTGGATATCTTTATTATCGACCTAGTGAGCCACACAGGAAATGTATTTACTCACAATCGGTTAATAATAGGTACGTTTCTAACCTTCAAAATATTTTCCCGGCTAGCTAAACCTGACTTTCAATTTCAATGAACTTCTCATGTTACCTAGCAACAGCGTCGCAGTTTCCTTTGTTAAAGTGACTTATTAAACTGCGATAAAAATACGTATTATTTGAAACTTACCTAATTAAATAAATAATGACAAAAACCCGATTGTGAGTAAAATAGTATACATACCACATCTCTCGACAGTAATGAAACACTTCCCACCTCGGTATGTACCTAATATACTATTTTAGAAGTAGTTATTTTCGGAATTGTGCCATCTAGAGCGCTGTACACGAGTTCGTATGTTTTTTTAACCGCATTATTAACAGTTAAGTATTGACTTAATATTTGTCAGTATCACGCAGTAAATAATACAACTCCAAAAAATGTCCTTTTTCCTAATTATTCTGCTGGTTATGAACAGATTCGGTTTTATCAGCTGTTCTATAACCCAGAAAACATTCAACTGCTGGCTGATGATTGTCCTCGTGCACAAATAGGTTTTCCGATTTGCGAACTGATACTTAAACATTAGATAAAATTAAATCGGGGATTCGATTATTTGACAAAAGACTACATTATGTTGCTTTAAGTTACAGAAATTTATAAAATTTGAAAATATTTTTTTGAATATTAATATTAAATTGGCTAGCCACATTAGGATACAACCCAGGAATATGAAAATCTCCTTTATTTTAATAATTCCGGTTTATCATTGAGACTCCTAAAAAATGTTTCATATTTATGAAGCTTACAAGTGGAAGAAAAATATACTGCACATTCATAAAATGTTTCTAAACCCATTTTTACACGAACTCGTATGTCTCCTTCGCACGATTTAAACTCGCAAATGAAGAACAGAAAAATGTTCCTTTATTGCAATAGCCACTCCGCCATCTCCAGATTTTCCAGTTACAAAAAGTTTACCATCTTTTCTAAATACTTGATAGCGGTTATCAAATAATTCAGTGTTATTAACACTCACGTTTCACCAAGATTTTGTAATTATAACAATATCAACATTTTCGGAAAGCATTTGATAATAAATAGTGAAGTGGTTTTGATTGATGGACAGCTTTAAATTCGTTATGGGAAACACTGAAATTTATTATATATCCTGATGTAACTTCACTTGATAAACTGAACTTGGCCAAATTTGATTGGTTGGAAATTGAAGAAATTGAAATCCAGCTGATTGATTTCCACTCTAGTTAAATATGGATTCAAACATTTTTCGAAACAAGGAAAGAGTTGGAATTAAATGAAATATAAAGACTATATATCAGGTTTTGTTTGTGGTGAGGCACTAACACCGCATGAAGGAGCTTGGCCTGCAAGGCGGAAGGTTAGAGCTTCCGTATCCTCGCTCTCCAGGTAATATAAGTAAAAATGCCAATATCAAAATTATGGAAACGTGGAAGAAGCTGACTTTTGCTATCTTAACAATATTTTCATCTACCTATGCTTGTGAGTCATTATTTTCAGAAATGAATAACATTAAAGACTCGCTTAGCAGCCGTTTCTTAGATGAATCCAGTCCAGCTTGCATTCTGCTAAAAGTAACAAAGTATGGAGCTAATATAAGTTATTTAGCATTTAATTTGCAACAGCAGAAGTCGCACGAATTTTGTCTTTCATTTAAATAAACCTAACGTCACTATTGCTGTACAAAATGTATATTTTTGTTGCAAATAAAGAGTTTTAAGTTGATAGTATTTAGTTTTATTTTTTCCCCATTAATCACTAAGTCAAGGTTGTTTGATGGCACGTCATGGCCTCAATAAATATTTCTTTAGAAAAAAACACGTAGATGAATAAAGGTTCGCCACCCCTGCTGTACATCATAGGTAGTTAGATTATGGCATGGTATTTTTTTAGTAAACAAGAAACAAACTATCGTTTGCTGGTTTGAAGCAATTTTAATGGTGCAACTAACTTTCACAAATGTCTGCCATCGAAAATGTGGTAATATACGTTTGCACCTCACCACCACAACTATACTGGGATAAATAAGGAATATGCAACCGAGAATGCAGTAAACTGTATTGGTAGCTGCATATACTTACGTTGTCATCATGAGTTTAGAAGGTGATCAAATTTAAAGTGTTTCTAATAATTTTGCCGCTCACTATATAATCAGCTGATCATCTATTTTATAAATTATTGTTCCCGCAGCTTTAATTTTATTACTTTATGTCTATGGTTTACATTTTATTTAAAAGCTCAGTATTGCAATAGTTGCATAAAACAGTATCAGCGACATTCTAACTTCTTTATTATTATTACCCATCCGTTTTTAATGTAATACGAAAAGCTTTCTTTTAATTGCCTTTTACAGTATTTAATATTATTTTAATGGAAATTGTGAATTTGGATACCCACATAATTTTGTAGTCTTTGTAAAACAATATTTTGTATTAATAGTGATGTCATCAAGTTGAGACAATTGTAGTGAATATTTAGTATCTAAGTAACAACCAACTTACGACAATGAAATATTAATAATTTTGTCTTCTTTACAGAGCAACGTTTCCCAGCCTTCCTCTTTTGTTACCACCGAACGTCCTTCAATCATAACCACCATGTATCGTCATAAACAAGAAAGAAAAAGTAGCCCTTCTATTATCACCGCGGCTTATCGCCGAAAACTAGAGGAGAAGACAGCTTTAGTAATCAGCATTAAAAAGCAGATCGAGATTGTCAAAGAGAAGAAGTGGGAAGAGTGTTTGTACAAGCTAACGCTAGTGGAAAACATGATAAGGCGCTTAGAAGGAAAAAAGTAAACATAAGTAGTAATTAAATATAAAAGGTTACGAAGTAAATTTAGATTCAGAAGTTGCATTACTAATGTGTTTATTGATGTTATGTATCTGAATTTTACTACTCGCATATTTTTGGTTTTGTTAGTATAGTGGATGTAGTTCAAAATACAGTTTCGACTTATGTGTAATATTTAGCTTCTAAAATAACAGGGCGTTAGTCAGTCATTGTTGTTATGTGACTGTGCGTTATAAACTAGTATCATAAGAATTAGACTGATTTTAATACAACATTGCAACAGAACTTCTTGCAATGTTAAACTAACGTACATTAGTCACTGCTTTGTTATTTATTTTGTAAGGAGCTGATGTGATTATTAATAATATTTAATTTATATTATATTTCTCATAAGAATAAATATTGGTTAGTTTTACATTTTTTAAACTTTTATATGTATTTATGTTGGACTATGTTACACTAATAAAGAAACTTACCCGACATTTTGGTGATAAAAGAGTTAATTATCGAAGAATAAAGTGGCATACAGGTAGAACAAACGAAAAATACTATTAAATATTTCTGAACACGAAAAAGCCATTGTTATACGTTAAACATGCAATAAGAAAGTGATGGTGGTAACCAAAAGTGCTTTTTAAGAATTCGGGAGTAAAAATAATAAGGTAGGTTGACAAAAACATCAATTGGAACTGTATTGTATTGTATTAATACAATATACGTTGCATAATTTTTTAGAAGTATGGCGTCTATGAACGAAATCTATAATTTTTCAAATGTATTTGTAGTAATAAAAACACAAGAAATATATTCAGAAATAGTGCAGAAAAAATTTGTCAGTAAGTAATAATTGACTATATTGGAATAACTTTACAATGTTTTGAAAATTGTAAATATCATGCATGCTATCATATAAAATATAACCTTTAAAAATTATAATAACAATAAAGCAGTGGCGGCGGCTTATCGGTTAGAAAGCTAGTGATCTTTTTAAATGTGAAAAAAGAAAGAAATCTCTAAAGTTATAACAAATTCTGCATTAAGAAGTTTAAAATGGCCATAAATTAATACGAAAACAACGCAGTATTGGGATGAAGTGGGTTTTGCCATGCGCTCTTTGGAACACCTAAATTTACTAATCTGGTGCTTTCAAGGTGATATAGCCGTTAACACATTGCTTTACATATATGATCAGGGCATATCTGGGACGACTTCGGCTAAAGAGAATTCGCAAGGGAGACGGGAATTAATTATTGCTGCGTCTAGATGGAGGAAATCGGTTTAAAATAGAGTCAACGATAGCGGAGAGTGCAAATGGGGCAGAGGGCGCCTATAATTGTGGCATTTCTTATGTAAAGGTAACTTGATAACTTAAAAAAGATCTTTCACAAACCATGATTCCAATTCGCGACCTCTGGATCAGCAGCTGAGTATGCACTCCATTAGACACTAGACCATATTGACGGCATAATGACTGATAAAGAGAATAAAAATCGACAAAGACATACAAGGAAACGCGACAGATTTCGTCCAAAAAAAATTAGTTCTTTGCATTAATATTCCACACAAATTGGCATAAAAATCAACTTGATACAGAAAAACAATATTTACATCCATTCGGTGGTAAATATTTCGTTGTTACAAATTTTCTGACTTTCCTTTAACTCCAAAGAGCTTACTGTCCTTACAAAGGTTATGCAGTGTAATGAGACGTTTCATATAATTTTAGTTTGGTCGTGATTGATTGAGCGGTTGCGGCAAAAATTGAAAATATGTAAAAATGGTCGAGCCCGAAAGTAAAAATTCGGCAGGTTGTGGAACAAAACTATAGTCGAGCTGATATTAATTTGTCATAAATATTTATATTGCAACAGAAACTATTTCTACTATTAAAAAAATAGTTTAAAACTGTTTTCAGTTTGAGAATTGATTTTGAGTTCTTGGAGGTTATTTAATTATAATAATTTGTAAATAGCAGAAGAAAAAAACATGTGCAATGCATATTTTACATACCATACCATTTTTTTAATTACTGAAGCCTAAAGCTTGACCCTTGACAAGTTTTTAAGAACAAGATTTAATACTATGCTTCATGTCAATTTGATGTATTTGTCCTTTAATAGAGTATAGACACAAATAGCTTCTTCATTTTCTCAATTGCATAGTAAATTAAATATTGTCACGTTTGCATAACTTTTTAATATCTATAAACCTTCCAGAGAAAAATTATAAGATAGTATTTTATTGTATTATATTAAAGAATAGTATATTATGTGATTAGGAGTAAAAGTGATACTTTGGCTGGGTACACCGGACGCGTTTGACTGAACGTAGCCAGTCAGACAAGTCCGGGCAAGGCACACGAAGTCACTTTTACTCCGAATGGATTATGCTATTTCAGGCATAAAAATAACTCATTTACCTTGTTAATCAAATCACATAAGTCACTCTTATCTACTCCAGTGGGATAAGTAACTCATTACGTCACTCATTTGACACTATTTCCGTTAGGTGATGAAGGTCATTACATCACTCAGTTATATAATTGGCTTCATTACCTAATTGAGTGGTGTTACGGCTTTATTACCTAACCGAAATAGTGTCAAATAAATGACATAATGACATTTGCCTACTAAAATATTGTTGTAAATGACAGATCTGACATTTCTCTTAAGCACTTTTCTCAATTTTGGGCAGTTGTAGATAAAATTTTGTACAATACATGTGTGATAATTCATCATTAATATATTTCTGTGCTTACATAACTCGTGCTACGCACTCGTTTGTAACGTACACACACGTATATTAATGATGAACTTATCCCACTTGTATAGTAAATAACTACTATGACATTTGAAAATAAAGCAATTTGTTATGTGTTTACATTTTAAAATCAGAGGCGACTCGTGATAATTGCATTTGGGGGAACGTTAATTTCTAACAATTACAAAGCAAAAAATAGCAATGACCTACATTCGGTCGATGTTTGAAATCAAATACAGCAATGATTTTTAATTTTAGTAATCCGAAAGGGAAACATCATATGCATAGAATAAAAAGTATTCAAACTCAACACAAAATCTACATAAGTGTTAAAAAACAAAACACGATCATTTATTTAATAATAATTTGCCGTTTTTGTAAATGTCCACAGAAAAATATATTGTAAAATTATAAACCATAATCAAGAATGCGCCAGAAAAAATATTAGGCCAACGTAAGAAACAACGTAAGAAGCATGGTTCGACGAAGAATGTGAGGAAGCAATAAACAACAGACACGAATCACACAAGAAATATGTATAGCAAAGAACGCGTGAAAAGAAAGAGGAATTTGCTGAAGCAAGAAGAAAAGCAGACAAGACATGCAGAAAGAAAAAGCGGTAGTCCATGAACCACCAAGTCATAGAGATAGAAAATGACTTCAAAGATAACAACTCCAGAAACGCATATGGGTACATAAAGAAACTGAGAGGGGGATTCAAACCACAAACTATACTAATGAAAGACAAGAATGGGCATATTGTCGCAGATATTATAAACATCAAACAAACATGGCCAGAATATTTCCCAGAGCTCCTCGAAGAACAAGAAAATGAGGAAACGATAATCCAACCTATACAACCAGAAGACACAAACACTGGATCAACCCACATACGACAAAGTTAGGCAAGCCATTGAATCCCAAAAGAACAACAAAGTACCCAGATTTGCTAAAATCTCCGTTGAATTAGACAAGGTAGCGAGCAACAAACTAACCGAACAGCTTCATAGGTTGATAACCAAAATATGGAATGAAGAAAATATACCGCAAGACTGGAAAAGTAGTATAATTATTACCAATATATAAAAAAGAACAAACTCATGTGCAAGAACTATCGGGGTATATCACTGTTATTCACAGCATACAAAGAAGAAGGATTAACCAAACCAATAAAGCCTTTAAGTGGCACGATGTCCACAAAATAAATAAAATCAGAATATGTAAAAGCACAATAAGACCAGTAATTACCTACTGCTGCGAAGTATGGGTAATGACACAAAAAATGGCAAACCACATCGATGCATTTGAAAGGAAGGTACTCAGGAGGATATTCGGACCAAAAGAAGAGAACGGAAACTGGAGATGCAGGTACAATCATGAAATATACCGAAAATACAGAGGAACACCCATATCAGAATTTGTTAAGATACAGAGATTGAGATGGGCGGGACACACCGTCAGGATGGACGCACAAAGAACACCGAAGAGGGTGGTACTTCAATCAAGGATGGAAGGACGCAGACCAGTGCGAAGACCTGGAAAAGGTGGCACGAAGAAATTGCCGGAGACGCAAAGAACATCCTGAAAATATGTAATTGGAGAACAGTAGCATTAGATAGAGACAGATGGAAAAGATGCATAAAAGAGGCCAAGGCTCGAATCGGGCTGTAGCGAACGGATGGATGGATTAAGATATATAAATAAATTAGGCGGAATTGTTATCGTGTTTATTTAATCTATGATGAAGTTAAATTATGTATGTTACGCCACATCACGATGAAGCATATCCTATAATTTAGCGTTGTCAAGTATTTCGTTATTGTTGCTAAAATTGAAGTTAAAAAAGGCCTACAAAAATATAAGAAAAGAAAAAGGAAACTACAGTTGAAACCCATCTATTATAAACACAGAGAAAGGTAGATTAGTAGTAAAAGAATAGTAGCTAAAAATATGGAAGAAATATTTCAAAGAAATTCTAAACCCATCACAAGAGGAAGAAACAGAAAAAATGGATGAGGAAGGTATTACAATAGCAAAAGAAACTAAGAAAGAAACCCCCCCCCCCCCACTATAGAAAGAACTGGGGATCGTAATAAAAATAGAAAACTAGCAAAAGGCATGGCATGAATAGAATAACAGCAGAAAATATAAAATATGGAGATAAAATTCTATTGCAAGCATTATACTAACTAGTAAAGGAAGTGTGGCAAGAGAACGGATGCCAAGTACAAGGAGCAATGCAATAATACATACTATCCATAGAAAAGGCGACGAAACAGTTTGCAATAACTACAGGAGCATCTCTTTATTGGACACGGTGTACAAAATAACAGCGATGCTGATAAAACAGAGACCGGAACAATATGCAGAGAACGGGATAGGCGAGTACCTACCAGAATAAATAGAGCTACGTCTGATCATATCTTTTCCCGAGCTCTGTAGACTAGTGGTTACCACGTCTGCTTAGCATTCGGGAGGTCGCGGGTTCGATTTCCGTGGCCGTCTGCTCTGATTCAGGTTTTAGGTAGCTTTCCTGAGTTAACAAAGTACTTTTTCTGAGGCGAATGCCGGGGCAGTACTTCTCCATCTTTTCTTGCCCCTCTTCCATTCTCCACCCCTCCTTTCTCTCACTCATTCGATAATTCCCGTTTTTGGCTGAAGAGGGGACGCAAGGTTCGTATAGCAGTCCAACCCCAGTTGGGGAATTGAATGACACTGAACTTTTCTTCCTTCATATATTTTTAATGAAACACGTAATGGAAATGTGCTATGTATACAAAATTCCTTTTAGCATACTGTTCATTGACTTTCGGTAGGTCTATGAGTTAGTTAATAGAACGAAATTATTTGAAGATTTGATAGATATGAGAATTTCACCAAAATTAATAAGATTATTCAAATATACATTGAAAGTATCCCAAAATTACGTTAAAGTGAATGTTAGACTATCAGAAGAATTTACAGTTAAAACGGATCTAAAGCAAGGGGATCCTCTATCCCCGGTATTGTTTATCTGGTCCTAGAAAGGGTTATACAGGAAACCGGAATTAAAAGAGAAGGAATACCAATGTACGAGCTCACATCAATGTATAGCCTAACCGAAAACCGAGGAGAAAATTCTGGGGAGCAGTACAACAAGATCTATGCGATCAGGGAATAATAGATTTAAAAGATAAATCTAAGCAGAGAAAAGAACGGAAAAACTGATAACGCAAGGGGTCTCAAGGCCTGCAAACGGGTGATTTATATACTAAAATTGAACAAAGATAAAACTATATGTCGTATACAAAAGTAATTCAGAGTGTTCTGTTCGTGCCCTGTTAAAGGACAAATATGTCAAATTGACATCAAGGCACCCTGCACTATACTATACTAAATTTCAAATAAGTATGCAAGTATACTTGGATCAAAGTAGTAATCATAACTATAGCCGTGAATGTTCCAAACAAGCCATGATTTACAACTATCTGAACATAAAATATTTTTCATAATTGTCAGTTTGGCATTAAATATGAATCTAAAAAATATTTAAAAAAAACTGATAAATACCGTAAAACGGGGTGAATAGAATCAATTTTTAGGCATTTTTCATCTTCTTGCTGTTACCAAGCAATTACCATCCATTGCACAAAATTTATAAATGGCCTAAAAGTTAGGTATGTCCTTTGGTAACAACATTAGCACCAAAAAATTTTCAAAAAAATTGGTATTCATTAAAAAAAAAATTTTAGTCAGTGATCCTATTCCCCCCTTAGTGGGGTCAATAGAATAACTCAGCTTTTCCAAAGGATGATTCTATTATATTAAACGCCGGGTGTATAGGATCAACAAAAATGTTTTTAAAAGTTAAAATGGACAACTTTTGTTGTTAAAATTTGTTTGGGCTTGAAATTATTGACAATTATATTATGATTTATATTTTATTGGTTTTTCATGAACATAGAAAAGTATAAAATGTCATTTATTGATACAAACTTTATTCCTATACTGAGATACATTTATATTAAAACGAAGTAAACCCCGTCCAAACTTGCTTGGACCTTCTAACTTCCCAATAACTTGGTTATAACAAAATTCGTATATGTCTTCTACATCTGGAAATGTGTAGATGTGACCGGAAAAATCTCTGGTGCGTTTTTCCCTCAAAAAATTTCCTGTAAACGATTCTGGATAAACTGCCACCACTTGTGCAATAAAAAATCGTACAAATTTTGCGGAAGGTTTAGCTCTTGATGTGCTAGCTTCATCAATTTCATCGTTGAATCTTACAAGCAACCAGTCATTAAGCTGGATATCTTTTTGGTCAATAGGTAAAACATTATTAAGGTTGTCACAATCATCATGTTCACTTATTTTATTTGTCAAATGCTTATTATCGGATGCGTTGGAAACAGCTTTACATTTATTGGATGCTGAAACATTCTCATTCTCCATTAAGTCCTCATTGTCATATTCAATTTCAGACATTGGATCCATATCTGAGTTAGAGTCGTGGGTGCTAAAATGATCATCAGTGTCTTCCTCAGAAGATTCAAAATCATCAATCGCAACACTTTTGCCGGCAGGAACTTGTAGCTTTTTTCTTCTCTGCTTCAGTTGGGCACAATCATACCGCATAGATTTTAATAAATCCATAACCGTATTTTCAATATCCTTGCTTGTATCCTCATCTCCGTCATTCTTTGATAGTCCATCTTCTGGTGGTAGCATATCTAGAACTCGATTGGGGTTTATGGGTATAATCCCACACTTATTAAATCCTGCAAGTATATTGGCTTCCTTGTTGGATTCAATAACAAGAAGTAATTTCTTCAAAAGGGTTGGAAAAATGTCCTTTGGAATACTGGTCGTATTTCTTCCAGGTCCTTTTTTATAATTTTCAACAATTTTACGCCACGCCATTTTTAAAGGCCTGAAAAAGGCTACATCCAGCGGTTGAGTGATGTGTGTCGAATTGCTGGGCAGAAAGATAAAGGATATATTATGCTCTTTGCATTGCTTAATTGATTCAATGGAAAGATGAGAGCTTAGATTGTCACCAATTAAAATTTTTTTACCAGGTAATTTTTTTAGATAAGGAATTGCTATTGACAAAATCCAGTCATCAAAACAAAAACCATCGAACCAACCTGACTTGCTTCTGTTGTACCTGGTTCGTGGAGGACCTCCTACTGTCCAAGAACTGTAAATATGTGTAGCCTTGTACACGACATAGCACGGTAATAAATCACCACTACCTGATGCTGCAAACATTATCGATGTTGAGCTTTTACTATGGTTGATAATCCGCTCTGGATATTTACAACCACGCTTGGATATCACTTTCTTACGACCTGGGTCATCACAGAGATTACTTTCATCATAATTCACCACATTGCTCGGTGGAATGCCCTCTAACTCCCGTGAAAGGTGATTCAAGTAATCTGTAATCGTTTCTCTAGTTACACCAGCCCTCGCTCTTTTTATGTTTTGACAGAAACGTTCAGATAGGATATTTTTATGACGCTGTAGAAAACCGTATGCAAAATCGCCGCCTGGGTAGTTGTTTTTAAATTTTGGAACAACTCTGCCCTTTCTGTCCAGATATTGTTTAACAATCACTCGTAAATCTGTGGTATCAAGAGGATATCCCCACTCACTGCAAATAAGTAAATTGTTTGCTATATGTTTTTCTTCTTCACAACTTAATACAGTTTGTCCTCCTTGAGTTTTAATATCTTTATTTTTCACATGTCTGTACAAAACAGTGTATGCTATATCAAACTTTCTGGAAGTTTCTCGTATACTGTGACCTTCCTTTACATCATTTTTAGCTTGCTGCAGTTTTAAAGGATCGATTTTCTTATAATGTTTCCCACCTACTTTCGGTGTGTATTTCCTAGGCATGTTGAAATTTACGATCCTATTCACCCCGCTGTAATGTTAAAAAAAACATAGAAGCAATTTATTTTTTTGATAGGTTATTTTACTTACATTTAAAAGAATTTGTATCAGTAATATTAATGGCAACACTACAGAGATAAGGTACACCAATATAATTAAAAATAACACTCGATGCTGAAGATTTATAACTAAAGTTTTGTACACTCACAAACCGCCACTTGAACAATAATCATAGGTTAGGGTCCGGAAAACAGGCATGCCAATAGCTAGGAAATTAATATTACTATATTTCAGTTCTCTGTAATGTATACTTGCCAACGTGCCAAAATTTTAGCACTACGTTTGAAATTTGAAGTTTTTATCGCAACATTTAAGAAATTCCCTCTTTTTTAACCTATACACCCCGGGGATTCTATTCACCCCGTTATACGGTAGTGGACAAAAAAAGAATCTGAATCTGTTCGTGAAAAGTATGTATGTATTGTCGCTAACATAATTTGACCTTGCGGTGTAGAGACTGGTGCTTTATGTGCTTGCATCTGGCGGTACAGTGCTCAACTTGCCCCGGATTCGGGTTACAAAGTTGGAGCGCGCTTTTTGTGCTTACGCAGCAACCATTGTGTGCGGCGTGTGTCTTCGTGATGTGTTGACCTTGTTACTCTATCCCTTAGGTCCGTGGTTCTGAGTAGAGCTCAGTTAAATTGGTGCCCAACTGTGAATGGTCTCACCGAGCCCGATTCCAATCGCCAAGGCTACGGAAAAATTCCGGCTTCCGCGGGATTAGAACTGAGGACTTGCTTAATGCAATCCTAGTGCATATCCAACTGCGCTAACCGGCTTCTATTCGTTAAAAGTAGTAGAGTTTACTTTTTGTAAACTGCGTTTTTGTTGGATCAGTCTGTGTCAAAACTGACGC
Organism: Agriotes lineatus; assembly: GCA_940337035.1. Taxonomy (NCBI): domain Eukaryota; kingdom Metazoa; phylum Arthropoda; class Insecta; order Coleoptera; family Elateridae; genus Agriotes; species Agriotes lineatus. Next base: position 113,108,847 of record OW679197.1, on the reverse strand, counting down.
AAAATCTAACTTGCTAACCTCGAATTTGACGTAGACTGACGCAAAACTTAACCTGCTAATCTCGAATTTGACATAGGCTTACAGTATCACCAACTATATATACATAGTTGTAGATAAAATATTGTACTTGACACGCATATAATGGCTGTATTACATTTGGATGATTACAACACTCGCCTTCAGCTATTATGTAAACTTCATCCTCGTGTAATATAGCCTACATTATATGCTTGTTAAATATAATACTATTATTTTTAATTTTACATATTGCGATGTCAATAAGTTGAAAATTACTATTAAAAAATATACACTTATACCAACAAATTTCATGTTTGACAATTGATATCTAAAGTGAATGAATTGTAGCTACCAATACAAGGTTGACAGTGCAGAAATCTGAGCAAGTGCCCAGGTTAAATATCAAAACAGTAAATGTAAAATTACTTTGAAACAGCTTCCAGATTATATTAATAGTAAACTAGTAAAAGATTCTAGCTGCAAAAACTATAATGCCGAACGGCAGTACATGGAAAGCAAGGTTTAGGATACACGACGTAATCAACTTTTTTATCCCTGTAATTTTTATTTTAACATTAAATAAATTAAAGCAATTTTTAATTTAATGTGGACACATTTAAATAACATTTCTAATAAATATTTACCTAATTTCTCAAAACTGTCGTTTAGGAGTAAAGCCTTATTTTAACATTATTATAAAATGGTTTTCGCCCTAATCTGCTGAAATACCGTGTATAATTTGCAAACGTGCAAGGTATCGCTAGAAACCGTCGGTAAAGCAGTGTAAGAGAGAAATGTCAAAATTAAAAGTTACAAATTATTTACATGTTATATTCAAATATAATGAAACCGCCCCCCAGTGGAAGTGTAGCACCTTCAAAACGTTCTGAATTCATGTACTGCAATATAACCTCATAGGTTATGCCGGGCAGCATTCGTGTACCTATAGTGTTGGTTTGTGCAAAAACTAATGTGTTTATTGAATAGTTTATGCACTTCAGACAATTCTCTTGCTTCAGTGGATGTACAACATATTTTTAATTTAAATAAATTTAATAACCCGAAGGTAAGAATTTCCACCTATTTAATTAAGACTTTTGCCAGACTTAATGCATTTTATTAGGAAAATCGAATCCCAAACCAAATTAAAGCAAAATTTGTCTGGTTGTAGCGATTATTGTTGTGAGAATGTGTTTTAATGTGTAACCAGATGACTGTATGATCTGCCATTGTAAAATGTAGTGTGCATTTTAAAAAAAGGTGATATTTTCGGTTGACGTCATCCGGAGGAAGCCACACAAGCATCCGAACCAGTTAGTAATATTAGGTCGTTAATTGTCAATTCTTAAGACCTTGTCAGTTTCTCCTTTTTCAATATGACTATTAGCGGAATGTTATGTTGTTGATATGACATTACTCATACGAAATGTGATTTCAAACAGAGACTGAAGTTTGTACATAAACCTGAGGATGCACTCAGCGTAGGTTAGGTACTCGTATTAACAATTAAATTCGGTTAAAGAAATAAATGTTTACGTAATTTATATTCGTATTACGTACCGAAAACAATACTATGAAAATGTCATTAAAAAATAAAATATAATCTGAAAACCAGAAAATGGAAATGGATTGATGGATAGCTAAGAAAAACTTTTGGCATTCTGAAAAATAACACTTTGCTATGTACTTGGCCACAGAGAGCCCGAAGAACCTTATTTCATAAGCTCTGAAGTTTTCGTTTTCTACTGTATTTTCCCAGAATTCCGCCTTAAAATCTTTGTGATAGCAATTTACTTCAGATTTTTTAAATATATTCTCACACATTAATCAACTGGTTTAACCTTTTTATGGCACAATAACAAATTTCTTTGATTAAAAACAATAAAGAAAATAATAAATCAATAATTCATAAATCTTTGTGTATGTTTTCAATGGAAAAATAATAATATATCCAATAAAATAGAAAAACTGGTCAAATTTGATGTTTTAAAGTGTCTTTACCAATCCTTAGAAACTAAATATAGCTGTTTATATGGAAGGATGAAATAAATCCACAACGAATAGTTATTTGTCTACCTAGGTACTGAAGTTTACCTCTTTATCACTAATATGGAATTCAGTTGCCGAGGTAAAAACACACATGAGAGACAAAAAGGAGCTTCAGTGCCGGCGCGGGGCATATTATGCTCTTTTTAAAGTGAGAAATCGTGAAATGAAACTATGAAAAAAATTTCTTGTGGAATATATTGACGTTCAGCTGTTACCCCGTCAACTTCAAAATTACTTTACTGCTTATTTCTAGCATTTTAATGGACTATTTCAAAGTTCTTCATTGCCGATTATAAAACCTTATTATTTCACGTTTATACTGTCACTAAGCACGTATGACTGCCACAGACTGCTAATTGGTAAGTGTTTATATATAATATTTTATGTGCAGTCTGGAATATTCACAATTAAAACCAGATTTACAATTTTTGGCATGGAAGTTAGTAATCGAGCTATAGAGAGATAAAAAAAAAACTGTTTCTCAGCGGGCTGTGGAAATTCAACGTATGAATAACATGTTGGTGACACTGTACGTCAATGTCAAATTCGAGGTTATCAGGTTAGGTTTTCCGTCAGTTTTGACACAAAATGAAGCAAATCCTAACTGCTAACCTCGAATTTGACATTGACGTACAGTGTCACCAACATATTATTCATACGTTGAATTTCCACAGCCCGCTGAGGAACAGTTTTTTTTTTATCTCTCGATATATCAAAACGTTATACGATGGAAATAAGGAACATAAGTGATCAAAAGATCTACCCATTTCTCAGTAACGTAACCATGAGAGCATATTCGTCAGACTCTATGAATCCAAGTATGAAGTTAAACCACGGTTAAACCAAAAAGAGGAACAGTATCAAGGTCCCTTATTCGTGAGTAACTGGAAAAATTGTACCAGCATAAAAAATTGCTAACACATTGCCATTACAATGGAAGCTACAACATTCATTACAACTTCAATGAAGTTGAAGTGAAGGAATACGGTAACACTTCCTAGAGTAATGATGACATTGTAGGAAATGACTACGACTGCGGCGAAGAACTATCCGACACTTCTCTTTATAGTTACAACGTATATTAAGCAATGCACCTACATTTCTATGAAAAGCTAAATACTAAAAGGGTCTTGGACTGCAACAAAAATATCAAAGATATCAAAACCATCCTCCTTAAAAATTTGAGATACCCTACGAGTACAAATCCCTGCTGTAATAGAAATATTGAAGCAGGTCTTCACTCGGAATCAGTTTTTCATTGGTATCAAGGAATTACTTTCTATTGGCAAACATGTTTTGTGAAAATATGCCAAAATGAACGGGAAGGCTATAGTAGAATCATTGCAACTACAAGAAAAGAAAACTGCTTTAGGGCAAACGGAACTACAAAAATACGTGAAGTATTTGCAATTAAAAATATTATAGTAATGTGAATGGTGCAGTAATCAATTATTTCATACAGTAACATTTTAATAAGCAGAAAGACAAAGCAGATCCACCTGAGTAGATTCAACTTTTGAACTATATTTTTGTTTATATTTGATGTTGATATACGTCACAATAGAAATATAGCCATACATGTAAAATTTCGGTATTTATGGTTTAATGTTCCTATTTCTTTCAAATTTAAAAAAAAAATCTTTATCACCCTAGATATATTTCTATTTTGACATACGTCAACGTCAAAAATAGAAACAAGAATAGAGTTCAAAAGGTGAATCAATTCCGTTTGATTCGTGTTTTTTCTCTGTTATAATTTTTGTTACTGTATGTACTGTATATGTATAAACTCTCGAAATTTACCCTTGCCATGAATTGGAAGAGGCATGTCATTAATTAATTGACAAAACAATGATTAATTGTCTGTTTCAGTTGCTGTGGTTAGTTCTGAATTAAGAAATGAGATGCCTCAAAATTCATGGCAAGAGCAGATTTCAAGACGTTTGGGATCTGATTTTACTTTCTTGTAATATATAGTATGATCAAAAATTATTTTCATATAGTATGGCTATGGAATCGCTTCTAATTTATGAATGCAACTATAAAAGTCAAGTTTGACATTTAAATATAAAAGTAGTTGCATTCATGAATTGGAAACTATTCCATTGCCATACTAGATTAAAATAATTTTTGATCATACTTTCTAACATGTATTCTTTATATTACTATATTAGTTGTTATAAATCAGTTTGCTTTATTTAACAATCAGCGGTATAAGTGGCCAGTGAATCACTTGGTGAATGGATCATCCACATCTACAGTTCTTTGCATATCAATGGATAATACAGCGTACACTATAACTAATTAAATTAAAACTAGAATAGGATGTTTATCTATTTTGGGTATTTAAAGAAAAGCAACGAACACAACACTTTTCCAAAATATGATAGAACCAAAATGTCAATAAGCAGTGATGTAGTTACCGTAGTAAAAAGTGTAGAGTACACTCTTCTTCTTATATCTTATATTTAGGCAATTGGCTGTTCTATCCAGATTATAACGAGTCCGATCATCACGAGTCCTTTCAACGTCTCTGAAGTCGTCTTACGTCACGTCTGTCAGTTGGCGATTTGTCTCGCTCTATTTTTACTATCCTCTCTTTTGCATTCTTGAAATATGCGCATCCCATTCTCTTCGTCGCTGTCGTATCCATTCATTTATAGGTTCAATTTGGCACTGTTTTCTAATGGCGTTGTTCCGTACTTGGATTAATCGTGTTTTGCCACAACTCATCGTAGACTTTTCATTTCCATCGTTTCCATTATTTGCATTGTCCTGCTGGTGTCGCTTTTTGTTTCTGGGGCCTAGGTCTGATTGGGCGTAACACGGTTTTATAGATTCTGGTTTCTACCCACCAATCGATGTATTTATCACTCCATATTATATCGTTAATACGTCCAGACACACGTAGATTCTGACGATAAAATCATGGTTAATGGTGAGAACTTACTAGGAGAACAACATATTACAAACCAAAATAACTTGGAAAATTTGTGCTTCAAACATTTTTTATTGACTCTGTATAAATAGCGTTCACATTGGTAATTTTTTCACATACAAAGATTGCGCAAAAAAATTGTCTTAAAAAATACCTGAAAATCTCAAATTTCTTATCTCAAAAAAATGTGATTCCGTTTAGGGGCGCACCATTGCAATGGATGCTCTCTAATGACTGGGTTTTAATTAATCCAATATGCGCAATTCACTGATTTAATATTTTAGTGGGTACGGAACTTTCCTGCTATCAATTATTAGGCTGATTAAAATGTGACCCGTACTTCATTTACTTGTTCAAAATAAATGGTTATGTGCCCGTTTTTATATTTTATCTATCTGCAATTAATTATAAAACGTTAGCTCTCAGTAAAGCAATAACTCTTTAACTCAGTTGCGTTCCCAGTTGATTGTAAATTACAAATTATCTGATACGGTCGTATTCACCGCATTTAGTTCCAATGCACGGTAGCTAATTGTTTGCGATACTGTCAAAAAATCTACAAAATGGAGTACGTATGCAAGTCTGCGGTATTTGAAGTTTAAAACCAGTGCAATTATGAGAATTCGCACGGTAAATATTTAAACCTTTGCACTTTGGCGGTAATTAACAGCTTTTGTTTCAGGCATTAATTTATTTCGTGACGTCATATGGAGGCGGCCGAAATTTAGCAATTGTTTTACCTTCGCATAACCTCAGATATAGGGACGCCTCGCTGATAATTTGAAAATAGACCCTTGATGGTGGCCGTAGAAATGCTTGACTCTTGCTTAGTAAGGTGTGATCTCGTATGCACGTAAATTTCCCGGGGCTAACACAGATATTTTTAGGCAAAATTTGTACCTTATAATCGGCCGAACTGCTTCGGGTCCTCGAAATGACGCCGTTGGAATATTGTCGCTGTTATTGGCCCCCTTGAAGTCAAATCTCCTGGAGACGTTGTTACCGAGCTGCACTAAGCCTTGGAATGTTGACCTCTTGGCTCCGATTATAATTTGGATTACAGTCGATAATCGGAAACTGAAGGTGCCTCACTCCCGAACACACAATCGGAAGCAAATGAAAATTTTTATTTGATGTCCTGGATCTGGTCACAAAACACTTGTGCTGGGGCTCGGAGATTTGTAGAATAAAACTGGGTATATTGATAAAACACTTTATTCTATGTTAAAACAGTATTTTTTAATGGAGCACAAATTTACCCTCTCAATCAATAAATTTTTTCATTTGATCTTTTTTTCCGTTATTAAAACAAATTCGAATCTATCGCTATTGTTACAATACTAACGGAAATAACTAAGTTAATTTAAATACATTCTAGAAAAAAGTTTGATAACATAGTTTTAAATCTTCAAATTTCTTACAAACTAAATTTATTGTCTGTTTCTTAGATTTAAAAATCGTTTATTTGTGCCACACACACAAACACGTTATATTATTTGATCTGCGATTCACAACCGTTCAGTGCACTGATTATTTTAAGAGTTCCTTGCTTCTCAATTGCTTTCTTCATATCCTGTTGCCTGCTTTTCTAATTGCTTTCTCATTTCCACCTGCCTGCTTTTTCAGATTGCTCTTTCGCAATGTATTGTTATCTTATTCTGGCTTCTTTACCTTTTTAGAATCCTTACCAATTTCGCTGACTAGCTTTATTGAATTCTACGCTTCTTTTACTTGCACATAGCAAACCTTTTTTTGACTATTAATTTGTTTGGGTTCGGCTATTCATTAAGCCCAAACCTATTATTTAATTTATTTAAAAGTCAACTTCGACTCCTGTGAAAAACGAGCTTTACCTTTTGCGTTCCTTACTTGATTACTTTATCATTACTGGCATCTCTTTACCAATGCATTTATTATTTGAAATTTAAGTTTAGCATTGCAGTTATATAAAACATCTCAACTCTGTGCTTATTGAAATGTTCATTAATTTGCACTGCTAGCAGAGTCGAGTCGTGGGACTAAGACCATCAAACCATATTTCTTGATCACCTGATATTCTTCCCGCTACGACCCTACGATACAGATCTAAGCCAAACACGTCAATATAGCATACTCAGTGTCTGTTGAACATAAAATAGAATAATATAGTATTCCGCAGGGGCGCAATGTGCACATAAGTATTATAAAAAGTGATCTAACACAGTGAGGGGATAATGGTTTTACGCTGAATTTTCAAATATCACCTTTCCATAGTCGGTATAAAACTAGGTAACTGAAATATATACAAATAAATGCTAAATAGAATCTCATATTGCATTCTTCTTCTTCTAGAGGTGCCATCTACTCAGTGGCGGTGGCAACAATATGGGCGAATTGATATCTGTTTTCAGCTGTTCTAAATAGAGTATAGGCATTTATTCCTGTCCAATATCTGATGTTCTTTAACTACGAGTGTTTCTTCCTACCTCCCCCGCGCCTGCCCTCTATGTTCCTTCCATAATTAGTTTTGGCAAGGCATAGTTTGAATACCTGATATGGCCTAGCTAGGCAGTTTTTCTGTTTTTTATATCAAGCAATAGTTCTCGGTCCCTCGCACAGCAATTCAATACTTCCTTATTGGTCACACGGTAAGTCCACGAAATGCGTAATAGCCTTCTGAGCACTCACTTCCCAAAAGCTTCGAGCCTGTTTAGGGAGTCCATTTTCAACGTTCCTGATTCTCATTCATATAGCAGTTCAGAATATACTAGTACCTAACAGTGCACAAACCGATATATCAAAGGTGTTTCGGGATTGTTCGATACCTTTTCGAATCTCAATTCTAGGTTCTAAGTCAGAAGTGATCCATGTTACAAGATATTTGAATTTTCGTATGATTTCAACGGGTCTTGTGTAAACCTCATATTGCCAGCAGCCTAATATAAATTACTCAAATATTCAGATGTAGGTATACTATTACAGCTACTGAATTTAAGCATTTAGGTATATTTTGGTTTAATTAAAAGGTCCTGGGTGGTGTAGATTGAACAAGCGTCCACGTTCGATCAGCAGAGTTAAGCAACGCTCTCTCTGGTCAGAACCTGGCTGCATCTCTCTGCGCCTCGTGATACGGCTCTCACGAAAATAGTTGGTCCCGGCGGTCATAACAACATCATGACAGTCGTTAGAGGAGTTGGAAGTCCTCATAAATGCACAGCGACGGCTAACGGCTGTTGACTGAGTGCGATATAAATAAATAAATAAATTAACCTAATTCACTAAAGTACACAGTGTTGTCAAAAACCATTATTGTAAAAGAAGTGTCCACACATCCCTGAGATTGAAATTAGACGACGGAATACAATCCTAGCGCATTCAAAGACGTGTTGCCACAGTTACAGAATCTAGTACTTATTACATTCTTGGCATATTTTCTTAGTTTTCCCATAAAGGGCAGTGGACATCTCACAACTTCCAATAAATTTGCAGGCTTCATATTTATATAACTAAATATAATTTGGTACATTTATTCTTCTCGAGTATGAAACATGTTACTATAGTGTCTTAGCTTTATATTATAAAGTAAGTTTTTTACAGCAAACTAATAAGTAGCATCCTAAGTAGAACCTATATCCAAAAATACAGATTGCACCATTATTATAAAATGGCATGGCTGCGAAATTACGTAAACACTTGGAATTGGGCAACTTTAAAATATGTATTTCAAAATGTATTAACTAACCTGTTAGTATAAACAGAAGCACTATAGAGTAAATTATAGTTTCTCATAACTTTCTTAACCCTTATCTACAGACCGCCGGTCCCCTAAACACGTATGAATGAGTATTAATTATTTATACAACATGTCGAATGTACATCGTTGTCGTTACATACGCTATTAGGAATAAAAAATGTAACGGCATCATTTTCCTTTATAAACCTGACATTTTACGGTGACTGGTAAAAATTATTTTGTTTCTGGTTTTTCTCTTGCTACTGAAATTCATACCAGAAATACGAAAAGTAGTTGCTAAAACCTATTTTACCATTTAAGCAACCTCGAAATAGCGAAAGCTAATAGTTGTGACAAGGAGAAGAATAACAGCTGCTAAGATTTGTATTAATACTAACAGATACTAACAACTCTAAAACAATCGACGAAGAAGTCATCGATATATGTTTGTCTTTTCCATGACAACGCACCAGTTCACAATTTATATCAAGAAGAAGAATAATGGCTGATAAGACCTATCTAACTACTTTGAAAAACCACGATGGAGCTATAGAGGAAAAACGGCTTAGGAACTTGTAGCGAGGTGTTTTATTTTCTACACGATAACTCATCGGTGCACAATGACAGAATAGCGGGAGGCTATCACAGGACAATTTGACGATTTTGTTACTTTTTGTATTCTCGCCTTTTTCCATTTCGAATATCGACGTTTCCGCGCTCGTTTCAGTACATTTTGGGCAACGTTTCATGCAAATACAAATAACTAGCGACATCTGTTGCCCTTGCTTTATTCTGCTATCTCGCAGACCTCTAATTTTTACCGCTTTGTTTTGTATCGTTTTCTTTAAGTAGTTTAGTTCTATACTCACAGAGGGACTCGGCTTGTTGCTTTTCAATGATTGCTTGCCTTGCGAATTACGTCACGCCGGCTGGCTCCACGAAGTGGCCGTTTGTGGACAAATTTCAAAATGTCGATTGCAGAGAACCGCTCCAGGCGCGGAATTCTTGCGCAACATTGTGCAACAATGACGTTTCTATATGAGTAAAACAGAGCATACAAGCGACGCATTCTTGCGTCCCCTTATTTTCTCGGCTGCGTCTCGTGAAGCTACAGCGTGGAAAGGAAATTGGTTGCTCCCCGAGCCCTCGGCAGCTTTCCGCTGCTCGGAGTCTCCGTTGAAATTGAAATGTATAAAACTGCCTTAGGGCTTCGTTGTTCGGTTGAAAATGGGCTAATCATTTGAAACTGCTACCTACAAGTGGCAAAAGTTAATTGCTGGTGAATTTTCTTAAATCCGCGGTAAATTACCCACTGATGGGCAGTGTTTAAACGCCAACCAAAGCATTCTAGGTCGTATGGATGCATTTTTGCAAACAACGTCCTGGGCGGATTCTGACAGGAAAATTTCTACGTGACAAGGAGTGTGGTATTTAGTTGTCATAAGCATTCCGTCTCGATACTCGCCTTGGCTAGGATTTTTACGTGGTGCATTCATTTACTGGAATTCGTCCCCTGTTGTATCGCATGCAAGAGAATTCAAAAACATATCGTAGGAGCTGTTCCCGTCCACAAATTTTCTTCTGCAAGGTAACTGCTGGAGGTGAGACGTGCCAAATGTACCAATAAAATGCATCGTCGGACACTACAACAGGTATTGTGAACTTGATTATATAGTGTAACCTAATTATACAGTGAAACGCCTTCACGAACGTTGAGTGATGTATTTTAATCGTTGCACTCACTATTTTTAGAACTGATGAGCGTGACCCATATTTATTGTAACTAGTGGCTATTTTTGGCCTGTATTTCTTATTTTTGTGGTCTATTCACCGCTGCTATTTTAAGCGCAGCAAGTGAAGCCCTTAGTTTCACAATCGATTCAATATTTACATAATTAAGAATACTAACCCTTTCGTGGTATTCATGTTAAATATTTACATGCATATTTAATATTAACAGATTCAATTCGATGCTAATTTCATTGTCTTTTTATTTGTGTTGTTTGAACGTGTTTATTTATTTATAGGTATTTTTCTGCTCTTTGGTGTTGAATGTTTGTAAGGTGTTTCGGCGAATGCAAGTAGACCAGCACAAAGGTAGGTCTAAAGATACGCAAGTTCGGACGTCTCGCACATCAGGCACCGAATCTAAAATCTGCTCTTTTATTTTGGATTTCTACAAGGGCAGTTTAGATAAAAACTAACAACATTTATGGCGCATATTTCCCCCTTTTATGTTACCACGAACAACCATTGTAACAGCATTCGAAGTTAGGTTGTATCGATTCGAACCTCCCTCCCACTGAGTTTTAGCTGGTCAACTTCCTGTTACAGGACTATTGAGTCGTAATTAAGGTGAACTTTGCCGTTTGTCTATTGAAGTCCCTTAACGGAAAATTTAGACTATTTCATATTTAATTGGCTATTCCAATATGTGATCTTGGTTGTGATTTGTCGAGTATCGATTGCATTTTGAATTTTTGGTGTAACAAACATTGGTGAAAATCGTTTTACCCTGTAACAGCTACTTCTACTAGAATTTATGACAAAAAGAAGAACAATAACTGCAAATCTAGCTTACTCCCTGGATGCACTGAAAAGTAGTTGAAAAGAAGAAAAAATGTAGAAAGCCATCTCATTCTTCACAATAGCGTACTCTCCACAAGGCAGAATAGTGAAAGGCTACTCGTGTTGAAATGTATTCCACAAAGAAGAACAATAGCTGCTGAAACCTATATCTAGTCACTTTGAAGAGCTTTTATGCAAAAATAGGTATACGGAAGAAGAACAAAACTGGTGAAATCTATCTCACGTTGAAGAACCGCCAAAAGAGAAGCGATGTAGAAGCACGTCGGAGAAATGTTTTTCTTTAATAATGTCGATAGCAGTTGTACATAATTATGTGATTTCTAATTAAGATAAAAGGAATTGGAAATCAAAAGAGAAGTGAAATGTTTTGAAACATGACATGTTAGTTATGATTATTTGAAGCTTATTTGGAGCTTTCAGTCTTATCTGTATACTATTTAGTTGTAATAAAACATATAAGTATAAAAATTATAAAAAAGCATTTTCGATTGTTTCTATTGTAAAGGGTTATTATTTATTAAGCAAACAACATAGTATAGTCAGAAGTAATACTATAAGTACTTCGATATTATCAGAAGTAATACTATAAGTACTTCGATATTATCAGGTTATATGTCGATAACTTGTTGCACAATAATAAAAGAGTGTCACTTTGACAGGTTAAATAATCCGACCGCGTTAGCGGGAGGATTATTCTGTCAAACTGACACGATTTGTTATTGTGCAGGAAGTTTGAGACGTATAACCTGTTCGAAGTACGCATTGTAATCGATTTGATTATTTTTGAGTAAATTTTAATATTAGAATCAAATAAATATTTTATTGGCAGCTCGATTTGTTTGTATTACCCTAGCTGAAAGTCATCTCCATGAAAACAACATCAAGTTGACAAAAGTTATGTATTGCATCGCCTAGTGAAGTTACTATAGTATAATCGATTTTGTATAATCGAAATTATACAAGATAACTTAACTAAATCCAGCCTTCTGATTGGTTGAGATCGCTAAGAAAAAAATAATCAGGTTATATGTCGATAATTTGTTGCACAATAATAAAAGAGTGTCAGTTTGACAGGTTAAATAGTCCGACAGCGTCAGCGGGAGGATTATTCTGTCAAACTGACACGATTTGTTATTGTGCAGGAAGTTTGAGACGTATAACCTGTTCGAAGTACGCATTGTATTCGATTTGATTATTTTTTGAGTAAATTTTAATATTACGATCAAATAAATATTTTATTGGCAGCTCTATGTGTCTGTATTAACCTAGCTTAGTCATCTCCATGAAAACCACATCAAGGTGATAAAAGTTATGTATTGCGTTGCCTAGTGAAGTTACTATAGTATAATCGATTTTTTATAATCGAAATTATACAAGATAACTTAACTAAATCCAGCATTCTGATTGGTTGAAATCTCTACGAAAAAAATAATCTATAATAATATATCGATTCTGTTTTCTAGATTCTTTCTTATAAGTACTGTTTTCATACATAGTGATATTTCTTACTATTTTAGGTCAAAGATTTTTGGGCAGAAATTCTCCAGTGTTTATTCTTTTCTACTTAGACATTCACTAATATTAGTAACATTGTCGACAGAACTAAACTGTATTATTTGTGTGTTCTTGTGCTGTATTATTGATTATATTACATCTTGGCGAATATGGTTATGACAATTCTTTAAATGTTTTTAATTCTTTTTTCAGAATATCAAGGATTTGAGTCATGCCAAGTCGAAGTAGCATGTTAACACCAGCATTTCGCCAGAATCAAGAAAGGAAGTATTTGATCAAGATTAGTTTAATAAAACATGCTCATGCTATCGCAGATCGAAATTATTATAAATTCGTTTTAATAAAAAATATGCTTAAACAACTTGAAGCCCTGAAACAGTGAAAATTGAGCCCGCATCCTTACAGTTAGGGTGCAATTATTGCGTACATTAATTATAGAACTTAAATTAACTTCTACATAGATACTAGGGATAACAATAACGTATATTGTTTGAAACGAGATATATCTATTGTAATATGTTAACTATTAATTGTAATAAATGTGTCAGTAAATACCAGTGTTGTCCGTACTTTTGGATTTGTGAAATGTTTAGTTGAGGAAATTGGTATTCGTTATGCTTTTATTTTGTGTTAATTCAAATTATATTTTGGATCTGAAATCTACCTTGTATACATTTTTAGAAGAATTTAACTTATTACACTAGCCACATCATATATTTCACAACACAGCAAAATAAACAATAGTTTTAAAAAAAAATATGTTCTTAGTTATTATAATTGCCTAAATTTTCACTATTGATCAAATTCTATTTTGCCACTTTCGTGTTAATTGAGTAAAGTATTTATATACTACACATAGCTTCGTACAAAATTATACCTTAATAGTTAAGAACAACAAAGAATACAAGCAACACAAAACGACCGAAGTGTAGTTCTCATTAGGGGAACTGACGACTTTTACAGCGCTTGTGGAGGGCATCATTGAAAGTATGTTGAGAGGTAAAATAGGGTGTGAGTTATTGAACTACATTACAATATCATTTATATTTTATGAATTTAGAAGTTTAAGATAATGTATAACAACTAATCTATACCAAAATAAGAATCTTTCAAATTGGGTTATTTGATAAAATAGCATCTTATTGTTTTAAATAAATTTAAAATTTCAAATAAACTAAGTAAAAAGCGACCTCCGGGATTGGACCCAGTCACTATTGAGGTCGAATAGATAGATCGTTAAGGAGTTTGTTTTTATTGATTGATATATAAAATTTTGAAACGAAAAGCTATAACCGATATGTGTAATAAGAAAGTAATAAATAAACCCTTTAAAAAGTTTAAATATGTTTGGCGTATAAAAGGGTTTCAGTTATATATAAAATTCGCATGGTGTAAAGAAATAAAATGAAATGTTAAAAGTAAGAAGATGAGCAGACTAAAATGGAGGAAGATAAAGAATTGGTGAGAATGCCAAACTAAAGCAGTTCTAATCTACAAAAGCAAATAAAAAAAATACTGAATTAAGTTTATTGTTGGATTACATTTGGCGTTTTGCATCGATTAAATTGGATTACAACAAACAATTTACAATTTTCCATAATCGCCAATGCATAAATACTGTATATAAGCGAGAATGTGATAGGCCGATACAAGAAAACTGGATAGAAGTAGCTGAAGTTTTTGAAGAACCTTCAGATAAAAAAAACTTCAATTTTAATTAATTTAGTTAAGAATCTCACAAATTTTACCACTTCTTTTAAGAATAATGGAAAATTTTTATTAGAAGAAGAGGAGGAAGAAAATCAAACTTCATCATTACCATTCATAAAAGTCCTTTTAAACAATTGTGAATATTCAGCATTAATAGATAGTGGTGCAATGGCTTCTTTAATAAAAGAGGAAATAATTCTAAAACATTTAAAACATAATTAAAGTTAATAAGATAGATTTGTTATCTGCAACTAAAAGAAAAATTTCAACTACCAACAGAATGTTAAATATTAAAATAATTATTAATAAATGGGAAAGTGTTGTTAGATTGTTCATAGTAAATGCTCTGAGTGTGGATGTTGTATTGGGGTTCGATGTGATTCAACAATTGGGAATAAAAATAGATGAGCATAAATGCATTTATCTAAAGGGATTAATTAAATCTTGGGCAGAACCCACAAGTGACTGCCAAGAAAATAAATGTTGCCAAGTCAAGAGTACTGGAGACGCTGTAGAATGGAATGAAGGTATAATAATTAATAGTAATACAATAATGAATTTAAAAGATAATTACACTGACAGAGGGGTATTTTTGAATGATTTGAAAGTAGGTGAGAAAAATCTACATTTAAGGGCAGAATATTAGAAATAATTAACAGAAATATTGAGATTATTAATGAAAAAGTAGGTCAAGCAGAAAAATACATCCACAGATTAAAAGTTAATGAATCACAAAGTTTTAACAGTAAGTAATATCCAATTCCTTTTGCACTAAAACAACAAGTTAAAAATGAAATACAGAAAATGGAAAGGATGGAGTAATTGAATATTCAAAAAGCAATTTTATTAATCCATTAGTAGTGGTTAAGAAACGTGATGGTTCACTTCGTTTAAGTCTTGATGCACGCAGAATTAATGAAATTACAAAGCCACAATATGAATCTTCACAAACGATTGATGGTTTGTTAAGTAGAATATGGGACAAGAACCTTCTAACAAAGTTAGAATTGAAAAATTCGTTTTGGCTTATTCCATTGCATGAAGAGTCAAGAAAAAAAGGTTTCAGTATTGATGGGGAGATTTTTCAGTTTAAAGTGGTACCATTTGGTCTTTCTACATCATGTGCTTCACTTGTCAAAGTAATACAAAAGATATTCAACCAATTTGAAGACTTTTTTGTGCATTACATCGATTATATCTTATTGTTTTCTGAAAACGAGGAACAACATTTAAAACATTTGGAAATTGTAATAGAAACATTAAATAAAAACGGGTTAAAATTGAATCTATCGAAATGTGAACTTATGCAGGAAAATGTAACATATTTAGGATATGAAATAAGTAAAAATGGTGTTACAATAAATGATAAACGTCTTGAGGAAATTAAGAATTTACCTCGTCCGAATAATTTTAAAAAGTTAAGAGAGTTATTAAGTGTCTCTAATTATTATAAAAGGTTTATTAAGAACTACTCAGAGTTAACGTTACCTTTGGTACAATTATTAAGGAAAGATGTTAAATGAATTTGGAGCGAAAAATGAGAAAAAGCTTTGAATACCATCAAACAAAGGTTTCATGAAGGATTATTACTAAAATATCCTAATTTTAACGAAAAGTTTGTACTTCACACGGATGCTTCTGATCAAGCAATAGCAGCTGATTTAATTCAAATACAAGAAGGGATAGAAGTTTTATTTCAAGGACTCTGAGAGGGTACGAAATCAGATATACAATAGCTGAAAAATAAATGTTGGCAATGATATTTGCAATTAATAAATTAAAATTTTATTTAACTGGAAATAAATTTGATAGGTTATACAGATGGGCATTGTACTTGCAACCATTTGAATTTGAAATTAAACATAAACCAGGAAGATTATATGTAGTTGCGGATTTCTTAAGCAGAAAAGATTTACCAAACTATGAAAAACCAAAAGAAATCTTAATTGGAATTGAGAAAATTTATGAAGAGGGAAGAATGTCAAGACAAGAAATTTTAAATAAACAGACGTTAGAAGAAATTCAAGAATTAAGAAATTTGGTATTGCAAAAGTCAAGAAAATAATAATTATAAAGGTTATCAAATTAAAGAGAACTTGTTGGTAAAAGTAATTGAAAATAAAGAATTGGTCAACAAGTAGTTGTTGAGCTTTACCGCCAACAGACGGACAGACAAACAGACTTACCGATAGACAGACGGAATTGAGAAACATGTTTTTCGTCATCAAGGGACCCTAAAATGTGAAGATCTGGGAAGGCGTAAAAATGACAAAATAATATGTAAACATTTTAAAATGTACTAGTAATTTTCTTAAACATCTCAAAAGTTTATCGACAATAATTTGTTTCTAAAAATTAACTTGAAGAGTGAAAATTATTACAGTGTTATATAAACCGTTCAAATTATGTTTTTTACTCTAATTACACATAATTTACGTATTATTTAGCAAACCCACGAACATAACTTCTGGAATATGTTGAATTTAGTTTTCAACATTGTGTTAAAGCAAGCTTGAATAGCTTGGCTATAACAACAGGTTTGCAATTTTAGATATTTATTTATGGTACGAGAAAGTGTGTTCAGTGTTTGAATTATTTACAATAACACAGGCGTGCCATACAAAATTTTATGGAAACACTGTATAAATACCAAAATAATATGAATTTTGTATTGATTGTAAACATTTAAAGTCTAAGTGACATTAAGTGAATTATATATAGTACCTATAAAGGGTAAAGTGCCAAAGTTTTATTTGTTTCATATTATGTGGGGGACCCGGTGATAACACTAATAGCTATTAAGACAACTAGATTTTAAACTATAAAACTCCTGTTGTCTTCAAGATTTTTTCTAACGCTAATAATGTTTAATCAGTGAAATATTATCTAAAATGTAATAAATTATTTGGCATGTGTCAGTCAGAACAGAAAATGTTAAGATTGCTCTGGATAGTTATGATAACAAAATCAACAAATTAAAAAAAAAATTAATAAAATGAGTGAAAACGATCCAAATGTGGTTCCAGAAGAAATAGTAACAAAAGGAAATGAATTACGGGGTAGTTTACTACCCACCAAATCCAAAAGTGTTTATGAGAAAGTATATACGTCATTTGTGGAGTGGAAATGTAAAAAGGTAATCAAGGAAGTTACTGAAGATGTTGTGTTGGCCTTTCTTGTAATGAGGGTAATATATAATAGTAGAATGTTCAGCTTCTCTAAAAAACTTATTCATATTATGCTTACAGACCCAAAAATTAGCGCGATCGTCTTTATGGCCAGAGTATTCGATGTTAAAGTCGACATTGAAGGCTAAAGAAAACATAGACATCGAAAAGTTTGGTGCTCTTATTCCTTATTTAAAAAAATTAAATATCGGTTATCGTGCAAAAAAATCCAAGGTTCTCACGCGCCAAGAAATTAAACCATTTTTAGAACAAACCGAAGATGAAGATATTTATTTGTAAAGGTAAGAAATTAATAATTGTATTATTTTTAAATATTAACTGAATGGGATTTTGTAGGTTGCGTTAATATTCGGAATCGCTGGGGCTTGCAGAAAAGCCGAATTGTGCGCTATGAAATTCAGTGACATAGAGGATTGTGGTGATGTACTGAACGTTATTATTCTTGATAGTAAAACATACAAAGAGAGAAAATTCAGCATAATTAATGAAGGTTTTGGTGTAGCAACGGCTGATGTAATGGAATGTTTGAATTATTCCTTACAGTTTTATTGTGAGCGGATGGCGCAGCGAGCAAATGCTCGCCTCTCAGGCGGCCGGCCCGGGTTTGATTCCCGGTAGATACTATAGATGGATTTTAAAAATCGTACGCTCCCCGGCTACCACGCTAACATCTGTGGTAGTCGTTAACCCCTAATAAGGGAACTCTTCCTCAATTTCGACGGGCAAGGCTAGCCACCTACCCGGCCTAAGGGCAAAGAGGGCTCATAGAACCACTTTGTGGGTATAACAGGCCACTGGCCTACAATAAGAGGAAGAAGAAGAAGAAGAAGAAGAAGAAGTTTTATTGTAAATTACCTAGCAACGGTTGATGTAATGGAATGTTTGACTTTGCTCAACAAAATGTTGTCAATAATGTGTCAGTTCTAGTACGATTGGCGGAAAATATTATTTTCTAACACTTCATCATCACATCATTTTATTGTGCTTCTACAGTAAATTGGGCTGGGATCATGACAATTTTTTTTTAATAGAGTCAATGAACGTACTTTATAGATAAACGTGTCATGACGGTATAGAATCGTATTAAGGAAGGTGCGAGTTTATATGAGCCATGCAAACAGTATAAGATATTAGTGTTAGAAAACTATACTAATTTACCGAGAAACAACTATATTTTTTGTAATTATTAAATATAAATGTAACAGAAGACTAGTAACTAATAAATATTAAACCAAGAAACAGCTTAATACAAAATAATCATGTTTGTAAATACTTATAAGCTATCCTTATATTCACTCTGACCTTTCTGTGAAACGTGAAAACAGTGAGAATAATAGAGCTTAACTACAACAATTAATATTTGGAAATACTGTTCCAGGTGTTTTACTTCTTTCAACAAATATTTCTTTATCACAAGTTTGGAAAGGCTAGTAAATAATACCTTTCATGTAATTGCATAGGTTACTTTGTCTCTTTACTTTGAACGTATGTTTTTTTATATCAGTACAAATTCGGACAACAAGAAATTTTATACATGTCTATTCTCCAAAGGGTATTCACAACCTGTAATTAAAATAATAGATAGATTTTATCATCAGATATTATGTAATATTTAATTACACTACAAATGTTCATTCTCCTGACATTTGTGTTAAAAATCAACTAGCGTTATCTACCATCTAAGCATTATGTAAATATAATTGATTTTTAATTGTGATAATCAGATTTGATTATAATAGCCATTACAGCCATTCGAAACCTCTATGAGCAAATCTTATTTATTAGTTATTATCTGTATCTGGCGTAATACTTCAGATTATTATTATTACTTTTATTATTTAATTTTTATATATTCTATATTATTGTATAGATGGATACTAGAAACAAATGTCTATTACTATTATGCAGCTATCATAATTCGTACCTACAATTCACTCTTCATAGACGTATAAAGTCGATTCATTAGCTTATAGACTGTCATTTCAGTAATATGAGGATATGGAACGCGATTACAGATAAAACAAAAATTTAAATTTAGATCACACCTAGATTAAACAAATATTTTATAAAAACTAATAATTAGATCATAATTCAATAGGCTTGGTTGGCGATCAAGACATAAAAATGTGTTTTTCATAAACGTTTATCAACACAACATTCCACACTGCTACAGGGCTCTTAAAAAATTTTTCGGTGACTAAGATTTTATCCAATATTTTTGAAGTAGCGCCATGGCGAAGTGTACCGGGTGGCCAATTAAGAAGAGCACTCGGCTCTATCTCGAAAAGTAATTGTCGTAACGACTTGGGGTAAAAGAAAATATGACTAAAGCGGCCAAGAGAAAATGCTGGAAATTATTTCTAAATGCCCACCATGGGGCGTAATCGTATCCTTGAATTTTAAATCCCGTTTTTTGAGAAATATTCTTATATTACAAATAGGTAAAATAGACACCGTTTTAAAGTTGAGATAAATTCGATTCTTTTTCGTTAAATGCTTTTTTCTCTATCTCTTAAGGGAAAGTGGTGGAGGGTGTCCGAACATTTTCGGAAATAAATGTTAATAACTTCAAAATGGCTGAACGGATTTTATCAAACTTGCAGTCGTTGAAAATGGCTCTTCTTATGCTATCAACGCTGCCTTGAGCGGATTGATTTAGATTGCTTGTGTCGCCGATAGAGGGCGTTTTGCGACAACACTACAAATGAAATGGATTTTCAAAAAAAATTTAAATGCAACGATATCGCTTTTATTGCAACAAGAGATAGCCAAATAAGGGTCTAACACGCTAGTGAAAACCGCATTTCGATATTTCTTTCCTAACCTAAAATATCAGTAAAAGAAATTAAAACTCGAAATAATGTAGCATCTTTGGGAATATTTTCAGTATACCTGCCATTATTAAATCCTAATTATCGTTCTTTTAGCAAAATATATATAAATTTACTGTTAAAATACCAACATTATATTTAAAATGTCAATAATAATTAACTCATCCAATATGATTGAATATTGCCCTTCTGTCCACACGAAATTCGAAATTTTTAAAATCCAAGTGTCCTTTAGAAAACAAAATAGCAAAAATTATAATGGTGGTTATAATTATAATGTTTGCTATTTTGTTTTCCAAAGCACACTTAGTAGTAGCCGTATGCTAAATTAATAAATAGTTATTATCAACAAATATTGTATAATGAAGCTATTTGCTGTCAATTACCACAGACATATTTTTCGCTTCTTACACAATAATTATTAGTAAGCTACAATGCTACATCCTACACAATACACTACACAAGACACAGCACATGCACATCTCTACAAACATACGCACCTGCAACAAGTATCCCTTTGCTCTTGCACAAAACTAGCTGTTATCCGACTAGTCATAGGAGTTCATGAATTATACTTATATTGCACCAAGACTGCCTTATTGCCATTTCCTTAACATGAAACTTAATAAGGCCTTATCTTACTTTTAGCATTCTGGCCATTTAATACCTTATCGGGGCCAGTAATTTAGCAATATTGAATTGCCAGAAAGTAATTCAACTACCACGAGTAATTTCAGGTACCACAAATAATTTAAATACTTTCAAAGTAGTTGAGTAATCAAATGTAGTAATTAATTACTCTCAGAAAGTAATTGTCAAGTACTTTTTAACAAAATGGCAATTACCAATTACAATTACCGTATTTTGAAAAGTAATTCAATTCCAAGGCAAATCAACAAAAAGGAATTTAATTATTAGTCATTTAATTAAAAAGTAACTATTACTGCCCAGCTCTGAGTTCAATCTACATAAATATTAATTATTTCTACCAATATTAAAAACCTCTGCAGAGTAATATAATTATTTATTCTTAGGGGAATCAGTTATTTTTCATAATTTTATGGTTTAAAACAATTGTGATATAATTGTACCAAGTACTTCAATAGTATAATGGGTATTTTGAACAATAAAACTGATAGTAAATGCTCAAGTTTGCATAAGTTTTTGGGCACATATTTTAAATTTGGCGCGCTGAGGTGCATTCCGTTTTTATGATTAATTTTCTTCTACTGCCTGACTTGTTCTATATTTTTCTTTGTCGTTCATTTGCGAATCTTTCGAGAATTGGCAAGGCCTATATTTTTCAAATTATTCAAGGAAGATTTAATTACATAGAGTTTGTTTCATCCACAGAACAAGTGATTACTGATCAAAATGCAGCAATTCACTTGATTTTGAATATATTAAAAATATTTCTTTTTTAAATTTATGATTATCTAATGTAAAATATTTCATCTGAAAAAGTCTACTATGAATTCTTTCGAAAAGTTGTCAAGTTTTTTATAGTTATTCAAATACTAACACTGATCAACTACCTAGCATTCCTTTCACTTTCAAACACTACAATATTCAATTTACCTCTACTTTTACCATTCACTCACTAAATTATATTAATAACGGTACTTTAACAGCACCATAAAACCAGCTCGTTTGTTTATTAAAACAAAATTTTTATTTATCTACAACTGTTAAATAATATGTGCATTATAACGGGTGTTCATAAACAGTCGTCATCCCAGTAGGTTTTGACTTCAGAAACGTATGTCTATTAAAATTGAGAAAAGATGCGCTATGACAGTACTCAATGACGTTTAATTATGTTGCACGAATTAATCAAAGACATAACATTTTGTTTTTCAAAGCAACTGGGATGACGACTGTTTATGAACACCCGTTATATCCAACTCTAAATACAAAAAGCGGCTCATATTACACTAGTGGAATATGAAATTTCATATTCCAGGGGGTATTAGTGTTTGTTAGTGGGCTATATTGTCAATAAATTACATTAACGTCGAGGTCAACAGGTTACGTTTTGCGTCATTTTTGACACAGACTGACTCAAAACCTAACCTGTTAACTTCGAATTTGACATAGACTGACGCAAAACTTAACCTACTAACCTCGAATTTGACATAGACTTACAGTGTTACCAACTATATACACAGTTGTAGATAAAATACAACACTCGCCTTCGGTTGGTGCGTAAACTTCATCCTCGTGTTATACAGCCTGCATTATCTGCTTGTTAAATAAAATACTATTATTTTATCCCCTGCTATGTTCCACTACTAATAGAATTTTGGTATTTTTTCTTTAAATTACAATTTGTTTCTTTGCTTTTTCTTGCTTATTTATTTTGGGCCGAAATAGGACAGTCAGATAGACAGGCGGAATTGAGAAAACGTGTGTTTCGCCATCTAGGGACCCTGAAACGTGAAAATCTGAAGAAATTTCGGAAATATTTTTTTCGCGATTACAATACATATTTCCTTTGTCTTTTAGATTAGGGAAGTAAAAAGAATTACTGCAAGATTGGAGAAAAGAAGCTCGTTGCGGCAAATTGCTCCCGAATTTAATATACCACAACCGGTATAAAAATACATTGACATCATCAAACGCATTACAATATGTAAAAATTCAAGATACCGGTAACTAGATTTATAAAACTGTAAACTATTTTGATTTCCCTGTACATCGCTATTTAAATTTTGCTACGAGTGGAAATATAATAATATAATAATAAAAATATATTTTTTAAATAGGTATAATAAGAGAAACAGATAAAATTTTAACAGTTTTAACAATTTTAACAGTTTATGATTACAATAATTATTTTCAAAAAGTAAGCATTTGTTAAATAATACAGTAGTAAAAATATCTGTAAAGGGCTTTACACAGCTTCCCTCGCAAGTGGACGTTGTGACACTAAATAATTTTAAAAGTCAAAGAAAACTGGTGTTAAAAATATCTTCACGTTCCTAATAATACTGAAACGATAAAAGGGAACGCTTGGTAACGCGAATTACATCAATTTTCAAATTAAGCAAAACATTACCGACCTGGGATTCGAAGCGCAGCGAATGCGATTTCAACGTTTGGCAAAATCCCGCAAGCCCACCACCCGTATGTTTCACGCGGCCATGGGATGCCTCTCGTGTTATTGCGTTGCCACTGGCTTTAAGTAGAACGCATTTATATTTGACATTTTTCTTTCATTTACAAATGTACAAGGGTAAAGTTTGAATTATGTGGAAATGATTAATTTTATCTATTTCTCAGTTCAAGCAAAAATAAACATAATTTGGTATTTTTAAGGTGCCCACTATGTATATATTTGTTAGCAACATTCTCGGTTTTGTGCCAAGTAGACATATAATCTGCATGCAGATTATCGTCTTCCTGCAACAAATAGTTTATGAGTTATACCGGCAACAGATATACAGACAGGCAGACAGATGGATTTGAGAAAAAGTTTTTTCATCTAGGGACCCTCAAACGTAAAGAAGAAATCCCGGCAGGTGATTTTTTCGCGATTACGTCCTTTGTCTTTTAGACGACTGAAGTAAGAATGGAATCACAATACCAGTTAATCTGGTATGAGTCAGCAATTGGTTCTTCTATTTTCTTCCCTAAAAACCAGGGCTGTATTTGGACCGGCACGCAGCGGAACGACGTTCCAGCACTTTTTTGTACAGACGGAACGCGTGGCGAAACTTTTTTACCAAACGTCATAATAGACAATCATCAATGTGACCAATATCATCTAAACTTATTTTCACACATTCATAATTATTGTCGTACGCCCTTGATAAATCTGAATTATTTTTAGATGTTTTTGATATAATTTTCGCAAATAAAATAATGCATTTTTCATACTTTTTTGTAAGTAGTGCGCCCCACTCGAAAATGTAGATGCGCCGCTCGACGAGTGTTCCAGTATTTTATAAGCATCATCTCACTGCTAAAAATGCTTATTGTTTTTAAACGATATTTAAATATATATATATATATATATATATATATATATATATATATATATATATATATATATATTAAAGGTAAACATTTCAGGGTGTCATACCGCTTAATAAATTTGAAGATTTCTTCAACTGGTTGAAGAACATCTTGAATGGCGTTTGGGGTTGGACGACGTTTCGACGAAATCACATTCGTCATTTTCAAGTCCTTGTAGTCCGGGTTTGGCTTCTAGTTATGCGGCAACACGACGGACTGTCAACTTGATGCATCAAGCCAAACCCGGACTACAAGGACTTGAAAATGACGAATGTGATTTCGTCGAAACGTCGTCCAACCCCAAACGCCATTCAAGATGTTCTTCAACCAGTTGAAGAAATCTTCAAATTTATTAAGCGGTATGACACCCTGAAATGTTTACCTTTAATACATATCAGCCGCGAAAACCTTCGTAATATTAATATATATATATATATATATATATATTAAATAACTTTTAAATGGGTCAATAATATTGGTTAAAATTTCAATTTTATGGTTATCTCACTGTCTACAATCACGAAGCAAATAATATTTCCGTAACGAACTGAATTTGCATGAAAACTAATAAAATGTTCCATACTGTTAAACCGAGCGTCGTGTCAGTCAAGCTATGTGACGTCATCAACATAGATTAATTTTCTGGAAATTACGTCAACTAAAATTTTGATTTCTGCACTAGTTTCATTGTTTCTTTGTAAAATGTACCATTTCGTAAATTGTGCCATAAAGCTGTAATAGTTGTAATTCAGCATTTCCAACATCTAATAAATACAACCTATTTGTGTCACTGCTTAGAAGTTGTGATCAAGAAAAGAGGGTTAGTAGAATAGATGCACCTTGATTGTGATAGCTGTCAATCAAATTTTGATTCGCGGTTTAATTCGCGGTTTTATTCGCGGTTTTATTCGCGGATTTCGCGAAATTTTCGCGGATTGACCCAATTAATTTTGCGGTTTGATCTAATTAATCACATATAAAGTTTGATATGTAATTTACATATGTGCTACTGATTAAATTACGCATTAGCTTCCGATTAAATTACGCACGGCTATTTTTAATTTGCTTCCGGAATTACGCGGCGTCGCGCATGAATGGATTAACCAGAGTTCCATTAACCCTACCTACTATATGAAATTTTTCAGATTTTTTCTAAGTTCAATTTTTTGAGTTTTAACTTCCCGGGGTGTCGGCCATCTTGGTTTTCTGCTCGCGCACTTCTCACGGCTGTCGTTTTTAATTTTGAATTTTCGCGGAAATATTTGAATTTCAAACTGCTAAATCTTCCGTCTCCCTCATCGAAGCTGCTCTCTCTCTCTCTCTCTCTCATGCACGGAGGCCATTTTAATTTTGCGCGAATATTTGAATTTAAAAAAAGCTTCCTGCGACGACCCATAGCCGGATCTGAACCAGCAACGGCAGTATTACGAGTCTGAAGTCTTAACCGACTGAGCTACAGAACATCGTGGTTGAATGTTATTAAAACTTCAACAGTTGTGTGAGGTTCGACATCGAGCTTCCTTGTTGTAAACAAACTATTTTTTCAAAAATTCAAATTGTAAGAACGGGAATGTATAGCTTATTGTGTTTAAAGGTAGATACAATTTTTAAAAAATTAGATTTGTAACAGCTTTTACTAGAAATAATTATTTTTATAATTTGCAATTGTCCCTACCTACTATAGGAAATTTTCGTTCGGTTGGCGATAAGAGGTAAAGGCAGATCGTAAATATAAAAACGAGTTACAAATTTGATTTTAATATATTCCTGAAATACTAAGTATGAAAAGGTCTCATATAATATTATTAAATTATTTATAAAACCACGGCTATTATCCATTTTTCATATTTAAAATGCTAGAATATGGTTAATTTTATGGTGCTATGTGTAATTACAAAAGACATTATAGCCCCGAACCTTCTATTTTGTCATCCTCAAATGACCTAACAGGTCGTTGCCTGTCGTCCACAATTATATATATATCAGCAATAAGATAACATGAACAAGAAGATATACGTATTGCTTGAGTAAGAAAGAGATAAACATAGTAGCAAATATTGGAGAAGGCTTGACTAATTTTAATTATGACATTTGTCAACTAAACATGCCTACTAATATAATTTTTTGTATGGCTATCTTTTTCTTACTTATATAGGTAAGAAAGGGTGGTGCGTTGCTTTCAGCTACCGTGTTTCAGCTACTTTTCGATGTTGAGTCCGAAGATATCCGAGTCTTATTGTATAAGAATGGTTGTCCCCTCCGCGTTTTTAATTTAATTTGCAACCCGTCTCCTTAAAATCATGGGAACATATGATTTTGTCGCTCCTGGAAAAAGCATGTTGTGACGAACAGCGACGAGTGGAATTTTTTTAAAATATTGCCCATACTACAGTCATTTCGAAAAGCAAAAGGTTTTTATTTATAAGTAAGCGTCTGAAATTGTGTCATTATATCGCTCAAAAGTGTATTTTAGTTTTAAAAATTCCAGTATAAATGCAAACGGACGAAAATAAAAACGCAATTGAACACAAATTAACATAATTTTGAATAAGAACGCTCAATTTCGTTGAAAAAATGTTCTGACACCGTCATTTCACTTAAAATTTTACAAAAACTGACATCATGTCACTTGAAATTATACAAAAACGACATTTTTATCCAATAAGCGATAAAAAATACACCATCTCACATTATTTCACTTAAAAAATGATCACAATTCGTTTTATAAATCGTTTTGTAAAACGAAAATGATGTAAAAAGCAGTTTTTAGAGTTATTTCTAAGCATAATTTTGCAAATGTTTTACACTTTTTTCTCTAATTTGTTGCAATTTTAGCAAGATTTGAATAAAAAACAGCAATTTCTGCAGCAATTTTAGTAAGATTTGAATAAAAACACAATTTCGCTGAAAAAGTTCTAACCAAAAACGACAAAAACAATATTTTTATAGAACTTTCATTGAAAAATCTTCTACCACAAGCATTTCTAGAAGCAAAATTCACGCACTTTCGCTGAAAAACGTTCTGTTCCACATCATCTCACATAAATTTTCACAAAAATCGACATCATGTCACATAAATTATACAAAAACTGTCATCACGTCACTTGAAATTATACAAAATACGATATTTTTATTCAACACACGATGAAAATTGAACAAAAATCACGCAATCACACATCATCTCACATAAATTTACACAAAAATCGACATCATGTCACATAAATTATACAAAAACTGACATCATGTCACTTGAAATTATACAAAATACGATATTTTTATTCAACACACGATGAAAATTCAACAAAAATCACGCAATCACACATCATCTCACATAAATTTACACAAAAATCGACATCATGTCACATAAATTATACAAAAACTGACATCATGTCACTTGAAATTATACAAAAAACGATATTTTATTCCACACACGATGAAAATTGAACAAAAATCACGCAATTACACGCCATCTCACATAAATTTGCACAAAATCGACTGCATGTCACATAAATTATACAAAAACTGCCATCATGTCACTTGAAATTATACAAAAAACGACATTTTTACTCAACACATGACGAAAATTGAACAAAAATCACGCAATTACACGCCATCTCACATAAATCTTCACAAAAAGCGACATCATGTTACATAAACTATGCATAATTTTGCAAATGTTTTACAGTTTTTATAAAATGCATCGCTCAAAATTAAAAGAAATAGCAATTTCGTTAAAAAAATCTTTTACCACAAGCATTTCGATAAACAAAATTCAAAAATTCTTGTACTTTTGATGGAAATACACACAATTTCGTTGAAAAATTTCCAAATGTTTTACACTTTTTTATAAAATGTATCGCTCAAAATTAAAAGAAATCACAATTTTTTAAATTATATCACACCATTATGAAATCGTAGATTGATTTTTTGAATTTTTACACTTTGTAGCTGTAAAATAACTTCAAATACTAATATTTTAGCTTTAGATTTTGTAATTATTTCAGATTCGTGAAAAACAAAAGCAGAGTAGAAATAAAAAAACACAAACACTTTGTAATAAACAAATATATTGTTCTTATTTCGTATAATACTTAATAATATAAATATAAATGTACAGCTGAATGTCTTATTTTCTAAAAATTTGCTAGCAATTTACAAAACGGTAGTTTGAGGTGCACAACATTTAAAATTAAAAAGGCTGCAAGTAATAAAATCAGAATTTCATTGTGTCATTTTAAAGTTTAAGATGCACCCAATCTAGAATTCCCTTCGTTTTTGGTGTTGATGACATCTGCCTTAGAGGCGTTTTTCTAACGGCGCTTTTTTTGGAGGCGTTTCCTTATCGGCGTTCTTCTGACTGAACCTTTTTGATGTGGACTTGGATGAGTAGCTGGTGTTTTTAATTTATATTCTAAATCGGACTCGCAGTTATCAGTTTCCATTTCGGTTTTTCCTGTAGTACCAGTCGGGGTTGGCTTCTTTTGCTGTTTAGGTTTAGCTAGCAGCACATTAGCAACGTTAAGGTCTTTGATGTAATCAGCAAACTGTAGGCGTCCGGGTAGATTAATAGTTTTTCGAGGCCGCAGAGTGTCGTGAACTAAATCGACTATGTTAGACGCCGGTAAAATTTCACCCTTTATACTAACGGTACCCTTGTGATCCCAGCTCACATCGCTTGAGGCACTCAAAATGCGTAGGAAAACTTCAGCTTTTTTCTTAAAAGTTTTGGGAAGTGTAGATAAAATAATGGCATTTGATAGGCTGTTACTGGTTGTTTCAATGGGTATTTTGATTGGCTGCCGTGCCTGGTTTGTGAAATGAAGGTACCTTTGTAAAACCTGATTGTACTGGATCCATTTATCGTAATCAGTTAATTTGGACTTTAAAACTTTTTGCATTTCGTCATCAAGCTGTGATAATATATTTTTCTCCGCATCATCGCCAGACTTAAGACGTTGGACAAATTCCGGCGATACAATCAACATCTTCCGCTCTTTGTCCATTTTAGTCAAAAAGGAGCTCAGTCGTTTGTTCTGGTAGAGCAGTCGTGAATAAACTAGCTTAAAATCAAGACTTTCATAATAAATATATAAAAAAATATGACAGGTACGGGAATCGAACCCGTATTCTCTCTCGAGATCAGAGCTTGAATCTGACGCCTTAACCATTCGGCCAACCTGCCTCCCTATATAAACGAGCACTCTCTGCATAATTAAGAAAACATATAGTTTAAAAAGCCTTCTACATGCAATTTCATACAATATTTCATATAAATTAAGCCATGTACAAATTTCTAAATCGGTTTTGATATATATTTTATCGAAAGACTTAACCCTCAGCTGCCGTTTTATTATTTGTTGTGATGCGTCATCGCTGAATTTTACAAGTGCCATCCTGTCTGCGATGTGACGCACGCAGTGTTTCCATACCTTTTTATTTTAAAATTCTATAAAATCAGAGGTCCAAACTGCTGCCGCATCAGGTAGCAGAGTACAATAGTTTAAAACGTGTTAGTGCGGCATCAGTCGGGCCTCTGGTTTTATAGAATTTTAAAATAAAAAGGGATGGAGACATTGCGTACGTCACACAGCAGACAGGTTGGCTCTTGTAAATTCAACGAGCACTCTCTGCATAATTAAGAAAACATATAGTTTAAAAAGCCTTCTACATGCAATTTCATACAATATTTCATATAAATTAAGCCATGTACAAATTTCTAAATCGGTTTTGATATATATTTTATCGAAAGACTTGACCCTCAGCTGCCGTTTTATTATTTGTCGTGATGCGTCATCATTGAATTTACAAGAGCCAACCTGTCTGCTGTGTGACGTACGCAATGTCTCCATCCCTTTTTATTTTAAAATTCTATAAAACCAGAGGCCCGACTGATGCCGCACTAACACGTTTTAAACCATTGTACTCTGCTACCTAATGCGGCAGCAGTTTGGACCTCTGATTTTATAGAATTTTAAAATAAAAAAGTATGGAAACACTGCGTGCGTCACATCGCAGACAGGATGGCACTTGTAAAATTCAGCGATGACGCATCACGACAAATAATAAAACGGCAGCTGAGGGTCAAGTCTTTCGATAAAATATATATTAAAACCGATTTAGAAATTTGTACATGGCTTAATTTATATGAAATATTGTATGAAATTGCATGTAGAAGGCTTTTTAAACTATATGTTTTCTTAATTATGCAGAGAGTGCTCGTTTATATAGGGAGGCAGGTTGGCCGAATGGTTAAGGCGTCAGATTCAAGCTCTGATCTCGAGAGAGAATACGGGTTCGATTCCCGTACCTGTCATAATTTTTATATATTTATTATAAAAGTCTTGATTTTAAGCTAGTTTATTCACGACTGCTCTACCAGAACAAACGACTGAGCTCCTTTTTGACTAAAATGGACAAAGAGCAGAAGATGTTGATTGTATCGCCGGAATTTGTCCAACGTCTTAAGTCTGGCGATGATGCGGAGAAAAATATATTATCACAGCTTGATGACGAAATGCAAAAGGTTTTAAAGTCCAAATTAACTGATCACGATAAATGGATCCAGTACAATCAGGTTTTACAAAGGTACCTTCATTTCACAAACCAGGCACGGCAGCCAATAAAAATACCCATTGAAACAACCAGTAACAGCCTATCAAATGCCATTATTTTATCTACACTTCCCACAACTTTTAAGAAAAAAGCTGAAGTTTTCCTACGCATTTTGAGTGCCTCAAACGATGTGAGCTGGGATCACAAGGGTACCGTTACTATAAAGAGTGAAATTTTACCGGCGTCTAACATAGTCGATTTAGTTCACGACACTCTGCGGCCTCGAAAAACTATTAATCCACCCGGACGCCTACAGTTTGCTGATTACATCAAAGACCTTAACGTTGCTAATGTGCTGCTAGCTAAACCTAAACAGCAAAAAAAGCCAACCCCGACTGGTACTACAGGAAAAACCGAAATGGAAACTGATAACTGCGAGTCCGATTTAGAATATAAATTAAAAACGCCGATAAGGAAACGCCTCCAAAAAAGGGCCGTTAGAAAAACGCCTCTAAGGCAGATGTCATCAACACCAAAAACGAAGGAAATTCTAGATTGGGTGCATCTTAAACTTTAAAATGACACAATGAAATTCTGATTTTATTACTTGCAGCCTTTTTTAATTTGAAATGTTGTGCACCTCAAACTACCGTTTTGTAAATTTCTAGCAAATTTTTAGAAAATAAGACATTCAGCTGTACATTTATATTTATATTATTAAGTATTATACGAAATAAGAACAATATATTTGTTTATTACAAAGTGTTTGTGTTTTTTTATTTCTACTCTGCTTTTGTTTTTCACGAATCTGAAATAATTACAAAATCTAAAGCTAAAATATTAGTATTTGAAGTTATTTTACAGCTACAAAGTGTAAAATTTCAAAAAATCAATCTACGATTTCTTAATGGTGTGATATAATTTAAAAAATTGTGATTTCTTTTAATTTTGAGCGATACATTTTATAAAAAAGTGTAAACCATTTGCAATTTTTTTAACGAAATTGTGTGTATTTCCATCAAAAGTACAAGAATTTTTGAATTTGGTTATGGAAATGCTTGTGGTAAAAGATTTTTTCAACGAAATTGCTATTTCTTTTAATTTTGAGCGATGCATTTTATAAAAAGTGTAAAGCATTTGCAAAATTATGCATAGTTTATGTAACATGATGTCGCTTTTTGTAAAGATTTATGTGAGATGGCGTGTAATTGCCTGATTTTTGTTCAATTTTCGTCATGTGTTGAGTAAAAATGTCGTTTTTTGTATAATTTCAAGTGACATGATGGCAGTTTTTGTATAATTTATGTGACATGATGTCGATTTTGTGTAAATTTATGTGAGATGGCGTGTGATTGCGTGATTTTTGTTCAATTTTCATCGTGTGTTGAATAAAATATCGTTTTTTGTATAATTTCAAGTGACATGATGTCAGTTTTTGTATAATTTATGTGACATGATGTCGATTTTTGTGTAAATTTATGTGAGATGATGTGTGATTGCGTGATTTTTGTTCAATTTTCATCGTGTGTTGAATAAAAATATCGTATTTTGTATAATTTCAAGTGACGTGATGACAGTTTTTGTATAATTTATGTGACATGATGTCGATTTTTGTGAAAATTTATGTGAGATGATGTGGAACAGAACGTTTTACAGCGAAAGTGCGTGAATTTTGCTTCTAGAAATGCTTGTGGTAGAAGATTTTTCAATGAAAGTTCTATAAAAATATTGTTTTTGTCGTTTTTGGTTAGAACTTTTTCAGCGAAATTGTGTTTTTATTCAAATCTTACTAAAATTGCTGCAGAAATTGCTGTTTTTTATTCAAATCTTGCTAAAATTGCAACAAATTAGAGAAAAAAGTGTAAAACATTTGCAAAATTATGCTTAGAAATAACTCTAAAAACTGCTTTTTACATCATTTTCGTTTTACAAAACGATTTATAAAACGAATTGTGATCATTTTTTAAGTGAAATAATGTGAGATGGTGTATTTTTTATCGCTTATTGGATAAAAATGTCGTTTTTGTATAATTTCAAGTGACATGATGTCAGTTTTTGTAAAATTTTAAGTGAAATGACGGTGTCAGAACATTTTTTCAACGAAATTGAGCGTTCTTATTCAAAATTATGTTAATTTGTGGTCAATTGCGTTTTTATTTTCGTCCGTTTGCATTTATACTGGAATTTTTAAAACTAAAATACACTTTTGAGCGATATAATGACACAATTTCAGACGCTTACTTATAAATAAAAACCTTTTGCTTTTCGAAATGACTGTAGTATGGGCAATATTTTAAAAAATTCCACTCGTCCCTGTTCGTCACAACATGCTTTTTCCAGGAGCGATAAAATCATATGTTCCCATGATTTTAAGAAGACGGGTTGCAAATTAAATTAAAAACGCGGAGAGGACAACCATTCTTATACAATAAGACTCGGATATCTTCGGACTCAACATCGAAAAGTAGCTGAAACACGGTAGCTGAAAGCAACGCACCACCCTTTCTTACCTATATGAGTAAGAAAAAGATAGCCATACAAAAAATTATATTAGTAGGCATGTTTAGTTGACAAATGTCATAATTAAAATTAGTCAAGCCTTCTCCAATATTTGCTACTATGTTTATCTCTTTCTTACTCAAGCAATACGTATATCTTCTTGTTCATGTTATCTTATTGCTGATATATATATATAATTGTGGCCGACAGGCAACGACCTGTTAGGTCATTTGAGGATGACAAAATAGAAGGTTCGGGGCTATAATGTCTTTTGTAATTACACATAGCACCATAAAATTAACCATATTCTAGCATTTTAAATATGAAAAATGGATAATAGCCGTGGTTTTATAAATAATTTAATAATATTATATGAGACCTTTTCATACTTAGTATTTCAGGAATATATTAAAATCAAATTTGTAACTCGTTTTTATATTTACGATCTGCCTTTACCTCTTATCGCCAACCGATCGGAAATTTCTTATAGTAGGTAGGGACAATTGCAAATTATAAAAATAATTATTTCTAGTAAAAGCTGTTACAAATCTAATTTTTTTAAAATTGTATCTACCTTTAAACACAATAAGCTATACATTCCCGTTCCTACAATTTGAATTTTTGAAAAAATAGTTTGCTTCAACAAGGAAGCTCGATGTCGAACCCGCACACAACTGTTGAAGTTTTAATAGCATTCAACCACGATGTTCTGTAGCTCAGTTGGTTAAGACTTCAGACTCGTAATACTGCCGTTGCTGGTTCAGGTCCGGCTATGGGTCGTCGCAGGAAGCTTTTTTTAAATTCAAATATTCGCTCGAAATTAAAATGGCCTCCGTGCATGAGAGAGAGAGAGAGAGAGCAGCTTCGATGAGGGAGACGGAAGATTTAGCAGTTTGAAATTCAAATATTTCCGCGAAAATTCAAAATTAAAAACGACAGCCGTGAGAAGTGCGCGCGCAGAAAACCAAGATGGCCGACACCCCGGGAAGTTTAAAATCAAAAAATTTAACTTAGAAAAAATCTGAAAAATATAGTAGGTAGGGTTAATGGAACTCTGGTTAATCCATTCATGCGCGACGCCGCGTAATTCCGATAGCAAATTAAAAATGGCCGTGCGTAATTTAATCGGAAGCTAATGCGTAATTTAATTAGTAGCACATATGTAAATTACATATCAAACTTCATATGTGATTAATTAGATCAAACCGCGAAATTAATTGGGTCAATCCGCGAAAATTCCGCGAAATCCGCGAATAAAACCGCGAATTAAACCGCGAATCAAAATTTGATTGACAGCTACCACAATCAAGGTGCATCTATTCTATTAGGGTTAGTTGTAAAATGAAATATTCTTGGCGGAAACAGGAATTATATTAAACTCCCGACATTTGTTTTCAATATGCTTTAAGTTTATATGATTGCAGATTTAGGATACGCGACAGAAGTAATTTTCATTTTAAATTCAAGTTAACTTAGGGTGGTCCACTTTTTTGTAGCAGGACTTTAATAGTAGACAGAAAAACTTATTTCAAGGCAAAAATTTCATATGAACATAGGCCTTGAAACTCTTCGTTTTAAAGATACAGGGCGTTCAAATTTTCGAAAAAATATCATTTTCTTTTCACAGTATCCCAACCAAGTGAGATAATTAAACAAAATTTGGTGTGCAGCTCTATCCTAAATGGTACTACATTATGTGACAATATCAAGGCCCTCGATCGACCAGTGGCGGAGATTTGGGGGGTTCGCGATCAATAAATTTAAAAATTCACTAGTACGACCCTGTTCGAAATCGAAATTGTTTATTTCTTAAAAAAAGCGTTTAATTCTCTACAAAAAATGTTTCTTCGCATTTCTCCATATCTCCCACGGTTGCGTAGCAATTTTTAATAGTTTGGTCAAATTCATGTTTTTTATTCAAAATAAACTCGAACTAGTTTTGGGGTAGAATATTCTAATTAAATAAGTTACATTCTGTATTACTTATTACTGGACATTGATAATAAAGTTCATTAATTTCTTCTTCCATTATTAGCATAAGTACGAAAAACGGCTAGCATTTCCTTATTTTGTAAAGAAAAATGAATATTCTACCCCAAAGCTAGTTCGAGTTTATTTTAATAAAAAACATGAATTTGACCAAACTATTGAAAATTGCTACGCAACCGTGTGAGATATGGAGAAATGTAAAGTGACACTTTTTGTAGAGAATTAAACGCTTTTTTTGAAGAAATAAACAATTTCGATTTTGAACAGGGTCGTACTAGTGAATTTTTAAATTTATTGATCGCGAAACCCCACATCTCCGCTACTGGTCGATCGAGGGCCTTGATATTGTCACAGAATGTAGTACCATTTAGGATAGAGCTGCACACCAAATTTTGTTTAATTATCTCACCTGGTTGGGATACTGTGAAAAGAAAATGATATTTTTTCGAAAATTTGAACGCCCTATATCTTTAAAACGAAGAGTTTCAAGGCCTATGTTCATATGAAATTTTCGTCTTGAAATAAGTTTTTCTATATACTAGTAAAGTCCTGCTACAAAAAAGTGGACCACCCTGTATATAATTTAAAACCATTACCTGCTGTATATGCCATTGAATAATGCTTTTTTATATAAATGATAGCAAATTTTTTACTGAATCTAGTAAATATTTGAGCTCTTCTTAAGAATAAGGCTGTAATCTCAAAATGCAGTATTTTTGAAAAGCAGGATTTCCATGAAGTAGTTTCAGTTCTAATCAGCTCAAATAGCGTATACAAATATCAAATGTGTAAGGCATCGCTAGAAACCGTTAGTAAAATTGTGTAAAAGAAATATAAAAGTTATTTAAATCTTAAATTCAAATATTATAATTCACCGCGCTTCACTGGGGGCGCTAACACCTTCCCAAAGTTCAGTATCCATGTAATGGAGTATAACCTCATAGCTTATGACGGGATATATTTGTGTATAGTATTGGTTTTTTGCTGGTAAGTTGAAAATTCTCTAGTTGTAACGATTATGCATATTGTTTTTAAAATGTATGCGCCTTGTTTTAAAGTGATCGATCGTTGTTAATGCACTGGAATTGGTACGTAATGTGGAATTGTTTTTAAACAAGTTAGTCACTTCTGTACAAGGATTCCAAGCCAATTATTATTATGTTGTTACTGAAAGCTAAATATTATTTTAATACGAAGCGTGGTCCGAAATATAGATTGATGTTGCTGTAGATAGTCTGCCTTATTGTTTACGATTCCTGAAGTTGGCTGGGTTGACAGATAAATGTCGCCAATGTCAATATAACCTATAAAAGAAAATTTTAATCTCAGTTTCACGGATTTTCGAATTAAAAAACTATAATGTTCCTCTTGGTACTGAGGTTCCTTTTTACTTCCTTTTACAATAAAGGAAGTATTGGATTCACCCCAAAAATTCGAAATTGAGTTTTTAATAGATCTTCACGTTTTAGAGTTTTCTGAACCCAAAAAACATGTTTTTGTTCATTGGTCTGTCTGTCAGTCTGTGTGTCTGTGTGTGCGAACAGAATATCTCAAAAATGAAAAGAGGTATGATGTTGAAACTACATATATAAGTTCTGTGTACTATCTAGATGCGACAGCAAGCTTTTGAAGAAAATCGCATAACCGGAAGTTTTCAAAAACGACTCTAACATTTTTTTTTAAACTTTACATTTTTATTATATCTTTAATGTGTATTGATGTGAGATAGGCTTTTTCCAGTTGAATACCTCTAAACTGGGTTTCTTTTGTTTTTTCTTTTTTTTTACTAACTCCTATTTTAAATTTTAGAAAAAAATTGACTTCAACTAACCCTCTATTTTGTACCGTTTCTGTAGAATTTGTAATTTTTGAAAATTTTTGGCAAATGCTTAAAAATTAAAAATCAAATTTTTGGCTAATTATAAGATCACTGTAAAAAGAAATTGTGTGCGTGTATCACATCAGATTTTTGTTCCTCATGCGGCTTACTTGCCTTGGCCCATACAATAGTTATTTGCATATCAAGTGCGGATATAGCACTGTTTGTTGCATGCGGGAGAAAATAGCAAAGCGTCCGTCTAAATTTACAACGTGCAACTAACAACCTCATCATACGAGGTATACACTCGATTTTTTCGACAATCAAGGTAATAATCTTTAATCTTTAAAATAAAATAGCTATTTATGATACAAGTGCTACAAGTGACTGTTTTATTGTACGAGACATGTCAAGTACAATAACACTTAGCATTTTCTATTTACTGTTATTAATCTATACACATCCATTTAACAAATCATTCAATTTATGTCATAAAAAATGCCGTGGATAAGTAGCCGGCATCGGTAACTATGTAATTGTGCCGCAGGTAGTTGTCAAAGGTAATTAGTAATAATTTTACTTTGTTCGTTACATGATGCTTCAATCATTTAAAACGCTTTACGTTTAACGGAAGAAGTAACTAGAATAACTTTATAACTGCATTTGTAGTTTAAAATACGCGCTGATCTATGTCATTTTTCGTTCGAAAAATGTTTGTAAAAGGCTTACTTTTGGTAGGGATCGTAGAAAATTTTTATTATATCTACTTTGATGTCACAATATGGTCATTATAACACCGAAAACAGTGCTACAATAGAGTCTATTTAGCACTGTTTTTGCATTGTTATTTTCATATAAACTACGTCGAAACTGCTTACCGTGTTTAAAACAACTGACAGATTGTCACATTTATGAAACGTTAAAATTCAAAGTTTTCGGTTATTTTTATTCAAAGTGGATAAAATGGTACCTATTATGCCCGTTAAATAAGAAGCGTTGCAGCACTTGTTCCACTGGAGTACTCCTCGCTGCGCTCGCCATGCCTCCAACCCAGTCGTGCTACAATAAGCCTTTTTATTAAACTAGTACAATAATAGACTATTATAGTTTGCCAAACTAATGCGGCAAAATGAGTCATATCCTAACTGAAATAAGAATAACAATAGTAATTTACAATACAAGTGCGTAAAGATGCTTTACGCATGTGTATCGTACAATATTTAATCACGATAGCATCTAGAAAACACGATAAATATAAAAACTATTTGAATGTAAATTAGGATTACTAGCAAACATCGTAATTTTGGGTAGATAAAAATTTTAAAAGACGTTCCTACTGACGACGTGACTAATGAAATCGTTTTAAACCCGATGGTAATGACCACGTGCATTAATGAACACATGTTACTAAACAGTCGTTTTACAGACTTAAAACTGCCAACTAAAAGTAAATTTTACACATTCTCGTAAATAAAGTTAATTGTTTAACGATTGTCGAAAATAGTTATTTATATACCTAGGCACTAAAGTTTAACTTTTTACTAAACCACATGATGTATAAAAAGGAACTGTTTACCTTTACTAACTTTACTAACTATTTTTCATATTTTAATGACGATTTCGACGTTCTTCATAGCAGATTAAAAACATAGTAGTTTGTATATTAAGGCACTGAAGTTTAGCTTTTTATCAAGAATGTGGATTTAGTTGCCTAGGCCTGTAGGGATAAAAGGAACTTCAGTGCCGAGGAGTACATTATGTTTTTTTGAAATCGAGAAATCGTGAAATTAAAACATTTTAACCAACTTTTGTAGGTTATGTTAACGTCGGTTGACGTTTACCTATCACCCCGCCGCCTACAAAAAGTCGTAAAACAATGGATTACTTCACTGCCGATTTCTCGTATTTTAATGACGATTTCGAGGTACTTCACTCCCGATTTAAATAAAAACTATTTGATTGGGATTGCATGTTTTTACAGATATAATAATGAGGAAATTATATTAATGATATAGTTAGGGATTTCTAACTGAATCATTTTATGCAGAAGACCTTTGTGCCAGACCTTGTCAAAGGCCTGGGCAACGTCCAAGAAAATTGCTGTGGTATATTGCTTGTCTTCAAAACCTTTAGTTATAATTTCGCTGATTCTAAGAAGCTGGTGTGTTGCTGAGTATTTGGCTCGGAAGCCAAATTGAAATGCTGGAAGCATCAAATGTTGAGATAAATAACTGTTGAGGCGTGCATAAATTATTTTCTCGAGAAGTTTTGATAAACTACAAAGAAGACTTATGGGGCGATAAGATGTTGGAAATTGTTTTGGTTTTCCAGGTTTGTCGAAGAACATAATATTGGCATGTTTCCATGCCTTGGGGAAATACCCTATAGAGAGACAAGCATTGGAGAGGGAAGCAAAATAAGATAGGCATTTTGGTGTAAGATTTTTGAGAATCGCGTTCGTAATCATGTCTGGACCAGGGGCTTTTCTGTTGGGCAGAAGGCGAATAAACGAAGTGATTTCGTCTGGCGTTGTTGTGGCAATATTGGTTGCGGTCAGAGGGAGATGCTGATCAACACTTTGTTCGATTGAGTTGGTAAAATCAACATTGTTGTCGTTGACTTCTACTGTTAGCACCTCCTCTAGATGATTGCTTAATACCTCGCACTTTTCAGTGTCGCTAGCGTATATACAATTGTTGTGCTTTAAAATGGGTATGGTACGCTTTTGATTGGTAATACGTTTAACCGCTCTCCACATGGTTGGATCTCCTGTTTCTAACTCGCCAATATAACGTCTGTAGGACAAGATCCTGTAATTGTCGATTTCCCATTTGACTTGCCGGGTTAGCTGAGCAAGGGCTGATTTATGATTAGGTTGGCCTGTTCGTTGCCATAGTCTTCTAGCTTGATGCTTCTGTCGTATTAACTTTTGCACAGATACAGGTAGTGTTTGATGTACCACTCTTTTAGTACTAGTACTGCTGGCTATTCGCGCCGCTGTTTGAATGGCTGAAGTAATATGGTCAACAGCATGGTCTATACCTTCCACTGTGTATAGGTTGTGAAACGCTATGAGGTTATTATTTAGTTGACACTTAAACTTTTCCCAGTCTACTGGTCCATTGATTAATCTTGATGAACTGTGAATTAATGATGGTTGACCACTAAACGTGATAATTACGGGTAAGTGGTCGGAATCTAATTCTGCAACTACCCTTTGATATAAGGGTGTAGAAACTCGATGCTGCAAGCATATATCTAAAACATCGGGTTGATGATCAAACCTGTATGGAAAATAGGTTGGTTCATCAGGAGCTAGAACTTGGATAGGATAGTCAGCAGCAATAGAATATAGTCGAGTGCCATTTGGATTCGTTCTTCGACAGCCCCATGATGTGTGTTTGCTGTTGAGGTCCCCCAATACAAGAGTTGGTAAGGCACTATCGAGTATTAGTTGCATATCGTGCATTATTAATCGTCGATTAGGGGGTTGATAAGCAGCAACTATTACTAAGTCGCTGTTGTTGTTTAATGTTAGATTGATTGCAGAAGCCTCTAGGTGTTGTAGATCTGGGAGAAGGAATTCGTGGTGTTTTAGAGTATTTTTGATCAAAACAGCTGCTCCACCAGAAGCAATTTGCCCTATTCTATCGCAGCGGTAAATACAGTATCCTGGAATCGAAAACTTAATTTGCGGTAACAGATGTGTTTCACTAATGCACATAATGTCTATTTTGTGTCGTGATATAAAATCAATAATGACACTTCTTTGGTTGAGTTCGCCATTGGTATTCCAATTTGCCATTGATAATTGATTGATACGCATAAGAGTATTAGGCGCCATGGGTAAAAATTGATGTTATTAGTTGAGATAAGAATGATTTGATTTGTGCCATATATGGAGTGATGATATTAACAATAACCTGCATTAGGGAGTTGATAGTGGAGTTTGAGGAGGAGGGGGTTGCATTTGGTGCTTGGTGGTTTACTCTATGTTGCGATGGGTTAGGATTCGCATACGTTCTCGGGCTATTTGGAGGAAACTGGGAATTAGTTATGTTGGGTGTTTGATATACTTGATTGGTTGTTGCCGTTTGTAGAGGTTGTTTACGTTTGTCTTTTTGGCCAAGGTAATATTCACAGCCTTTGTAATTGGTCGGGTGTTCCTTACCACAGTTTACGCACTGAGGTTTATCAGTTTTAGTTTTAGTGCATTCAGTGTATAGATGGTTACCGGAGCACTTAACACAGCGTGGCTGGAGTTTACAATAATTTCGCGTGTGCCCATATCGCTGACATCGTAGGCATTGCGGGATATCAGGGGATTTTCTTCGAGGCTCAACTACTACTACACAGTGAAATAGGCGAGTTACTTTAAATATATCTTTGGATATGTCATTTGGTTGTAGTAATACGGCACACATAGGTATAGGGCATTTGTCTTTGTTGCGGAAACGGGTTACACGAATAACTTGAAATTTTTGGGATAATTCATTTTTGATTTCCTCTTCACCAATGGATATCGGTAAATTTCTAATAATAATTGATAAATTCGCCTCGTCGGGATTGCGGTATGTATGGTATTTTATTTCATGTTCATCATAAAACTTTGTCAACTTCCGGTAGTCTTCAGGGCTACTGAGGTTAATTTTGAGCATTTGGCCAGCACAGGCAGTTGTATATTCTTGGGAAACAATTTTCTTTATGTCTTTGGAAACCTCCTGGTAGTTGGTTGCTTCGTGAAGAAATATTGGGGGTATTTTGACTTTCTTAACTGGATCGGTTTGCGGTTGTTGAGATAATGGAGTGATTTGGACACTAAGAGCGTGAAATTTATTTGTTTTTATAAGTTTGTCTTGTTCAAATAGATAGCGCTTTTTGGGTTCATCCGCGAGAGGAGACTCGTTGCCGCGTTTGGCCGATTGGCTTGTATAATCCATGCTGTTAGTTGGATCAGAACCTTGAATAATTAATTTTGGTGGATTTAATATTACATTGCTACTTGGTACATTTGTGTTCGTCATTGATAAGAGACTTTTTGTTAGCGGAATGAGTTCACAGCAAGCCTACCCGAGCGGCTGCCGTGAAGTGAAAAACGTAGGGGTTCACTTTATAATTGTTTGAGATTTGATTAAATATTGTTAAAATAATGTTTTAGCGCAACCACGTTGCCTGAAACGGATTGCGAACGATTGAAGAAGGCACTGATGATAACGACCCGCACGTAGCACAGCTGAGGCGATGCACTCACGGTCACGTCTCGATCAGAACTCTGTGGAAATTCAACGTATGAATAATATGTTGGTGACACTGTACGTCAATGTCAAATTCGAGGTTAGCAGGTTAGGATTTGCGTCATTTTGTGTCATAACTGACGGAAAACCTAACCTGATAACCTCGAATTTGACATTGACGTACAGTGTCACCAACATATTATTCATACGGTGAATTTCCACAACCCGCTGAGGAACAGTTTTTTTATTGGATTTCTCGATAGTAGCGCGTTATTTAAACAACCGCAGTGGAAGAGTGCTCGCTTGTCACGCGGGTGGACCGGGTTCGATTCCCGGCCGAGGCATCCTTTTTTTAAATTATTTAAATTAAATTATATTAATGAAATTTACCTGAATACGTTTGCGGATAAAATAGTATATGTTATTCGGAGTAAATGTGACTTTATGTGGCTTAGCTGAATTATTTGCCTCACTGACGTTCGGCTAATAAACTTCAGCTTCGCCACATAAAGTATCACTTTTACTCCTAATAACATAGTCTACTATAGTTGTCACTTTTAACTCCTAATAAAATTTAAATAAAAATAACAATTGTGCATCTGCGCTCAAAGCCAGCCAACCTCATATGTTAATTTTATATTATGTTTTTACCGTATGCAGAAAATGTGTTGTCTATTATTATGATGGTACGAATTTTGACGTCATAGTTACATGCAACGGAAGTTTCCTTAGAAAAACGATTTAAGTTATATATCTAAATGAATTACTGCCAATTAATC
Organism: Agriotes lineatus; assembly: GCA_940337035.1. Classification (NCBI taxonomy): domain Eukaryota; kingdom Metazoa; phylum Arthropoda; class Insecta; order Coleoptera; family Elateridae; genus Agriotes; species Agriotes lineatus. The sequence continues at coordinate 113,065,408 of OW679197.1, read as the reverse complement.
CTATGTTTTTTACTTCATTACCAATTGTAATTACATATCATGAATTTTGAAAACGGCAAATCGCTTTACTTCTGGTATATTGGCCGGATTTCTAAAAAATATTACATTTGGTTTAGAAGGATTTATAACGAAAAAGTGTTCCGTTGGTATTTTAAATGTTTATTTGAGATCACGATTAATATCATCAAAACATTTCCGAAAATTTTCCTCATTAAATGAGTACAAAAGGTGCGTATCGTCGGCAAACATATGCATCGAACATGATTTGATATGTTTTTTAAAGTTACAAGTGTATGTAGTAAATCGTTGTGGTCCTAAAATAGAACCTTGTGATACCCTATTTTTAAAGCCGTGTAAGTTGAAAAATTTTGATCTAAAGTAACTCTTTATAAACGATCATCTAAGCAATTGTTTAAAAAAGAACACGCATTTGAACTAAAACCAATATATTTCAAAATACAATACAAAGATTGTGAGTATCAAATGCTTTGCCGAAATCCAATAATACCAAAACGGTCACATTGTTATGGTTATAAGCAGATATTATCTCATCAGTTATATGCATAAGTGCAGTTGTACAGTTGTCTCTGAACGAAAACCTGATTGTACATCTGGCAATATATTCTTTACATCAAGATAAATATAGTTGAATTTTCAGAACTATGGAAAACACAGATAATGATTGATCTCAGATCTTTTAATTAAAGAATGTTTGCTTTTTTTGGGTACTAGTATGATTGATGCCTTTTTCCACGATTTTGGTACAATATTCTTCTCTAGGCAGATATCAATGAAATAGGTTCAATAATATTAATAATATCAAGCTCATCAAGCCTTTTAGGTTTACTTTTAATCTTCTTTATGATGCCGACTTTATCAGCAATATTAACACTGTGAAGGTTGAGTTCATTTAGTTCTACCTGTTTTTATAAAAATCTAGGTAATTATTATCTTTTTTGATGTTTGGTTGGTACACTATTTATGAAAACATTATTAATTAAATTTGGATTATTAAAGTGTACTAGATGGTACTGTTGTCTTTGAAATTATTCACACCCAAGAATTTAATCTCCCTCCATACGCATTTAGTACCGGTGTGTATTAATATGTTAATGACTTGGAACATTTATATTTATTATATGTCTTATTCTTTAAATATATGATAAGGTTGATTATATCAGTTATCCATGTCTTTTTTATGTGTTATTTTAACTAATATAAGGGAACATGCAAGTCAACAATACTGATAATCCTAATTGTTAAAAAAATACTTTGAAATCTACTACATCATTTAATCAAAATATGTTGTGCCACAGATTTAAGAATAGGTAGTTATGAAAACGCTCCAAATCGAAATGGTTATAGCATCTAATGGTTTTATACAATATATTTATTAACGGTAGGTAATATTAGAGTGCTCAGAGAAGTGTATATCTGCTACCTCATAATCACTTACTAGACGAATTTGAGACAAAAATATCTATGAGAGTTTGTTAATATTTTGTTGTGGGTCTGGAAAAATCAATTTGACTTAAATTGAGATAATTACCATCAGATTGTTAATAAATTAATATTAATATCACCCGAACAACATAAAAAGGCATGCACAATTGAAATCATGAAGCAATTCTTATCTAATTCATCAAAAAGTAATTTATAATCTATTGAAGGTGGTCGATATAAACTCCAATTGTAATTGACATCTTATTAATCCTAAAAACTATATTTGCTTGATATTATTATTCGTATATATTACAGTAAATTTATGTGAATTTTTCAAATATATGCCACACTACCACGAATTTGCCCTTGTCTATCATATCTTAAAATAAGAAAAACCTTGTAGGTAAGTGACTGATTTGTTATATTAGTATTTAACCAAATCTCAGTAACATCAATGGAATCAACATTTGATTCATTAGCAAAATATCTGACTAAATTTTTTTGGCATTAACATTAAAGGGCGCTATTTTAAATAATTTTTGAGTTATTAGTAATAATACAACAATCACTAAAATATTTTCAAAATAAACGATACAGACAAATGTTAATACTCAGCTTAGTGTCTATCTTTTAATGCAAAACACTGAAACATTATTTACAATATATAAGTGACAATAAAGCGTGCAGCATTTTCTGTTTTCGATAAGATACGTAACTTGTTACGGGCTAAAAGTCATTGACGTTTTCTGCTTTAGGCAGATTTGGCCATCTGATGCCATTTGTCGTTTGGTTTTGTTTGAAGTCCAGTCGTGTAGTCGTTTTTGCCGTTTGCTTTCAGCTATGCGTACTGTTGTGAGTTTTGGTTGGTATCCTTTCGCTTATGCGAATTATGTCCTCAAATGAGCTTGTTCCTTGTTTGTTTTGTTTGGGTGGTTGGTTGGGCATGCAGGGCCGGCACTTCAGGAAGCATTTTTATCTTGTTTTCCCTCCTGTAAGAGTTTTGGGTGGTTGGTTGGGCACTGCAGAGATGGTCACCTTAGGAGCGATTTCATCTTGCTTTCCCCTTCTCTGTATTCTCTTCCTCTAACAACACTGGAGTAGCTTGCAGTTAGCAGTTGGGTTCATTGTGTGGTTTGACTTGCATTCGTGTCGAGTGAAGTTCATCTTTTGCTTTGGTGTAGGTTCGAGTTAGCTTGTTGGGTTTTGTTGGATAACTTTTGGGATTTTGGTGGCGTAGCTGTTGTTGTATGGTTGTCTTCAGCTATGCGTATTGTGTTGGTTTCTTCTTGATGTTACGGTATCCATATCGCTCACGCGGATTTCGATCTACAAGTGAGTCTCGAGCCTTTGTTGTGTTTGCTGTGTTTCGATTTTGGGAGTGCTTGGAGATGGAGAACGGTTTCGTTTACTCATTTAGAGTACTGCTCGTTCCGGATTTGTAGGACCTGCATCTGTTTCCGAGTCATTGTCCTTTAGTTTCCTTTTGAGCCTTTGTTGCCGAATAAAGTCGTTGGTGTGATCTGCTGCTGTGATTGGTTGTTCCAGCTGTTGCTGGATTTCGTGTGAGGTATTGTAGGGTAGTTTGGTGGAGCATTTGTAGGGTAGGTCACTTTAGGGAATTATTTCATCTAGTTTCTCCCTTATCCACGCTGAAGTAGTTTGTTGGCAGTAGTTCGATTTTGTATTTGGTTTTGGTACTTTTGGCACGTTTTCTATTTTGGAATTGCTGTAGAGCATATTGTTGTGTGAGGCACTACGCCTTGTTGTAGAGTTGAGTCTGGTGGAAACTGCTGTCTGCGTGTACTGGTTCGGTTGTTGATAGACTTCGAGTGAGATATCCACTTGGGGATGTGATGTGTTTGTTGGTGTTTGTGTTCGTTGAGAACACTTTTGAGTTTTTGTCTGGCGTTTAGTAGTGTAGCATTTACATAATTAAGAATACTAACCCTTTCGTGCTATTTATGTCAAATATTTACATGCATATTTAATATTAATAGATTCAATTTGATGCTAATTTAATTGCCTCCTTTATTTGTGTTGTTTGCACTGTTTATTTATTTATAGGTGTTTTTTCTGCTCTTTGGTGTTTAATGTTTGTAAGGTGTCTCGGCAAATCCAAGTAGACCTGCACAAAAGTAGGTCTAAGGATACGCAAGCTGGGACGTCTTGCACATTAGGCACCGAAGCTAAAAACTGCTCTTTTATTTTGGATTTCTACAAGGGCAGTTTAGATAAAAATTAACAACATCCATGGCTCCTATTTCCCCCTTTTATGTTACCACGAACAATCATTGTAACAGCATCCTAAGCTAGGTTGTATCGATTCGAACCTTCCCCCCACTGAGTTTTAGTTGGTCAACTTCCTGTTACAGGACTGTTGAGGCCTAATTCAGGTGAACTTTGCCGTTTGTTTATTGAAGTCTCTTAACGGAAAATTTAGACTATTCCATATTTAATTGGCTGATCCAATATGTGGTTTATGGTTGTGATTTATGGAGTTTCGATTGTATTTTGAATTTTTGGTGTAACAAACATTCGTAAAAGTCGTTTTACCCTGTAAGAGCTACTCCTACTAAAATTTATGCCAAAAACAAGAACAATAACTACAAATCTAGCTTACTTCCTGGAGGCACTGAAAAGTAGCTGAGAAGGAGAAACAACGTAGAAAGCCATCTCGAGGAGTATTTCTTCTTCATAATAGCTCACTCTCCACAAGGCAGAATAGTAAAAGGCTACTCGTGTTGAAATGTATTCCACAAAGAAGAACAATAGCTGCTGAAACCTCTATCTAGTCACTTTGAAGAGCTTTTATGCAAAAATAGGTATACGGAAGAAGAACAAAACTGCTGATATCTATCTCACGTTGAAGAACCGCCAAAAGAGAAGCGATGTACATAATTATGTGATTTCTAATTAAGATAAAAGGAATTGGAAATCAAAAGAGAAGTGAAATGTTTTGAAACATGACATGTTAGTTATGATTATTTGAAGCTTATTTGGAGCTTTCAGTCTTATCTGTATACTATTTAGTTGTAATAAAACATATAAGTATAAAAATTATAAAAAAGCATTTTCGATTGTTTCTATTGTAAAGGGTTATTATTTACTAAGCAAACAACGTAGTATAGTCTATAATAATATATCGATTCTGTTTTCTAGATTCTTTCTTATAAGTACTGTTTTCATACATAGTGATATTTCTTACTATTTTAGGTCAAAGATTTGTGGGCAGAAATTCTCCAGTATTTATTCTTTTCTACTTAGACATTCACTAATATTAATAACATTGTCGACAGAATTAAACTGTTTTATTTATGCTTTCTTGTACTGTATTATTGATTATATTACATCTTGGCGAATATGGTTATGATAATTCTTTAAATGGTTTTAATTCTTTTTTCAGAATATCAAGGATTTGAGTCATGCCAAGTCGAAGTAGCATGTTAACACCTGCATTTCGCCAGAATCAAGAAAGGAAGTATTTGATCAAGATTAGTTTAATAAAACATGCTCATGCTATCGCAGATCGAAATTATTTTAAATTCGTTTTAATAAAAAATATGCTTAAACAACTTGAAGCCCTGAAACAGTGAAAACTGAGCCCGCATCCTTACTTAGGTTGCAATTATTGCGTACATTAATTATAGAACTTAAATTAACTTCTGCATAGATACTAGGGATCATAATAACGTATATTGTTTGAAACGAGATATATCTATTGTAATATGTTAACTATTAATTGTAATAAATGTGTCAGTAAATACCAGTGTTGTCCGTACTTTTGGATTTGTGAAATGTTTAGTTGAGGAAATGGTATTCGTTATGCTTTTATTTTGTGTTAATTCAAATTATATTTTGGATCTAAAATCTACCTTGTATACATTTTTAGAAGAATTTAACTTATTACACTAGCCACAACATATATTTCACAACACTGCAGAATAAACAATTGTTTTTTCTTAAAAAATATGTTCTTAGTTATTATAATCGCCTAAATTTTCACTATTGATCAAATTCTATTTTGCCACTTTCGTGTTAATTGAGTAAAGTATTTATATACTAGACATAGCTTCGTACAAAATTATACCTTAAAATAATTAACAGAAATATTGAGATTATTAATGAAAAAGTAGGTCAAGCAGAAAAATACATCCACAGATTAAAAGTTAATGAATCACAAAGTTTTAACAGTAAGTAATATCCAATTCCTTTTGCACTAAAATAACAAGTTAAAAATGAAATACAGAAAATGGAAAGGATGGAGTAATTGAATATTCAAAAAGCACATTTATTAATCCATTAGTAGTGGTTAAGAAACGTGATGGTTCACTTCGTTTAAGTCTTGATGCACACAGAATTAATCAAATTACAAAGCCACAATATGAATCTTCACAAACGATTGGTGGTTTGTTAAGTAGAATATGGGACAAGAACCTTCTAACAAAGTTAGAATTGAAAAATTCGTTTTGACTTATTCCATTGCATGAAGAGTCAAGAAAAAAAAGGTTTCAGTATTGATGGGGAGATTTTTCAGTTTAAAGTGGTACCATTTGGTCTTTCTACATCATGTGCTGCACTTGTCAAAGCAATACAGAAGATATTCAACCAATTTGAAGACTTTTTTGCGCATTACATCGATTATATCTGATTGTTTTCTGAAAACGAGGAACAACATTTTAAACATTTGGAAATTGTAATAGAAACATTAAATAAAAACGGGTTAAAATTGAATCTATCGAAATGTGAACTTATGCAGGAAAATGTAACATATTTAGGATATGAAATAAGTACAAATGGTGTTACAATAAATGATAAACGTCTTGAGGAAATTAAGAATTTACCTCGTCCGAATAATTTTAAAAAGTTAAGAGAGTTATTAAGTGTCTCTAATTATTATAAAAGGTTTATTAAGAACTACTCAGAGTTAACGTTACCTTTGGTACAATTATTAAGGAAAGATATTAAATGAATTTGGAGCGAAAAACAAGAAAAAGCTTTGAATACCATCAAACAAAGGTTTCATGAAGGATTATTACTAAAATATCCTAATTTTAACGAAAAGTTTGTACTTCGCACGGATGCTTCTGATCAAGCAATAGCAGCTGATTTAATTCAAATACAAGAAGGGATAGAAGTACCAATATGTTTTATTTCAAGGACTCTGAGAGGGTATGAAATCAGATATACAATAGCTGAAAAATAAATGTTGGCAATGATATTTGCAATTAATAAATTAAAATTTTATTTAACTGGAAATAAATTTGATATAGAAACAGATAATTCAGCGATTTCTTTCCTGAAAAATAAAACTTTTCATAATGATAGGTTATACAGATGGGCATTGTACTTGCAACCATTTGAATTTGAAATTAACGTAAACCAGGAAGATTAAATGTAGTTGCGGATTTCTTAAGCAGAAAAGATTTACCAAACTATGAAATCCCAAAAGAAATCTTAATTGGAATTGAGAAAATTTATGAAGAGGGAAGAATGTCAAGACAAGAAATTTTAAATAAACAGACGTTAGAAGAAATTCAAGAGTTTGAAACAATTTTTTGGCTTTGCCTAATTGTTTCGCCATTTATTCAATTATTTCAGGCTTAACCTGTATATTTTTAGTTAAATTATAATTCCTTTTGCATTTCGAATTCGTAAATTTTCCAAACCAACGCTTTTTGTACCTGCATCAAGTTCTTATCGTTTGCGCAATGCCCTCTCTGACCCGCGCTATCTCTTATCAGAGTGCGAGCCTTCCTCGAGGAAACGAAATTCTTCGTCCGGGCACTTTGCTGTCTTCGCTTGAGCCCGCCGATACCGGCGCGGCTAAGCCTTGTTTTTAATTATGTCGAATTACGTGCGCTCAACCAATTTCAACGAGCAGTGTATTTTCTAAGGGCTGATTGTAATCAGGTACGATTGCGCTTTTTCTGTTTTATTATCTCCATACTAATTATATCTTTCTTAGCTCTTAATCTTAATTATCCGTTTCAACAACGAGTTTATCTCGGAGGCCAAGTCTTATCGCATTTTCGACACCTGCTGGGTCCGGCGTATTTGCTGCCGTTTGAAGATGCTATTGCAGCAATTTTCGGCGCTTCCCCGGTGACTTCAACAATGATTATTGCCGTTCACGTCCAGCTTACGTTTCGAGGTTAGTTAGTGCTACTCCGAGATTTATATTACTTCGACTTATTTTCAATACCAGAAATTTACATCTGTGTATTTTAAACCCGTCAATATTTAAAATTTAAATTCATACGTTTTGCCATTATTAACCTGTAATGTTCAATTTCATACATCCTGTTATTTTAATATTTAAAGTTTTATGCTCAGTTTTTAAAGTTGCTATTTTGATGTGTATTTCGACCCTCTGTAAAAGGTACAGTCACGCCTATTTATTTTCAATAGCCTAACAGAAGGTTTTATTAGATGACTGTGATAAGCTTATCCCACGAGTGTTTTTGGTAAATTATTATAATAACCCGAAAGGGGTTCTTAATTTTATGCGTGTCGAAACCTTCAGTTAAGATACACAATTTTGTCATTACATTATTTACATTTTAATTGTTCTGATTATTGATTATTGACATTTCAAAACTTCTTATTGTTGATTAATTAAACGCTAGTCACTTGTAGTTTATTTTTCTTCTTGTTATTTGAAATCTTTTGATTTCTGGCGCCCATTTCCATTTTCCTTTCCTTTTTTGAAGACATTCCAGGGTACATAGCTGATGATCTGAACCTACGATCTAAGGCCGCCGATATTTGAGCTAGTTCGGCCATCGCGGTGAGTAAGAAACAGTTTTTCAGAGCTGCCGTGGTGTATAAATGGTAGGAGGGTTGATCTGCGATTTTTACTACCATTGCTTATTTTATTAATTAATCGCAGGTCGGCTTTCTTATTGTTTCACTGGCGACCAACGCTATGGGGCTCGATTTTGGTAGTTACATCAGCTGTGTTTACCTGGATGTCTTTATTTATCAATATTTAATTTTGTATTCATTTTTCTATTCACTTTTGTAATTTTCACATCTTGTTGCAGTGCACGTATTTATATTTGACTTTCTTTTCTTTTCCTTTCTTTACTTATCCTTTCGTCGGTTGCTTATTGACTTTTCTTCCCTCATCTTTCTTGACGAATGATTGGTTTAGCGGTATGTTTATAGGTAGTGTGATGGACTTTGTTGAAAGGGTATGCTTTGGTGAGTGAGGTTTCTGAATGGTTTCTTTGATTGGTTGCGTGTGTGCTTTGGTAGTGTAGTATGTTTGGTTTTTCCTTATCCTTCCTTTGGTGGCGTATCGGTGGGTCGAGGGCCTGCGTGAATTACTTGTGCGGTTTGGTGTAGTTTACTCCATTTTTGGGAATTTTTATTTACTTGCCTCACCGTACTTGTGTTTACTAAGGGTCTCGACGGGTTGTTTCCGGGTTGTTTTTTTTGGCTATTTATTATGCATTTTTTTGAATGCGTTATTATGCATTTCTTTTGGATGCGAATTTGTGCTTATTGGCTGCGTCCGATGTGAGGCAGTCCTTGTTTTAGGCCCCTGTTCGGTGTAAACAGGGTGTCTATATTTTTTCTGTGTCCGATGTGGTGCAGGTTTTTCTTCTGTTAGACGTGACAGGAGATATTTTTTGCGTCGGTTTAGATGCGCTATTGCATCTTGCTATGCATTTTTTCTATGCAATTTTTTGCGTCTTTTTAACGCATCTGTTTGCGTGCGGATTTTCCTTGCGATTGAAGGCGGTTTGCTTTCCTTGTGTTTTCTCTTCTTTAAGCGTGTCCATGTCTCCGTAAACCCGGGTCACGGCATGGAATGGTAGACCTAGCCAGTCGAAGCTTGGATGAGTGGGTGTGGCAGCGTGAGTTTTTCCGAACTCTGGTTTTTTGGTTCATTTTCCTCTTCTTTCCTTTTCTCTTTTCCTTATGTCCCGTTTTCTCTTCTGTTTTAAAAGTTGCTGTAGGGTATGTTCCCTATGGATCTTGCATTTTAGTGCTTTTCACTTTCCTTTTTACTTACCATTACTTCCGTCTCATTTGAGGATTTTTTTCAAAAGCGCTTCGCTTATTTGGATTTGGACTATGGTATTATAGGATATTGTGACCGTGGAAACACCTACAGTGTCTCTTTTAAAAACTTGTTTTTTGTGCTTTTTGTTTCTTGCTAGGGTGGTAGGTTGGGCATGCAGGGAAGGTCACTGTTTGGGAACGTCACCATCTAGTTCTTCCCTTTTGTAACGTATAGGGTGGTAGGTTGGGCACGCAGGGAAGGTCACGATAGGAAGCACTTTCATCTTGCTTTCCCTTTTAAGCAACGCTAGCAGTTGGGGTCGTTTCTTTCCATATTTTGGGATATTTTTTAAGAGTGCTTTCCCCATCCGTGCTTGTGTTCGCTTAAAACTTTAACCGATTTTATTTTCAAATCGTTGTTTATGGCTTGTTAGCTATGTTGGTTTTTATGTGATTTTTTTCGAGACGAGTTTATACTTGTTTGGGGTTTTTTATTTTATTGTTATTTGGGTTGGTTTTTTCGGCCTTGTGGAGATTTTTGGGGGTTGGTGGGAGCGATTGTGTTGCCATCCGACTCAGTGAGGGAGCCACATTCAGTCCGTCACCGGCGCGCCTTTTCCATCTAGCTGCGACGACTGGCTGAATGCCCGAGCGGGGTTTGGTGGTTGTGCGGTCGTTCCTTCCGGCTTCTGGGGTCTCTACCTAAATTCGGGGCGGGCATATGGTTTTTAGGATGTTTTCCTGGGTTTTCACCCGAATCTTTTTGCCGCAGTACTTACTGTGTTTCAGTTTTTTCAAGATATTTTTTCCCTTTCATACTTTTTTGATATTGGGTTATCTTAGATTTAGAGTGAGTGATGATGATGCGGTGCGAGCTTTTCGGATTTTTGTGAGTTTTTCGGATGTTTGTACTAAGGTGGATTGTGTCCTATGTGATGCAGTCGGTTTTTGCTGTGTTTAGCAGTTTTTTAGGCTTCTGTCCGGTTTAGACAGAACGTCTATTTTTTTGGCGGTGTCCTATGTGGTGCCCCAGTTATTTTTAAGCCGATTTATAAGGGTTGTTTCCCTTGGCTTATCTTCTCGAAAGAGGATTTTTTCGATAGCGTTTCGCTTTTGGTGTTGGCATCATCGATCTCATTCTCGAATTCTTTGGTTTCCTACATTTTTTTAATGTTTTCATATTTAAACCTTTTTATTTCTTTTGGCCGTGGGGAGTGAAACAATTTTTTGGCTTTGCCTAATTGTTTCGCCATTTATTCAATTATTTCAGGCTTAACCTGTATATTTTTAGTTAAATTATAATTCCTTTTGCATTTCGAATTCGTAAATTTTCCAAACCAACGCATTTTGTACCTGCATCAAGTTCTTATCGTTTGCGCAATGCCCTCTCTGACCCGCGCTATCTCTTATCAGAGTGCGAGCCTTCCTCGAGGAAACGAAATTCTTCGTCCGGGCACTTTGCTGTCTTCGCTTGAGCCCGCCGATACCGGCGCGGCTAAGCCTTGTTTTTAATTATGTCGAATTACGTGCGCTCAACCAATTTCAACGAGCAGTGTATTTTCTAAGGGCTGATTGTAATCAGGTACGATTGCGCTTTTTCTGTTTTATTATCTCCATACTAATTATATCTTTCTTAGCTCTTAATCTTAATTATCCGTTTCAACAACGAGTTTATCTCGGAGGCCAAGTCTTATCGCATTTTCGACACCTGCTGGGTCCGGTGTATTTGCTGCCGTTTGAAGATGCTATTGCAGCAATTTTCGGCGCTTCCCCGGTGACTTCAACAATGATTATTGCCGTTCACGTCCAGCTTACGTTTCGAGGTTAGTTAGTGCTACTCCGAGATTTATATTACTTCGACTTATTTTCAATACCAGAAATTTACATCTGTGTATTTTAAACCCGTCAATATTTAAAATTTAAATTCATACGTTTTGCCATTATTAACCTGTAATGTTCAATTTCATACATCCTGTTATTTTAATATTTAAAGTTTTATGCTCAGTTTTTAAAGTTGCTATTTTGATGTGTATTTCGACTCTCTGTAAAAGGTACAGTCACGCCTATTTATTTTCAATAGCCTAACAGAAGGTTTTATTAGATGACTGTGATAAGCTTATCCCACGAGTGTTTTTGGTAAATTATTATAATAACCCGAAAGGGGTTCTTAATTTTATGCGTGTCGAAACCTTCAGTTAAGATACACAATTTTGTCATTACATTATTTACATTTTAATTGTTCTGATTATTGATTATTGACATTTCAAAACTTCTTATTGTTGATTAATTAAACGCTAGTCACTTGTAGTTTATTTTTCTTCTTGTTATTTGAAATCTTTTGATTTCTGGCGCCCATTTCCATTTTCCTTTCCTTTTTTGAAGACATTCCAGGGTACATAGCTGATGATCTGAACCTACGATCTAAGGCCGCCGATATTTGAGCTAGTTCGGCCATCGCGGTGAGTAAGAGACAGTTTTTCAGAGCTGCCGTGGTGTATAAATGGTAGGAGGGTTGATCTGCGATTTTTACTACCATTGCTTATTTTATTAATTAATCGCAGGTCGGCTTTCTTATTGTTTCAAGTTATCAAATTAAAGAGAACTTGTTGGTAAAAGTAATTGAAAATAAAGAATTGGTCAACAAGTAGTTGTTGAGCTTTACCGCCAACAGACGGACAGACAAACAGACTTACCGATAGACAGACGGAATTGAGAAACATGTTTTTCGTTATCAAGGGACCCTAAAATGTGAAGATCTGGGAAGGCGTAAAAATGACAAAATAATATGTAAACATTTTAAAATGTACTAGTAATTTTCTTAAACATCTCAAAAGTTTATCGACAATAATTTGTTTCTAAAAATTAACTTGAAGAGTGAAAATTATTACAGTGTTATATAAACCGTTCAAATTATGTTTTTTTACTCTAATTACACATAATTTACGTATTATTTAGCAAACCCAAGAACATAACTTCTGGAATATGTTGAATTTAGTTTTCAACATTGTGTTAAAGCAAGCTTGAATAGCTTGGCTATAACAACAGGTTTGCAATATTAGATATTTATTTATGGTACGAGAAAGTGTGTTCAGTGTTTGAATTATTTACAATAACACAGCGTGCCATACAAAATTTTATGGAAACACTGTATAAATACCAAAATAATATGAATTTTGTATTGATTGTAAACATTTAAAGTCTAAGTGACATTAAGTGAATTATATATAGTACCTATAAAGGGTAAAGGGCCAAAGTTTTATTTGTTTCATATTATGTGGGGGACCCGGTGATAACACTAATAGCTATTAAGACAACTAGACTTTTAAAACTCGTGTTGTCTTCAAGATTTTTTCTAACACTAATAATGTTTAATCAGTGAAATATTATCTAAAATGTAATAAATTATTTGGCATGTGTCAGTCAGAACAGAAAATGTTAAGATTGCTCTGGATAGTTATGATAACAAAATCAACAAATTGTGAAAAAAAATTAATAAAATGAGTGAAAACGTTCCAAATGTGGTTCCAGAAGAAATAGTAACAAAAGGAAATTAATTACGGGGTAGTATACTACCCACCAAATCCAAAAGTGTTTATGAGAAAGTATATACGTCATTTGTGGAGTGGAAATGTAAAAAGGTAATCAAGGAAGTTACTGAAGATGTTGTGTTGGCCTTTCTTGTAATGAGGGTAATATATAGTAGTAGAATGTTCAGCTTCTCTAAAAAACTTATTCATATTATGCTTACAGTCCCATAAATTAGCGCGATCGTCTTTATGGCCAGAGTATTTGATGTTAAAGTCGACATTGAAGGCTAAAGAAAACATAGACATCGAAAAGTTTGGTGCTCTTATTCCTTATTTAAAAAAATTAAATATCGGTTATCGTGCAAAAAAATCCAAGGTTCTCACGCGCGAAGAAATTAAACCATTTTTAGAACAAACCGAAGATGAAGATATTTATTTGTAAAGGTAAGAAATTAATAATTGTATTATTTTTAAATGTTAACTGAATGGGATTTTGTAGGTTGCGTTAATATTGGGAATCGCTGGGGCTTGCAGAAAAGCCGAATTGTGCGCTATGAAATTCAGTGGCATAGAGGATTGTGCTGATGTACTGAACGTTATTATTCTTGATAGTAAAACATACAAAGAGAGAAGATTCAGCATAATTAATGAAGGTTTTCGTGTAGCAACTGCTGATGTAATGGAATGTTTGAATTATTCCTGTACAGTTTTATTGTAAATTACCTAGCAACGGTTGATGTAATGGAATGTTTGGCTTTGCTCAACAAAATGTTGTCAATAATGTGTCAGTTCTAGTACGATTGGCGGAAATAGTAGATTATGTTATTAGGAGTAAAAGTGATACTTTATGTGGCGAAGCTGAAGTTTATTTAGCCGAACGTTAGTGAGGCAAATAATTCAGCTAAGCCACATAAATTCACTTTTACTCCGAATAACATATACTATTTTATCCGCAAACGTATTCAGGTAAATTTCATTAATATAAATTTAAATAAAAAAGGATGCATCGGCCGGGAATCGAACCCAGGCCACCCGCGTGACAGGCCAACACTGTACCGCTGCGCTAACCGATCTTGTTCAAATAACGCGCTACTGTAATGATATATGAACATACTGAATCACCCGAGCTAATAGCACATGGCCACAGCAGCTGTCACACCATAAACCACGGCGACAGATGCTCCGATCCGCTGCTTAAAGGTTTATTTAAATTAAAACTTTTTCGTACTCTTTGAAAATAAAACCGGCCTACGGATCTAAGTCTAAGAATTAGCAAAATTTTAAGCCATCATACAATTTAATCGGTCCAGTATCTTCGGAGGAGATAACGAACAAACATAGAAAGAAAGAGGGCAACAATTTTGTGTGCTTAGGCAGATAAAGTATGCAAAAGTCGCTATTTTGTCTGCTTAGGCAGATAAAGTGACACTTTTACCTTGTCAATAAAGACAAATAACTTGTCACTTTTGTGACGTTTGCGGATAAATATTATTTTCTAACACTTCATCATCACATTATTTTATTCTGCTTCTACAGTAAATTTGGGCTCGGATCACGACAATTTTTTTTATAAAATACGTCGTCAATGACAACGTATTTTAAGATCTTATAAAGTAACGTTGTCATTGATGACGTATTTTATAGAGAAATCGTATTTTAAGGGCAACTTAAGGTGCGAGTTTATATGAGCCATGCAAACAGTATAAGATATTAGTGTTAGAAAAATATACTAATTTACCGAGAAACAACTATATTTTTTTGTAATTATTAAATATAAATGTAACAGAAGACTAGTAACTAATAAATATTAAACCAAGAGACAGCTTAATACAAAATAATCATATTTGTAAATACTTATGAGCTATCCTTATATTCACTCTGACCTTTCTGTGAAACGTGAAAACAGTGAGAATAATAGAGCTTAACTACAACAATTAAGGCTTGCATTTAGTAAGTTGCCGTATACCGGTAGTTATCCAATACTGGAAATAACTTTCTACAAAATTACAATTTTGTTATTAGAGATGGAATAAATGGCGACTATTTTACATGTCGGTATATTACTTATGAATGCCCGCGCGACCCCAAATTTTGAAAAAGTTAAATAGAATTTAAGAAATTATTATATTTGTTTGAAACTATTATTGAAAATATAAGATCAACTAATTCAAATTTCATAATTTTTCCTCTCCCGGTGCCTCCAGATTGTTATTTTCTATCAGGATAAGCTACCAAAAAATTTGAAGAATATTAATCGTAATCCAAAATCTTATAATTTGTATTAATCTGTAACAGTCTTATGTAAAAAAAAATCTAAAAATATGCAACCCATCTAACCACATTAGATGAAAGAAGCAAAAGCTATGATTCACCACAGTTATGCTAGGTAAGCCGATTAAGAAAGATAGCATCAAATAAATGAGCGGCTTTACTCACAGTTTTTTTAAATTTTAAAAGTAAAATTACAGTTTATAATATCAAATATCCATTGTTACAATATAAAGAAGTTCAATAGTTAAGTTATTTATGGCCAGGCTTAGGATAAATATGCACTTAAAAGTTGGAAAATATGCATGCAAATATGCACGTAAAATAGGGAAAATATTCACCTAAATTAGGCATTACGAGATATTCAGCTACTTTAAAAATTCACCTAAATATGCACTTAAAAAATTCTTGTCGTTATAGTAAAAACGAAACGTACGAGTCAGATGAATGCACAAAATATTTTTTATTAACTAACATGCAAATACATACATTTATAAAAAAAAATAAATTGTCACAATTACCTATATATTTAATTAAATTAATAATAAAATAAAAATAAGAAGTACCTAATTAATTAATTTTAAGATAAAAATAGAAATCAGAACAAGTAATAATCTCTTTGGAATGTAAAATGTTTTAAAATCTGTCAGTTATTCAAAAAAGTTTCCCGAATTGGCAGATTCCTTATGCTTCTGGGATCTACAAGTTCTGGTAATAACGCCATCGCATAAAATTGATGTAGTTTTGGTATCATTTTGTTTTGCCAAAAAATTTAATCTTTATATATTATTTCTATGGAAATTTCAAGTGGTGACCATACAACAAAGAAGCATTGCTTTTATGCATATATTTAATTGTCCCTGTATTTGGAAATAGTAGTCATGATTTCTTTTTAATTTTAGATCATGTTTAATTTCAGAAAATTTAATTTTTTTTTGTCGTGTGGCTTCTTGTTGCACGTGGTCAATTCTCATATAACTTGTTCCGATGCTGTACCCATCTATTTTTCTGAAAAATTATCTTCACTGAAGTATTTGCTTATGTGTAATGATAAGGTAGCATTGTAAAGTAGTGGGAACTTCAATTAATAAAACGGCAAAACCTCTTTATTTATTGAAAACTTTTTAAAACTAATAACATTTTTGGGTTTAGGTTGTTTTAAAAATTATTACTTTTACCTTTTTTTTTTTTTATTTACACAAAAAGGTATTTCGGCATCACAGGCCACTAATACCTTGATACATTAATAGTATTTACAATCACAGTTTCATCTAAATTATTAAGTTATAATAGAGCTTACAGTTTGTTAAGTAGACTGGTATGTATAAGGTAGCTTACTATATTTTTAATGTTTCCGGGTTCGTTTGCGAGTGCTTCTTTTAGGGTAGGTGGTATTTTATTTTTCTCCCTTTGTGCTGTGTACTCCCTGCAGTCGATTATAATATGTTGGACTGTTATCCCTGTATTGCAAGTGGCACATGTTGGGGTTTCGGTTTTTTGCATTAGGTGGCTGTGTGTTAAGCGTGTGTGGCCTATTCTCAGTCTCGTTAATGTTATTTGGATTTTTCTGCTTTCTATTGTGTGCCATCTTACAGTTTCTTCTTTTATTTTTCTTAGGTGGTTGTTATTTGGAGGGGTGTTCTTCCACTTATTCTGCCACTGTTTCTTTATTTTAGCTTTGATTTCGCTCTTAGCGTCATTTACTGGTATGTATATTTGCTGTATATGTTCAGTAGTTGCCTCTTTTGCAGCTTTGTCCACTTCTTCATTGCTTCTTATCCCAAAATGCGATGGTATCCAAACAATTCCTATTTGTTTTCCAGTTTCTAGGGCTTCGTTGATGTTTTCTTGAATGGATTGTATAGTATGTTCCTTGGCATATATATCGAGCAAGCTGTGTACTACACTAAGAGAGTCGGTACATATGATAAATGTATGTTTTTCTGAACTATTTATAAATTCTGTAGCTTTCTTGATGCTGTAAGCTTCTGCCGTGAATATGCTACATGATGGTGGTAGTTGGTATTTATACTTGTCATTTCCTGTTACTACAGCTGCTCCGGTACGACCGTTGTGTCGAGATCCGTCGGTATATATGAAATTGTATTCTTTATATCTTTCTCTAATACTGTAGAAATATTTTCGGTAGAGCTCTGGTGGTGTTTGGGATTTGGGGTATTTTGAGAGGGATAAAATAATTTTTGGGCGTCGGAGTAACCATGGAGGATGTGTGTGCATGGATATTTTTTGAGTGTTTGGAATTGTGAATTGAATTTCGTTTAAGTATGTTTTTATAGTTCTTTGTAAAGGTGTTGTATCTGGTATTTGTTGGTTATTTGTGAATATTTTATCATATGCTGGATTATTTGGGTTACTAGAGAGTTTGGTTATGTAGTTTATTGTTAATTGTTTTCTTCGGTCGTCTAGAGATAGTTCTCCCGCTTCTACTAAAATACTGTCAACAGGGCTTGTTCGGTATGCACCGGTAGCTATTCTTAGGGCAGTGTTGTGTATGGAATTTAGTAATTTTAGTTTCGAAGGTTTTGCCGTTGAGTATGCCATGCACGCATAGTCAAGTTTTGACCTGATGAGGGCTCTGTACACGTTGATTATGTTATCTCTATGTGCTCCCGAGTTCATATGCCCCAACGGCTTAATGATGTTTAGTTTTAATGAACATTCTTTCTTGAGATTTAGTAGGTGCGGAACCCATGTCATTTTGGTATCTAACGTTACTCCTAAAAATGTTATTGAGGTAGAGAATGTGATTTGACTGTTGTTTATTTTTAGTATTGGATGCTCGTGATGCCTTCTAAGTCTGCAGAAGTGTATGGCTTGTGTTTTTGTTTCTGAAAACCGCAACCCTGTGGTGGCTGACCATTCTTCTAAGTTTTTAATTGAATTTTGTAGTTTTTCTTTTATCGTGTTTATGTTTTTCCATTTGTAGTAAATCACTAAATCATCTGCGAATAGTGATAGTTTAGTGTTGTTAGAAACAGTTTATTTTAGTTTGTTCATTGCAATTAAGACAAGAGTTACACTTAGTACTTCACCTTGCGGTACTCCGTTATATTGTTTCTTTTCATGTGATAGACAGCCATTTATTTTTACCTTAAACTTCCTATTTTCGAGAAAATTGTGTATGTATTTTATGATGTTTCTGTTTAGTTTGTATTCTGTTAGCGTTTTGAGGATATAGTGTTTCCATGCTGAGTCATAGGCTTTGTGGATGCCGAAAAATATTGCAATTAAGTGTTGTTTATTTTTGAATGATCTTTGTACTTCTGTTTGTAGTGCAATAATCTGGTCGATAGTGGATTTTCCTTCCCTAAACCCACACTGTTCATTTATTATAATATTATTGGTTTCTAGCGTCCAGCATAGCCTACGGTTGACCATCCTTTGTAGTATTTTGCTCATACAGTTTGCGAGAGCTATTGGCCTGTAGTTAGATGGATTTGTTTTGTCCTTATGTGGTTTAGGTACTGGGATTACAGTTACTTCTCTCCATTTATCTGGGTATACAGCTTTGATCCATATGATATTATAGATTGTTAGTAGATGCTGTAGTGAAGTTTTGGATAAATTTGTTATCATTTCGTATGGGAATCCGTCAGGTCCAGGGCTACTCTTTCTTTTCATGTTTCTTAAAGCATGTTCTAGTTCGTCGAGAGTAAATGGCTTAGTTATTGGTAGGTGTGTTGAACTTTTTGTCTCTATGCGTTCTTTTTCTGTTTCCATTTTTTTTGTAGAAATTCCTTGGTATAACATAAGTCACTGGAGTTTTCTTCAAACTTATTGGCCAGTGTATCTGCTATTTCTTGGATGTTTGTAATAATTTTAGTTTCTGAGTTTAGCATTGTTATTTGTTGTAGTGGCTTTTCTACTTTGATTTCCCTTATCTTGGTCCGAACTGTATGAGACGGTGTATTGTCTGTAATTGTGGAAATACATTTTTCCCAGGATTCCTTTTTGCTTTGTATTTAATTGCTCTTCTTAATATAGCTTGCGTTCGTTTCAAGTTTATTAGATTTTCTTGGTTTCTGTTTCTTCTGTAGCTGTACAGTGCCCTTTTGTTTTCTTTAATAATTTCTTGTTGCTTGCGCCTTTCTAGCTAACAATTTGAATTTTTGCCATTCTTCCATTTAGGTCTCCCACTACTATTATATTATTACCTTCAATCAAATGTGTTTCTTTTTGCACTTCTTCAAAAATGTTTATTTCTCCTTCTTTGTTGTGTTACCTGTTTGTCCATACGTTACGACAGTATCTCTGGTGTTTTATTATATGCTCTAATCTTATAATCCTATCTCTTATTTTTTAATCTCTAAATTCATTATGTGATCTCAGATTATTACGAGTATTATTGATGCTATTTCCCATTGAGTTATTGTCATTATATTTACTTCTTTTCACTATTTCTATTATGTTTACCATACTTGTTTTCCTTTCTCTATTTCAGTACGTAGTTGTCCTTTTTAAGTTTTTACTTCACTCGACTAAAAGACGAAGGAAGTATTCTAATCGCGAAAAAAATCACTTTTTGAGATTTCTTCAGATTTTCGCGTTTTATGGACCCTAAATGACGTAAAACAGTTTTTCTCAATTTTGTCTGTTTTTTTTTTGACTGTCTGTCTGTCTATCTGCATGTTGCCGGTATAACTCAAAAACTATATGTTGGAGGAAAACGATACTTTGCATGCAGATTATCTCTTTTTGGCATGAAACCGAAATAAATCGGTAAGATATATAAGGGGCGAACTCCAGAAAAAAATTCTGCCTATGTTTGCTAAAACTCAAGAACTCATAGCTCAGGTATGTGCTTTTGACGAAAAAGGGAATATTTTGAACCCAACACAGGGTAAAGACGTAAAAAAATTGTTTAATTTTGCTTTAAGTGAGAAATAACTAGAAGTAGTAATTTACACATAGCACAGGTTTTACCTCAGACGAGAATGGGACCTAACAAATACGGGGTAAATTTTGTAAAAAAGACAGAAGTGGGCAACAAGAAGTCTGTTTTATAAAATCCAGCTGTGAAGATAAATTCGAGGCAGTTTCGAGTGGCCCCGTGCAATAGACGGGCAGCACGGCGTTGAAATCGCATTATTAGGCGCTGAAGTTCGAATCCCACCACCGGTATTGCTTTTTATAATATGAAAATTAATGCAGTTTGCATTATCAAATGTTTCCATTTTTCGTTTCAGTATTATTAGAAACGCTAAGATTTTCTGCCCCTAGTGTTCTTTGATTTTTAAAATTGTTTAGTACCACAACTTCCACTTGTGAGGAAAGTTCTAAGTAAATCCCTATACAGATTTTTTATGTTTGTTATGCTTTTTTTATTTTCTTTTGTTCCTCAGTACGTTCTTTTTCCGTGAAATTATCTATTTCTATTTAACATGTATGTTCTAGTTTGGTTTCTTCTTTTATATTTGTTTAAATTTCCGGTTCGCTTTTTATGAATAATGGATTGCAAGGTTTACCACAATATTATTTAGTTTCTTCGTTAATGTTTTTCTAACTGTTCTAGTTTACTCTTTGGCTGTTTTTGTCCTTGTATGCGTTCTCCTTTTTCGGTTTCAGTATTTTTTTTTAAATATACTTGATTTTATTTTTTTACTAGTTTGATTTCTCCCATTATCTCTCTTATCATGATCGCAAATTATTGTTAAATATATAAATAAATATATTGATTTTTGGCAACTTAGAGAGAAAATATGGAAGTAGTATGAGATTCTCATGTGTACAGTCATAGACTTCACGCTGTAAGCTGTTAGGCAGAGACAATACTAGTTCTCTCTGCTGTTAGGTAATAAGGGGCCTGTCATTTTGTTGTTGTCATATCAACCAAACACGAAAAGGTAATTTGAACTTTCAGTCACAGATAGTGAACCCGAGAGCTAGTGAAATTAGGTTGGTAGCCCAAAGTACTATATTACGTACCATGAACTGTAAATGACACTTCTCAGTTCCAGAATGCAACTTGGAAAATCAAAACCCATAAGAACAAGGTTTTCTAACTAGTTGAGACCAGAAAAGTCAGTTACAGCTATTGGTTAGTACATTATTTTTTGCAATATCTTTGAAAATCAAACAAAATTAATAATGAGGTAAAATTAAATTAATAACAATGACCTGTTAAAAATATATTTTTTTACTCTGGTAAAAATTAGGTAAACTGAATCAGAACAAAATAAAGTGTAACCCTAAGGCAAACTGCTATGATGTTTATGCTTTTTAATAGAGCCATGTAGGGGCATCAAAGGGCCTACAATCCTACACCCTATCATGTCGGTATAGAAGGTGTGAATAAATTAAGCGGTTAAGCTTGACCTAGCGTTATTTTCTGGAAAGTTTTTAGACGAAAATATTAAAACAATAATTTTGGATTGGTCTACACTCTACAGGATGCTTCATGAGTAGAGGATAAAAAACATTATCTATTCCGGTAAAGTTCTAAATACGTCAAAATGGCATTAAAAAATGTTGTTCATAATGTAAAATTATGGTTTCATTGAAAATTTCTGATATATCAGCGTATTTTTAGAAAACCGTGTTTACAACAAATACTTCATCTGAAACTACAATTTGTGCTTTTTATGAAAACGTTTTCGTATACTCTCTTCAAAATAAATCTGAAATTAACCTACAGTGAAACAGAAAAATATTTTTTTATCTCTTGCTCCATGTGCATGTGCCTTACTAATGAAAATACCAGAGTGTGAACTACCCATGCTCTACCTTAGTAGTTCTAGGTTAATATATAAACAATTTGTAATATGTTGGTACGTAATTAGTCACTTACAGTTGATGGTTGACTATAAATAAATAACAGGTGTTCATTAGAATTTGTGGTCTAGTCGGCTTTGGAACTGATGAAGTCATGTCGTGCATTAAATCATATGGCTGATAACTGACACTGGTGACACTGTAAGTCTATGTCCAATTCGATGTTAGCAGGTGAGGTTTTGCGTCAGTTTTGACACAGACTGACGCAAATCCTGACCTGCTAACCTCGAATTTGACATTGACTGACAGTGTCATCAGTGTCAGTTATCAGCCATATGATTTAATGCACGACATGACTTCATCAGTTCCAAAGCCGACTAGACCACAAATTCTAATGAACACCCTTTATAACCGTGTGTAATCATGGTAACTGGTAACTGCATTGTAAGTTCTAGTTACTCTAACAATATTTTGTTAAAAATGATCAACTTACCGTGCAGATATTGCAAAAAATGATTTACATAATAACCAGTTCATTGTTTACTCAGATTAGATCCACACGGCCTTGCTGCTGTTATTAATATAGCTAACATCATGACATTACTTATTAATTATTATTCTCGAAACGTCTGTTAAAGACTTCGATTTAAGGAGTAGCGGTCAATAAATGGAGTACGTGGTATTTTCGTATTCATGCCATCTTTTTACTAGAAATGACTCTAATGTAAAGGAAACCACCTCACATATACCAAAAACCAAAACCACGTCATACAGGAGAATCAGTTTTTGTGAACATTTTTACCCAGATTTTTCTTACTTTAGGTACTTACCTATTAACGAATCGTTTGTTGGATATGTGTAATTGCTGAAGCCATAAGTTGTTAAATTGTAATTTGTAGTTTCATAGTCGTAGGAATAAAAGCTGACCGTGGACGACAACGTTGTTGCTTGAGTAGAATTCATTGTTCCTAGGAGCGTAGGTCGACTAAATTAAAACGCAGCCGTGTTTCCAGCAATTCTTAGTCTCGTAAAGCTTTTCTCTTCCAAAACGGTGCTTTCCACCCCTCGTCAAAGTTGGTTGGTGGATTTCAAACAGATCCAAACTAGTGTTACTACAAACTGGACCCATTTTACACTTCCTGAAAGTAAACAAGAACAGCAGTTAGTTAGATATTCCCAGAACGCTTTGCAATTTTCATACCACTAAGACCTTATAACCCAAGAATTGCCTATGCAAGATATAATAAAGTATAATCAAAATTTATCTTCATCTAGTATGGCCATGGAATAGTTCCTCATTTATGAATGCAACTACGTTTATATAGTATGATCAAAAATTTATCTCATCTAGTATGGCTATGGAATTGTTCCTAATTTATGAATGCAACTTTAACTCACTTAAAAATCAAATGTCAGGTTTGACATTTAAGTGTAAACATAGTTGCATTCATAAATTAGAAAAAATTCCATAGCTATACTAGATGAGATTAATTATTGATCATACTTTACTTGATGTACAAATTTGACATTGGCTTTGTAAGCGAGTTATAGTTGCATTCATAGATTAGGAAGTATTCCATGGCCATACTAGATGAAAATACTTTTTGATCATACTATAGTTACAATATAGGGTATCTATTAAATATAATAATTTCGAAATATTTTGTGAAACCTTCAGATTAGACAAAATATTCAACATAGCATATTGCTTATTTTTGTAGCCACAATTTATAGTCTATTCAGTAAAGATTGAAACACAAAGTGGCATTTGATTTCTAAAATGGAATGGTTGTACTTCTAGAATTTATCTTTGGCTAGGAATGTACTTCCAAAAAGTTACTATAACAAATAGGTTAAGAGTGTGCTATTTACTTAGCATCTGTCAAAAGTGTTTTAAATAACTGCTTTTAATGATATACAAAAATACTGCGTGGATACTATTGACGTAGCGTTTATTAATAGGTATGTTGGTTACATTTTAGAAAAGTTCAGGCGATAACTTTCGGAAAAACACCCACTTTGACACTGAAATAATGAGAAATATTAATTGCCATTGATTGTCATTTTTAAATTAAAAGCGGCCTTTATACAGGTGTGGAAACCGTTGTAAAACCAAATTCAGAGTCCCTAGTACAAAAATGTTATGTATATACAAAAAAAAAGTTTTTGCGTTTACTGAGCAGACTATAGAATATAAATCGTAGAGTTGACACGTTACTGCGTCTCAAATAGCCTCTTTAAGGAAACTTAGATTCTATGTATACAGCCTCTGGTGAAGTATGAGCAGGTGATGTTTTCATCCCACAATCTATTAGAACGTTAATAGAAAATTCTCCCGGTCTCGTTTCTTCAAAGCTCTGTTCTTTCTAACAAAATGCGGCGCTACCCAGTGCTAGCGCCTTTAATTTAAAATCTTCGTAACGATGTAAGATGTAAATAACCTCAGGCTTCTTTTCCAATCATTTCGCTGTTCTTTGCAGACTTACCACCCCTTGTTATATTTCTAACAGAATGAAACTGATATTGCAGCAGGAACAAGATGTCCACGGTCCCAAAATTTGAACTAAATGTTATTAGTTTCTGAACGAGTTACTTCAACGTAATCACGAGCAGTTTTGTGGGCCCGGACCCTAGAAATTTACCGAGTGCAGGGTTTTATTAAGAGTCAAAGCAGCTTCACCTTACCCAACTTTTATTCGCAGTTGCGATGTAGGAAAAAGCTGGGTTGTATAAAGGGGCTTGATAACCGCCTCCTATAAATGTAAGTAAACGGTATAAAAAACTTTTAAATTAATTTTTTTGCAAACGTCGACGTAACTTAGAAAATCATATTAAATCAGTCGGCAACGCTTTTGCTTTGAAATTTTAAGAATGAAATGCAGCTTATTTTTTCCAACTGTATTATTCGCTACAATAAACGCATGCAATATTGGTAGTTTGTAAGCATACTTAAACATATGCACTGATTTAAACTAGAATATGTAGACCACCTTTTCTTATTCGCCATTTACTATAATTCTCATTTACTTAAGCAGCCTTACATAAGTCGCAGTAAACTATATTTTATTATTTAATGTTCTTTGAAATTATAATTTTATACAACAATGTAATTTGAGTTCCCATTAAGCATCAATCTGTGGATATAGTACCTTATTATAGGCGTTCCATGGAAATCCTAAATGTGCAACTAATATGTTACATTATAATGTTAATTACCACCATTTATTGGCATTATCATTACCATTATAGTTCTTCATAGTCGATCGCAGCGTATATTACCTACTGTTCGGATCTCGACGACTTATCTATTGATTATATTGCTATGATATTGTACCCGCAGCAGTTCTGTTTGGTCATGCCAGTTGAAACGTAAAATAAATAATTTAAAATGCAAAAATTGGATTGATTATAATTTAATATTGCCTAATACAAATGACTCGTTCAATAAAAAAAGGATTTATATGCTATAATAATCGTAATATTGGTTTTGATGTCAAATTGCACAGCTAATAAATGAATTGAAATTCGCCTGAGATGTCATGCTCTAAAAAGTAATACTGAGATTAACATTGGTTTAATGCAATATGATTTTACATTTAATTAACTTAAATATTCTACTGCATTATCGGTTGACGTAAATCTATTGTGATGTGGCTTTTCAAAAGATGTGCACTCAGTATTAACAGATATTAAATTAAGTATCGAATTGCAATGCGTTATGATCTTCTAAAAATCGCATGTAAATATATACAGAAGGCACATAATCAAACATAACAGCAAACTAGAAAGGTTATGATGTTATGATTGATACAGAGGTAGAACATGTGTATGGAGACTGATACTCCGATCGGAAAGGTGCTTTGTGTGAACGGCCAAAATATGACAGATGTTAAAATGATTACGTAGAAATGTACTTATGAAAAATATATACAACTAGAAGATAAGTTAAAAGTAAACAATAATAAAATTGTGTTCTGGGGCACAATAAAAAATTGGTGTTGGATCCCAGTACCAATAATTAAATTTAACATTGCCCATAATCGTTGCTTTATTGTATTGGGTGGTATTGGCATAAACTTTAGTCGATTTTCGTACTCTTCCAGGTAATTTGAAGTTGTTTGTTGTAAATTGGACACTTATGTTGAGGTTGAGTTTTTGGGGTTTGCATTTAATCTAACACTACTTAACAAAGTTGTCATAAGACCAATTTTTGTAGAAACCCAACCTGTTTAGATATGTTTGCATGTTCCCAGAGCTAGATATTGTAATATTAAAATTTTGTTTACGGCTGTTTGTGCTGAACATATTTATGTTGGGCTAATGAAACAATACCAGTGATTTATGTTTACCTATGATAGGTTTACATATCCAACCAGCAATCCCTTCATTCACCCCACATTTAAAGCGAAAGTATCATCCAGAAATTTTTGTTTTGTTTAACAATCTGATATTAACAACATATTTTATTGTTTAAATTAGTTAAAAAACACATGTAACGTTTCGATAAACTACCGTTAGCTTCCTCAGACAAGTTTTTGATAAAACAGGACAATGTTGAAATAGTATGATTAACAATCAGGGAAAAGAGAAAACAAAATTAACATACAGATTTAAAAGGTAGGTGAAGGGGTACAATTTCCTTAAAAATTTTATTACATGTTATTAATTTTATTATAATTTTTATTATAAATATTTGTTAATGATAAAGAAAGGATTAATATGTAAAAATGAAAAGGAACCGCTCTTATTAACCAATATAAAACATTTCACAAAACAATTAAACATTTATCACTCTTAAGGTTTTAATAGATATCAGCGATTATTACTTACGGGGAGGTATTATTTTCATAATTTTGGTTTCTGTAGGTTAAAGTCCTTGTGGTTGAAACAATAATCAATTGATAATTTAATTTCGATTGGAGTTGGTACTTAATAAATTAGTATTTGCACTTCTTTGACTTTTTTTTATTCTGTTTTCGGCGAAAAAACTTGTAATAAGATGTTTTATACATAGAAAAGAACGATTAAACCCCTCAAATTATAATTAAACAGTGAATCTTGTAACACAATGTATTATTAAACAGTATTAAGCTGTTAAAGGTAGATTAATAACGCTAATTAGTTTCTTGAATCTAATGGATTTATTTTTTAGAATGTGTCATAAAATAATAACTTATTACAACAAGTATTTTTCGCCGACATTAGAATAAAAAAAGGTCAAAGAAGTGCGAATACTAATTTATTAAGTACCAACTACAATCGAAATTAAATTATCAATTGATAATTGTTTCAACCACAAGGACTTTAACTTACACAACCTAAAATTATGAAAATAACACCCCCGTAAGTAATAATCGCTAATATTTATTAAAACCTTAAGAGTAATAAATGTGTAATTGTTTTCTGAAACGTTTTATATTGGTTAATAAGAGAGGTTCCTTTCCATTTTTACATATTAATCCTTTCTTTATCATTAACAAATATTTATAATAAAATTAATAGCCGGTAATAAATTTTTGAGGAAATTGTATCCCTTCACCTACCTTTTAAATATGTATGTTAATTTTGTGTTTTTTCTTTTCCCAGATTGTTAATCATACTATTTCAACATTGTCCTATTTTATCGAAAACTTGTCTGAGGAAGCTAACGGTAGTTTAGCGAAACGTTACATGTGTTTTTTAACTAATTTAAACAATAAATATTTTTAACGTGTCTTAACAAAAATGTTATTAATATCACATTGTTAAACAAAACAAAAATTCTGGCTAATATTTTCACTTTAAATGTGGGGTGAATGAAGGAATTGCTGGATGAATATGTGAACCTATCATAGGTAAACATAAATCACTGGTATTGTTTCAGTAGCCCAACATAAATATGATATTCTAATAATACATTTACGATTAAATTTATAAAAAGAGCATGATGTCTGGCTGGTTAATTAAACAATAGATAAAAAGTCAAATAACTTGATTTTTAGCTAGTTTGTAAAATTACACAACCATAAGAATATTATTATTTAATATATGTAGGGGAAAAATTTAATTTATATTTCATTCTTTCAAAATAATAATAATAGCCCATTGTTTATTACCATATACAGGGTGTGTCCGGGAAAATGTAGGAAATCTCCCGGATATGAAAAAAAAACCCGTGAAAAGAATACTAAAAGTTCATATAAACGTTTTACTTATAAGCCTCCTCTTCGGAGATATGGGCTCCCAAAGGAAAAAATGGAATCAAGATTTTTACACATAATTATTGAATCACCAGGTATATTCCAATTTTTTTTAATATGATGTATACCAGGTAAGACCCTTCAAATTACTATTCAAGAAAGTGTTGTGAATTACTCCCAGCTGCCGGGACGGACTAGCTGTGACACTCATGACCCCATTTTTTACGCCCTGTACGATAAGAACAACGTTTTTTACATACCTTGAACTATGGACAAAAAATTAAGTACTCTTCATTCATGTCGCTAATCTTAAGCGTTTTCGAAGAAACGTCATTTTATTTACACTGTTAGTCCCCTAACTTCTGCCGGGTAGAATATGAAAAAGAGGAAGTGTCCCCTGTCACCAAACATAGTTTCCATAAAAAGTTAAACTTTAACTGATTTAATAAAATAAAACTGCTGGAGCCTGTGGTTTGAAAATATCACAAATTCGTTAAATCCTCACCACACAAATATTTAACAACTATTTATACTGTCTGACCCGGAGGGGTGCTCGAGGGCCTATGAACTTGGCCGAAGGCCAATGTAACTTCAACAAACTATACAAGACGGAGGACGGTATTGGTCCGCCATCTCGGTTCTTAAAAATGGCCAAACTTTCATCATATTAAAAAAAAATGGGAATATACCTGGTCGTTCAATAATTATGTGTAAAAAGCTTGATTGCATTGGAGCTCTTTGGGAGCCCATATCTCCTAAGAGGCCTATGCGAAAAAAGTTTATATGAACTTGTAGTATTCTTTTCACGTGTTTTTTTATATCTGGGAGATTTCCCACATTTTCCCGGACACCCTGTATATAATGATTATTACAATTTTGGCTTATATTGGTTGGACAACGTGTCATTTAATAGCTTCAAATATCTATATACAAGTTATATTAAGTAACGACAACGTTGTTGCACGCTGTGTGAAATGTAAGATTTTCAAAGTTAAATAGTTAGAAGTGTTTTCTTGGCTATTTTCGGAGCAGTCGTAGAAAAAATTAATTACATGTTACTATACAGTAGCTGTTAATTGATACCTGTGTGTTCCACATCTTTAGTCTCTTTTAAATTTCGATGTGAGAAACTATTCATACAATTCTAGAATATTAAATATTTGACATTAGAAAAATTACTGAGATACCATATCTTTAAATATAGGCTTATGCAAAATAATCTTCTCTTTCGATTGAACTATCTCACCATTTCTGTGTAATTAAATGGCTAGTAGTAACACGCATAGACGTTTACAATGCAATTTTCTATGTTCGATCTCGATCCGGTATACGAGGAATGTTTGATAAGTTCTCCAAGAGAGATAAAGAGGCTATCATGATTTTATTTTTAAATTTTTCAACGTAATCTTCCCTATGAGTGCTACTGCTGTAGTTTTTTCATGTATTTTATTTCTCGAACCTAGCCAATAAATTCGGAATTAGTTTTTTTTTTTGTAGGTGATCTTCTACACTGGGTATACTCCCTGATTTTTACTTCACTCGTCTAAAAGACGAAGGAAGTATTGTAATCGCGAAAAAATCACCTTCCGACATTTCTCCAGATTTTCGCGTTTCAGGGTCCCTAGATGACGAAAAACAGTTTTTCTCAATTCCGTCTGCCTGTCTGCCTGTTGGCGGTATAACTCAAAAACTATTTGTTAGAGGTAGACTATATTTTGCATGCACATTATGTATCTACCTGGCATGAAACCGAGAAAATTTCAGAAAAATAAATACAGGATGAGCACTTTCAAAAAATTTTTTTTTTCATTTTTGGTTTATAGCATTAGATATCTATAATATAATTTTCCTTAATGTGTGTTTGTCTGTCTGTGGCACTACATAAAATCTCACGTTCCGGCTTCACAGAGGTTTATATTTGTTTAGGTTTTGTTTTTCTTATCTTAGCGCTCGGCTCGGAGGTTGACCTTTCGCGTATCCTATTTCACGTGCGCGTAGCGCGCAATTTGCTTGTAAGTAATAATTTTTACATATCGCAGGCTTTATTATTGTCAAAAGTGGAACCTAATAAATGCAGAATAAATGCTGTGCGATACAAAAAGGAACATCGGATTAATGCGGGACTTTAATGAAGCTGAAACGCAGGAATTCGAAAAATTGCCTTAGCTCTGGAAGCGAAAGCGTAAACTACCTCCAAACAAAGAGATCAAATGGTTCGGCTCGTTAGTAAGCGCTGAATTCGAGTCGCATCACCGGTAATATTTTTATTTTTGTTTTAACTGGAAAGTAACAATTTGCATATAGTTCAGACTTTACTTTTGACGAGAATCCAACAGATACAGCGTAAGTGCTCTTTATGTTTTATAGCGTAAGAGGTTTCAACGAAAAGAGGTGCTATTTAAGCCAGCCGGGACGCACGTAGTCAAGTAGTGCTCGGTAGCGCAGGTAGATATAGCCCATTCTCCTTGCAATATCCCACAAAACGTTGGCTCTTCGAATTCCACTATCGGTAATGTTTTTTTTTATTTGAAAATTTATTTAATTTATTAGAAACGTGAACATATTTTTTTATTTTTAAAATTATTTTGTGTCACAATGTCCACGAGGGAAGTTCTGGGTAAAGCCCTTTACAGAGTTTTAAAAGTATATTTTACTTAAAATTTTTAATTTGTCGTCGCTAACATAAGATTTGCAGTTAAATTTCAAATGGGGACTATAGATGGAACTGTTTTTCGACAAATTATATGCTAAGAAAATAAGTGGAAATATGCAACTATGTGGGTACCGTCAAGTTTACCCATAGAGAAAGAACTTTTTCGTTTTACGTTTTACTTTTGCTATTGTTAAAAGAGATACATGTTCTATATATTATGGGTGTTTAAAAACTTCTCAAAAGTGTGTGCTCGATGTACCTCAGCTATGGCAAAAACCCTTTGAGATTTAGAACTTTTTTGGCAAATTACTTTTGTCCCGTTATTGTAGGTTAAATTTTACCCTATTATCAATTGACTTTTCATATGAACTATCCGTAGCATATGAACCAAAGTGATAAGAAATTTTTAAATTTGCATCAGTTTTTTTCTACTTAATGCAACTTTAACGCAATGTCTACCACAATATTTAGTATTATTCTATTGAAGATGTAAGTAAAATACCAGGCTAAAGTGATACCAAACCTCCACATATAATTATTGTATGAATAATGCAGAATGATGGTTTTGTATAATATATACAGGGTGTCTCAAAAATGGCAATACGTTGCATTCTAATAATCATTTCTTCTATGGTTTGTTTATGCGTATAAGCCGTTCTTTATTACCGTCTTCGATATCAGAAATCAATCCAACAAATTATGAAAAAAGGTACTAGTAATTTGTCAAAAAATACTTTTAAACTTTACACTTATTAGTGTTTAATCAAGCAGTAGTGTTTCCTTATATGAGGTATTTTATTGGTTACATGGCGATGGGCTCATAATTAAATTAATATTTAATAACAGCAATAAAATAACAAGAACAGAAAGAAAAAAATTACCATATAGAAAATATATTTTAGTAGGCTCGACGCTGATGTAAATTATGACCTATGCCAGAATTAAAATATTTTTTGTCTATGTTTACCTTTACCCAGTGCCATTTCTGGGACACCCTGTATATAGCCGGACTAAGCCAATGTAAACCTGGGCTTTCTGGACTGCATCCACCTTTGCCAGTTTATCACTCCATTCTGTTATATCCCACTTCTGCAATTATTTTTTTATCGCTTCCTAGCACGTTTGCCTCGTTCTTCGTCTTTATCTGGGCGTTTCTTATTCTCCTGTATCGCTCTTTCCACATGTCTCAACCATCTTACTCTCTAGGCTTTGATTCTATTTCGTCTTTATATATTTCCATGACTTGTTTATTTATTCTTCATACCCAACTTCTGGTTTTGTTACTCTTCTGTGCACCCGCATTTTTATCTTTGAGTAGGGATCATAAATTCGACCATTGATTGTGCACCCGAAGATATAGTTTTAAAAAATACACTATCTGGAATGACATTGCGGATTTAAATCTGGAGGGCTTAATTCTATTTGCGATTGCATAAACCAAAAATTGATTAATTTAATGCGTACATCGCATTTTGGTCAACTGTTAGATCTCTACAAGAGTTACATTGACTAGAAAACTACTCTATATCCCAGTCACCAATGATTGTAACAATTTATTTTTTTGCCTTTGTCCTAAAAGAATATGCTAGAAAAATATATTTCTTTAGAACTACGTTATGTTGACTGTTTTTGTAATCTTAGTGGAATCAAAAAAGGTATTTTAACTTTAAAATTCAAAATTTTGTTTTATTCTCATACCTTTTTGTTTCGCTTTTGTGTTTGTTATTTTTAGTGTTTTCTTTGTTTTGTGGCGATTTTCTCAGTTTGATCACATTTATTATGATTAGTTTAAGTTCATCAGTTTTGGTGTCATATGTTTTTATTGAGTTTCTGTTATGTATCGTTTGCATTCAATTTTTTTTACAGTTACAGAATTATCTAAATTAAACGACTACATTTTCCATGGTCTACCAATTATTATTAGATTTCGAATATAGATATATCAAAAATCTAAATGTTTAAATCTAAATTTATTTGATATCGGGACACAATAGACCCATGAAACAAGCGTATCTTTTTGTTGTCAAAAACTTCAGACTACTACATTTTGTAGCTCCCACCAGTTTTACCCGTCTATGTGCATTTTCCATCGTCAAGGGTAACTTTCTTTTTAAGTAGAAAAAGTTTAGTAGGTGTACAAAGT
The DNA here is from genome assembly GCA_940337035.1 of Agriotes lineatus. NCBI lineage: Eukaryota > Metazoa > Arthropoda > Insecta > Coleoptera > Elateridae > Agriotes > Agriotes lineatus. Next base: position 113,032,453 of record OW679197.1, on the reverse strand, counting down.
TTCAAATAATTATCTTTGAACGTTTCAAAAATATTTAAAAAAAAACATCCTCAGAACTACACTTTTAACACCCTGTATCTGGTAAACCAAGGGTTTTTCGGCCTATGGTTACATAAAGTTTTCTTAATACTTCCTGTTCTAGAATTCGGTATTAAAGTTTGGCAGGCTAATTTTGGGACACCCTGTATAGATAAAGATTAATATTACTCAAAATTACAGAAAATCTTGTATGCAACACGTTGCAAAATTAGTGCTTTTCACACACAACATGTTGTCCAACTCGCTTCGCTACCGCTCGTAGGGCAAACTGCAGGTCTGGTGTGAAAGATACTTTTATTTTCCAACTTGATACATAATTAGCTATATGAGACAGGTAGCTGGGATTTCCTATTTGCGCCAATATTCTATTTCTAATAGTTTTCCACCACTTTTGCAGCACCTTATCCTTCAACTGATTTATTTTTTTGCTCCAACCTGTATATTATGTAACTGTCTGTAGATTTGATCTATACTACTTCGCTACCTAAATAAGCACAAATTTTCCACAAAACTAATATTTTTATGATACCATTAGAAAACACTGATAGATATCTGTTATAAATTTTGTGAATGGACTGGTTATACAAGCGTATAATCCAATGAAATAAGAAAGACAATACTTTAGTTACAGTTTTCACCAATGAACACCATGGATGGCCCTTAATTCTCTTTTAATTCCTATGTTTATGCTTTTTATACATTTTCGTGTTGTAGCAATAGCGCAGTCCCAAGTAATTGCTCTTTAGTTTCTGAGTCAAATTGAGTTACACGTTTCTGCGATTCTCAGAGTGCATGCATTTCTATTTTCTACTAGGAGCTGCGAATTGTAATGTAAAATTACTTCAGCATTCTAGAAACACATAAACAGCGTTTAGTCGCAACGGAGTCTGAAAGGGTGAATAGCTGGGACAAAACTAAGGAAATTTCAGTTTATGTTTGAACTGCATTCGCTAAATTAAGTCGAGTACGTGTGACCTCTACTTATGATGTAGTTTCGTTCGTCATGTAGCGTAGATACACGGCAGTTTATACGCCCTGAAAAGATAATGAAACTAACTAGAGAAACAACTTAACGAACGCGACAGTATCGCTGTTTTAGTAGTGTAGGTAGTTTCAAAGTAGAAGTTAGAACCATTGACATACATTTGTCACATTATGAGGACAAGTCAAAGGTATATAGTTTGCAAAGGTAATATAACATAGACTCGTTCAACCGGTTAGTGCCAGTGTTTTACTTATTATTTTGTAATATCTTTTCCTTTCTCATTTAAGAAGTTACATAAAGGAAAGATTGCTCTATTCTTAGCAATCTTTCCTTTACGTAACTTCTTAAAATCTGTAGATATCTCTGGGTATTCAATATTATATCAATATTCTATGCTACTTTCCTCGACTGCTGTTGATTTTTCATTCTAGAGTCAATGAATTGATTGCTCGGTTTGGATTGTGACAAAAAGTCTCAAGATTTGTAATTATTTACTATTTTATTTTGATTATTTTTTAAACAGTCCTATCAGCGAATAGTAATGAGAAAAAAATTCAAATTGACCAAGTGCATCAAAATTACACTGACTATTTGCTAGTAGCACCAAATTACACTGACTATTCAATTCACCTGTCACCTGTCTAAAAGTGACCAATGAAAATCCAGAATTCTGACATATCTTGACCAATCAAAAAAATATCAGTGGATATATCTTCCCAGAAGGTATTCAAGTGACTATTTTAAACAAATGTGATTTTTATTAGAAAAACTCAATATTAGAGTTCTGTTACTATATAGAAATTGCGTAGTTTGTTGCTAGATTTACTGAAAACTAATTTGAAAAAGTAGTTTGGTTCATTAAATAGTGAATACCATTCTTAGTCACAGTTAAGTAGATTATTTTTGCAGTGGTATCACTACTCATGTCCATTGCGCTTAGAATTAGGACTCGTGCTAGCGCACTTCGTCCTAATCGAACCTAAGCGCAATTGACATTCGTGACACCACCGCAAAAATAGTCGACATAACTTTGACTACTCATGATATTATAAGTGATAATTTGCTAGTAGCTGATTACAGCCGCAATTTTTTCACAAACCCATTCAAATCATTCTTCTGCTGCAACACAACTAGCTAAAAGTGGAGTAGGTAAGCAGCAGTTGTTAAAAATAACAGGACACTTATCTGGAAGCTCCATCAAACCCTATCTACAACAGGACCGTTTAAAAAATAATCACGCCGAATTACATTCGTGGTAATATTTTTTTTATAATTTTAACTAGATTAGCACTCATATTTGTTGCCATTACGAAATAATCACGAGTGGACTTAAAAATTCGTGAATCTAGTTAAAATTATCAAAAAATTATCACCACTTATGTAATTATTGTTGACCATTTTTAATACTTCAATTAAAGCAGTTTAGTTCTGTTCGGCTGTATTTATTTTTCAGACAACAAAACGCTTTGGAGTTTTGACAATGGATATGTGTTCTATGCCCTAAGAACGTGGAATATGCCTAGGCAAAATTGCCTTTGACTAAATTTGCTTTATGCCTACGACAGAACAACAAACAAATTAATTATGCCATATAGTTTTTATTTAAGACTGGCGTTTTAAACAAGGAACCACCCACAATTGTTCCACCAACAATAGCGGCATGTTTAGAAACCAAACTGGTTTCATCCTCAGGCGATAATGATCATCTACAGAGGCATATGATTAACAGTGATGTACATACATAATAAATATATCTACTTACTGCTACTAGTAGTTAAAGCACATTTAAAAGCACATGTTAAAGAAAGGTTACAATTTTTAAAAAATGATAACCTGCTAGAAAGGGTTTTTAAAACACACCACATGGAGAAGTAACTAATTAACCAGCAAACTACGTTACAAAAATCGTTGTACTGTTAATACATAAAATGCATTTGTAAAAGTTAAAAACTGGCAGCCATTGACGATGGCTGCACTCAGAATAAAGTTAAATACAGAGGTACAGTCGTGTGCAAATAAATCTGGGACAGTGTTTTTTTCACATGCAGATTCAGTTAAGAATTGAAGAATATCTCCATGAATTTTCTGCTATCAGAAAGAGTTACATAAACTTTAACAGGTACTGAAACCGTAACTCTCTCTGATAAGAGGAAATCCATGGAAATATTCTTCAAATTCTTAACTGAACCTGCATGTGAAAAAAACACTGTCCCAGATTTATTTGCACACGACTGTACCTAACCCAAAAAGTGAAAAATCCTTAGATTCAATGAGAGTGAAATTACTAGAAAAGGTCAAAAAATTTTAAAGACAAAAAGGAAACCGAGTGGGGGCGGAATCAGCAAGAAAATTACAAAACCGACCTATTTAATATTCAAGAAAATTTAATTATTATCAAAAGCTGCTGTATTTGTTCTTAATAATAATAATAATTTCAAACTTTCAGGTAAATAAAAAAATACCTTTATTTAGCTATATGCAAATTTTTTTAATCTTTATTAGGATCACAAATGTGGTTCGATTCCAAAATGTAATTAGTAAAAGCAGCTTTATTAGGTTGATCGATTGTAAAATTGTTGTTTCTGATACAAGCGGAATGCTCTTTGATTTTTTTATCTGATTTTGAACTTTTATAATTAATTGTGCATATATTTCGTAACTAACGGTTGCAAATATAAATGATTAAAAAGCGGTCAGCACTTCTTGACTGACCCAGTGAATAAACTCCAATACGCTGAATTGCTGATATAGAAATTACAGTTTGTTATGAAATGTAACACTCAACCAACGGAACCAAGTCTTTACTACCTTTCTTTTGTGAGACTGTACAAGACCGTTGGTTAGCATCCTTTTTACATTCCTGCACCCCTAAGACTTATCCTGAAAATTGTCCAAATTAAAAATATACAGTCCACTACAACCTCCACCCTGAACAGCAATTGAATGCTGACATGGATTGTTAGAATAATATATTCAACCAATATCTATTTACAGTTGCTAAGTAATATTCGTTTAAACCACACGATATAAATATCGTATGAAAACTACACTGTGGGCGAAAAAACGGTATAACATTTAACTACTCGTATTACCAATAATAAGTACATTCAAATATTTCGTGGAATAGTGAAATGCATACACTTTGGAAATTGCAAACATATTTTATTTGCAATAACTAAACGTTTCATTTGTTTTCAATAGCGTAAAATTAAATCTGTCACAAAATTAGTAAGCAATGAGATTTGTTATATATGTGTGGTTGTTTGGTGCAAGTCACTTTGCATCTGCCATTTTAGTTTTCCTTGTTAATTAATCGACACTCTGTACATATAATTTGAGTGTTGAATTTAATTACCTCAGAAGCAAGTAGCTTTGGGGTTTCGCATTGGTGAAGACAATGATTATTCATAAAAATGGTGGCATATTTTTAAATAATATATTTTTTAACAATTAGTTAAATAATTTATGTTATTATTGTTGAATTTTGTGAAGTTTTAAGTAATATTTTTTAATAAAAACAGCATACTTGCAAAGGTTTATTAAATCATGCCCAATTCTGAATTGGTACTATCTGTTTATAGTAAAAGTACTTCATTTCCATCTATAAAGATTGATCTTTTAAATGGTACAATAATCACATAAAATATTGGTGACTTAGGTATATACTGAGCTATACAATCTGTACCGTTTTTAGGTCCACTGTGTATATTCAGGTGGTCGAGAAAATGAGACGACATTTTATCAAAATTAACAATATGAAAAACTCCGCCTGGGGTAGTTGTTAGATGGATTGAGTAGCTTACAACTGCCACTGCCGGTCCCAAGCCCGGAAAAAGGAGGAGGGTTCGTGGAATAGGCTAGCAACCTTTTCACGGTAAAATATCTCATATGCTCATAGTTCCCAATGGAGCCTCAAAGCAGACAATGGCGAGAACAAGGCAAATGGATATGGTTAACGGTTACATAAGACGCAAATGGAATAATATAAAACATTAACTTATCTTGGATCTAAGAAAAAATAAGAAAGCCTCGGAAAAAGGACGGATTTTATGGCGAAACCACCAGTTCAAAAGAAAACGGTACAATGTTTAAATACTCGTATTTTCAATAGAATCTTTTGTATAACTTTGTTTAACCACGCACAACTATGAATTAGCAGTGTCATTTTGTAGTAAAAGTGCTTCACTTCCATTTATAAACATTGAGCTTTTGGATGATACAATAGTCATTTGAAAATATTAATGACTTACGAGGCTATAAAATCTGTAGCGCTTTTTCTGGCCCACTGTGTATATGAATAACAGAATACAGGCTAAAATAAAAGATAAACTAACTCCCCCCATAAATGTCAACAATGGTATAAGACAAGGCGACTCTCCGAGTCCGTTATTATTCAACTTACTTTTGGATGAAATAATAAAAAAAGTGAAAACTGGAAGTGGGTATAGAATGAGAAATAAAGAAATTCGTATATTATGCTACGCCGACGACGCGATCTTAATCGCTGAATATGAAGATGACCTCCAAAGACAACTACATCAATTCAATACGATAACAAAAGAACTAAATATGTTGATTTCCGTTGAAAAAACCAAATGTATCAAAACATCGAAGATACCCCGTAGATGCAAGCTTGAAGTGGACGGAAAAATAATTTAACAGGTCATGAGTTTTAAATATTTAGGTATAGACATCACAAGCTATGGAGATACGGAAAACGAAGTAACACAACAAGTTATTAAAGCAAATAACACAACAAGTTATTAAAGCAAATAAGATAGCTGGTTGCCTAAATGACACTATCTGGCGAAACAAATATATTGGTAAAAACGTCAAAGCAAAGATATATAAAAGAACCCCATATTGATATATACTGCGAAACTCAACCAGACACAGCAAAAACGAAACAACTCATTCAAACCACAGAGATGAAAATATTACGCAAAATCTCAAGGAAAACATTATTAGATCGAGAAACTGATGAACATATTAGACAAGAATGCAACGTTGCGAATATTGATGACTGGGTTCATAAAAAAACAAGAATGGAACGAACACATTACAAGGATGTCCGAAGAAAGAATAGTAAGAATTGCAAAGGATAAGTCACCAACAGGAAAAAAGAAATATAGGAAGACCCAGGAAGCGTTGAAGTGATAATCTGTACACATAAGAGGCAAAGTTGGAGAAAACACAGGCAATTTAAGGCCTAATATATAAGAAGGAAGAAGAAGAAGACGAATAACATAAAAAATGGTGAATATGTATCAAATAAGTTTTTCTCCTAAATGGCCAAAAGGATACGGCTTATAACGGGCCCAATTCTTTCACCAAAAGTATTTAATATTTAACCCGTTAGCATAAAGCTGAACTGTAACTTTTTATATTGTAGCAATATTAGATTATAAACGCATTATGCACTTAAAACACGCTATAAAGTGAATGACCTCGCGCCAGATAATGAGGTTCGAACCAGCTGATTCGAACGCCAAGTGCATCTAAAAATAGACCCGAAAGCACGTCAGGCTTTCGCGGATTTTTGTGCGAAGAGAGGACATTCACAGTTGAGTGATTGCGTGGGCGGTTGCTTGCTAAGGCCGCTTCCGTGTTTTCTTTGGGTTAATATTACAACCCTGAGAGTGCAGTGCAGCCTTGGGAAAGCATCTCCCGAGACCCATATAATTCTCATCAGAAAAAAGCTACAGCAACCGTAAAGTGCCGCCAATCGAAGTCAGCAGTGAAATCACTGCGTGCCGTTGGACAACCGACGCGACGTCATTAAACGAGGCAAAGTTTTACTTACAGGCAAAGAGTAAAATAGGTCAGTTTATTTAAAGCTAATGTAGGTGATCAAATCTATAATCCACTGTTAAACTGCTAACACATTTGACGTATTGCGTGAGGTTGCTCCATCTTTTAGTTCGTAATTGTGACTCTGATCTCAGTGCTCGACCGCATGAGCCAGCAAATAGCTTCAAGTGCGTTTCGTGAGTAAACACGTTCGGATTAAGGTACAATAGCGGCGGGAGTGAAACATTTTCTCTGGTTTTTAGTTAGTATTAATGTTTGCTCTTTTAGTCTTTGTATCATATACAAGTCGTAAATGCGAGTAGAAAGTAACCTTTATTTTATTGTTACTTTTTATTATTGGCGGCGTACAGCATTTGTATATGATCGTCTTGTATTTTGTTACTCTATATATATATATGCATATCTTCATATAGAATACATAGTGTTTATGTAAACAGCCTAGCTTTTATTTCTAGAGGGGTTTGAGTGTATAACTTTAGAATTATAGGTGGAGACGATGCAGGCTCCGAGGAAGTTATATTGACATGGCCATAGCCACACTAAGGTAAGAAACGAGTCTTGTGCATTAACGACAAAGTTAACTAACAAACAAAGTACCGAAAGATAAAGGCTATATGAGCATAGCATTATAGGCCCTGTAAAGTTGAATTTAAAGGAATTTCTTTTTTGTTTAAGGGTACTCAAAAGAGGTCTCTTGATATTTTTAGCCCAACATAATCGTTTTTGAGATACACCCAAAAATGTCACAGTGTGGTTATGATACTTGTATCTACCATTTGTCATGTTATTTAAAAATCGTATTAATATCAAACGATCTACATTAGTAGCCTCTAATTTACGCTATAGAAGTAAAAAGTAAATCTTCGATGGATTGTAGCATATTAACAAGTTAAATTTCTTAAAATAACATTTTTACATAACAGTAACTTTTATTTCGGGCCTTTAAAAAAAACCTTAACTACTTTTTATACAGTTGGTGTTTGTAGAATTTCTTCTCAAGTCTTACGACCAATCGGTATGTGTATATCTACCTTTCCTCAAAACGGTCATGATTTAATATTTAAATCTTATACTTCCCTATCCTAAGAAACGAAGGAAGTATTGTAAACATGAAAAATCACCTTGCGAGATATCTTCAGATTTTCTCGTTTCAGGGTCATTAAATGACGAAAATCATGTATTATCAATTCCATTTGGGCGTCTGTCTGTCTGTCTGTCCGCACGTTTGTCTGTCTGTCTGACCGTATGTTTGTCTGTCTGTCTGTCTGTTAACGGTGTAGCTTAAAAACTATTTGTTAGAGGAAATTGATATGTAGCATACGGATTTATTTGTCCACCTGCCATGAAACCGAATATACTTTCGGTCAAATATATACCCGGTGAACACCTTAAAAAAATGTCTATTTACTTCTTTGAACGAGGAATAGATAATGGTAATCATTTGCACATCTACATCTACATGTTAAGGTTGTAAAACGCACAGAAATGGACAACGATAAGCACGTCGTATAGAATCCAGCCGCAGGGTCCTCCGTGGCGAGTGCAGCATACAGGCGATTCACTTTCGGGCTACTGCCAGCCTTGAAATCCATTTACAGAAGCTGAAGTTCGAATCCCACCACTTGCAGCGCTTTTGATTTGCAAATTTATGTAATTCGCATTACTAGATGTTTTGTTTTATTATTTGAGTATTATTAGGAACGTTTAGATATTTGTATACGTAATTTCCTTTGATTTCCCAAAAATTTTAGTATCACAACTTCCACTTGCGAGGAAAATTCTGAGTATAGCTTTTTACAGAATTTTTGCTTTTACCTCTTGTTTTTATGACTATCCAAACTAACTTGCTTCAATATGCTGCTTTTCATGTTTTGTTTTTGAACTTTCGTATTGTATGCGACACTGGTCGAGTTTAACTCAGTGGTTTCCAAGGGCAGCCACGGGGGCTACACCAGCTCTTTAGAGAACCACGGTAAGTTTATAATAAAATAACAGTGTCGTACGTAGGCAGTGTATTCCGAGAACAGATTCCTCATGGAGGGCCTTCAATTGTGTGAATAAGATTCTTGAAGAAATGTATAGGACCAGGGCCTAGACATACCTTCCTAGTGTACTGCTTGTTCATTGCAAGAATTTAAGGGGGGGGGGGGGCACACTGTTTATTTATAGTGAAGTTTGTAAAAAAAATAGTTATTTACAGATTTGCTAGAAATATTTTGAATGGTTAGTTTTGTTAACTTACATCGACCATTGCTCTAATGCTGAACTAGAAATATTAAATGTTACTGGAATTTTTTTTACCACGGTTATTGATAGATTATACAAACTTTTATAAGTAGTTTTATAGTTAGAATTCGATGTTTGTTATGCTTAAACAATTACTATAGTGTTTCCATTTAGTAACTGCATATTTGTTAAATAATTCTAATGCCCCCTTTTGTAACACTGCTTCGAACAGCCATGTCAAATTGCTGAACTGACATTGTCCAAAAAATAAGTAAAACAGTGTTCTATAAATTAATAGATTTTCATAAGAAAATTTGTAAAACCAAACTAAAACATAGAAGCGAATCTTAATACGTCGTTATATTCTTCATTAATAAAAAGGATTTTATATGAAGCATACTACATTTAATAAAATTATAAAATACATTATTAAGCCAGAAACATGCAAGATAGTACTTAGTGAATGAAAAAAAAGTTACAATTAAAATGTTGAACATTGTAGCACTTTACATCCTTCTTCAATACAAGAAATGCATATGAGATATCTTACTGTGAATACTCTTAGCTAAGAAATTATTTATTAAAAACGACAACTTAAGCTGTGTATAGAAATTCTGAGTACAGAGATGAAGTAATGTTTAAAAACTAAGGATGGGCGCGTGACATGAAAACAATCGGGTCACGGCGGGTGCCGTCGTGAACGTGAGTAAGATTTGAAAATCGGGCTGTGAACCTGAGCGAACGTGAATGAACATTTCCCAATGCGTGACACTCGTTTTCATGCTAAATAGTAACGAATACTTTCTGCAACCAACAAAAGTACAAAATATTCAAATGTTTAAGTGATTGAAAGGTGAATAAGTTATTTTGACACCTTTGACGAAATAGACTTTTGACTATCTATAGTTGCTTTCCAATAGCAAGGGGAGGGAATATAATGCATTGGCTGCGGTTGCATTAGAGACGTGAGGCAATATTATAAATAACAAGCGAAATAACATCCTCTGCCTTTTTTATATTTAAATAATTTTAAATGTAGCTGAATACAAGAGATGTACTCTTATCATCAAATGTGAAAATTTCAAAAAATCATATGTATAATTGCATAACTCTGGAGTAAACTCTCATTCTCTCCCTTGGATGATTACTCCACGAACAGTAAGATTCATACAGTTGCTTTTATCTGAATCTGAATTTTCAAATAAAAAACACGGGTCACGCTGTGAGTGGAAGGTCACGCCGTGAACGTGAGGGCACGTGTACGTGAGCGTAAGTGAATGTACAAGTTTAAAGCAAGCTTGAAACTTCAGTCAACGTGAGTAAGACTTACATCTCTAATAAGGACGAAATAAGTTCCTGAATATGAAGGTTTCAGTTTACGTTGTTCACTACTTTAATTATTAACAAACTACCGAATAAGGTGCATTATGGTTATCGATTATCTCGGTTCTAATACCCATTTTGCTTTGGGAACTGTAACATAATTTTGAATTAACTATAGAAAAGGTTAAACGTATTTCAAATAAATAAGCCAAATATTCTGATAATCTGTAAATTAGGTTTAAAATATTCCTATAAGAATTATAATTGTACTTTGTATATTATGACACAAGATATGTGTAGCGGCACACACGGCCTCCACATATAAATCATATACAATTTCTTGTGTAAGTTCACTACGTCAAATACCTTGTCGCAAGTAATAACAACAAGGTTGTTTCTACTCTTAAACTTAGCGTGACACGACTAATATCTTACTACGTTTAAGTGGTCCTTGCTAATTTGAGAATAACTTCAATGAGGTCTTGAAACTTCAGACATACAAAACTAATAATCTGTAAAAGGCTTTACCAACAACTTCCTTCGTCGACATTGTGACACTAAATAGTTTTAAAAAACAAATTAAGTTAAGAGTAAAAATATTTTCACGTTTCCAATACATTAAATACATTTTCAAATAAAAAAATGTAACTAGCTGGGGGGATTTCAACTTCGCCGTATCTGCGTAGCAAATTGTAACCGCATCGATAAATCGTCTGCGCCATCGAAACTTATCGAAATGAGTGCGACACGCGCCTCTATTTAAAGGAACGGTCTTATTTTTGAAACGATTTCGACTCTTTTGTGACATTATTCTGTATCCGTTGAGTCCTATTTTCGGCAAGTGTAAAGCCTGACCTATGCGAAAATTGTTACTTCCTTCTATTTCAAAATTAAAGCAAAATAAACAAAAATTTAATTTTTTAAGGGGATTACCCTGTATATATTTGTCTGAAATATGTATGCAAAATATCATCTTTCTCCGACAAATGGTTTTTGAGGTATACCGCCAACAGACAGACAGACAGACAGACGGAATTGAGAAAACCTATTTTTCGTCATCTAGAGGCCCTGAAACGTAAAGTCTGAAGAAATCTTGAAAGGTGATTTTTTTCGTGATTACAATACTTCCTTCGTCTTTCAGACGAGGGGAGTAAAAAGTGGGATAGCTCTTAAATCCCATACCCGCGATTCTACCATTTCGCTAGAAATTAACCATCCACCTTTAAGTTTGCTAGAAATAAGATTATATACGAATTAGAACAATTTCAATACTCACATACGTATTTGATTGCGCAACCGCCTCCAAAGCAGCGTTAATTGTATAAAATAATATTGTTTTCATGATGTTTTACTCATAAAGTACTGGTTTTAAACGTATAGGATGTATATTACTGTATAACATAACCATATTATTAAGTCAATTCAGGATATACGGGATTGCTGAAACGTCTCATTAAAGGCTGGATTGATATATCGGAAAACTTAATAAATGTTAGATAACGGCTCATTTTATTATTACCAATACATAGCTGCGATATTTTCCATATTCTGATTTGCAGCTAGTTACGGTTTCTTGTTAATACATTTAATTTTAGATATAAAATACGCGGTAGGTGGTGGAGTTATTTCTGTATAGCAATTTAAGCAATTTGCAGGCTGAATTTGGGAAACAATGAAGTGTAATAGGCAGTGGGCGCGAATACGTGCATATCCACCCCTCACACGCACATGGTACCCCCGTTGGTAATAAACGAACCTCTGCTTGTAATTGTAGACTGTTTAATATCATAGTGTATACGTTGCAGAAGCTATACATGTGGGGATTAAGCTTTAATTCTGTAATTAAGTGTGAAAATACACAAAATGTCGTCGACTTACAGATAAATACAGCAGGCGGCATCAATAGGGCTAATGAACAGACAAAGAGTAAAATATCCCATATTTGGCTATTCTAGTACCACTCATCAAATCACATTTGACTAATTTGTCGCGTATGCATATGATTACTTTGACAAAACTCTCATAAAACATCTCAGTCTATTAAAAATGTATGAAAAATGCTTTTAGAGGTACCTGGTTTGCGATTCTTGACATGGTTTTACTGAGTTTTCCTCATTATTTTCCATTAATATTTATAAGTTAGTAATAAGCTACTGGGAGATTTACTGTGATAATAGTTTTGACTTACTTACGTATATTTTGTTTTGATGATTAGATATTGTTTTTCCGGAGCTTTAAACGAATTAAGAAGTATCATGATATAACTCCATTTAAGCGAGTGTGCAAGTTAAGTAACGCATAAATTCGGCAACTCGGTTAAAGATCGTTTTGAGCAAAATTCTAGTATGGATATAGCGGATCAAATTGCAACCCATATGTTAAAGTAATTTTCAGATTGTTATATCACTTGTTTTGAATGTTGTGACCTCATTACTTTTTATTTAAATACATGGTACTCTTTTAATTTATTGCGGAAGCAAATTTTCTGTTATAAATAAAATTTTCATTAGGTTAGGCTAGAAAAGCATTGAAATAAATACTTTAAAGTTCAGATAGTAAGGTACGATTTCATAATCAAATGTAAAGTTTCCTTTAACTAAAGTGACATTAGATGTGCACAGTGACATGTGCTACATATGGCATCATGCACATTCTAACATTACTTTAGTTAAAATTAGAATTAAAATTGATTATGAAATCGGCCCTAATACAAAGGAGGTAACTAGAAATACTTTGTTAATGTCATTCATACTTACTATATGAAGCGCTTTCTATTTTATTTTTCTGATTTAAAATGGCAAACCTTTGAAAACCGATTAAAACTTGCTACCGAAATAAATAAAAGAATATATAAGTTGTTATTTAAAATATATATATTGAAGGCGTCATACCATTTAAAGCAAATCTGCTAATTACTTTAACATGCGACAATTTGAATCGCTACACCCCTTTGGGGTTTAATCCCCAAAAAAGAAGATTAATGGAGTTACCGAATTTATGCGCTAAAATTTCCACGCTATAGAATAGATAAACATAAAACATACTGTGAGGTCATACCCGCGGTAGGCGAGTACTCGCGTTAGGAATACAATTTTAATACCTAAAAATACTCGTATTCTTATGAATATTCGAGGCGCATAACTATTCAACTATTTACATGTCGCCATCGACCATATCAGCCGTATCTGAGCACACATTTACAAATGGAAACACCTTAGAATTCAAGCACGCAGGAGTACTTGCCAGGATATTTTACTAGTGATACGTGAAGCCATAGAAATAGAAAAAGATCCAAATAATATAAACAGGAACGATGATTTTCAGCTTAGTAAAACCTGGATTCCTGTGATACACAAAAAAGATGGCTACGCCCACGGATTCAAACTGCTCTGGACTTCAACGACCAATCAGCGTTACGTCGTTCCGAACGCCTGGCACAGAGGAGTATGAATAGCTCCACACCGACCTTTAGTTATTAGAGCGAGTTTCACTCTGATGATGTAAGCTGTAATGTCTTGCGAAACGTTAGTCGATATGGCTGCACAAAAAGCAATAAGGCCAAATCTGCCTAAGTATCCTTGTTCTCAAGGTACTCGAACATCACGAACCACCAAAGAGTATGGCCAACGCTTGGATCCTACACGCAGTGTAAGCAGAAATCTGATTTTAACACGAGTTAGAATAAAGTTATTCCCGCACAGATATTTTTTGTTGTCACAGCAGCTACTATGATTCTTCTTCTGTTGTTTCTTGTTATCGAGCGACGAGCATAACATGCCTGAATCACACAATTTGCAAACGGAACACACGTCAAAAACGTGCAATTTTTCGTTAAGTTGGAGGTAAACATACTATGCGAATAATATGGTGGTGTATATTAGCATACATCAACCAGCAATATTTTTATTGATTTCTACCTTTTATACACACCTAATCTTACCTAACCTACACATTCTAAAATTGGCAATTAAAGGAAGAGTTTCTACTAAATCTGTTATTTAAAAGTAGTATAGTATAGTTAAGCAATTAAACAGGTATAATTAACAAAAAACCTCATTTTAAAGTTGATCACCATTAACAAATTTTTAGTGTGAGTTTGAGGTTGGATGAGAAAATCTTCTGAAATAAACCACATTATTCCCATTTCTTCAATTATACCTTTTATAACATATTAAACATGTATTTATCTACAATTTTTAATGAGCTTCATTGCTGTATCTTACAAAAACTTGTAGCAGAGCATTATTCTATCACGGCGTAATTTTCTAGTAGAGTGTACGTGTTTCAAATAAAGGACCAGCAACAGTGAGAATTTGAGGTTATGAATCGTGTTTTAAGCTATATTGCCAGTTTAACCTTGAAAATGGTCAAATGCCTTCTGAATTACTATGTTTCTGCTCTCAGTTATTACTTTCACCATATTTATTAATAAGTTTGTTAAAAACAGTAATTTTTTTTAGTAAGTAAGCTATATGTCAGTCTATCAACAAGGCCTTGTATGACTAATATGAGACGGGGCTGGTAGCTCAGTGGTAAGCATCCTGGCTACAGATCTAAGGGCCGCGAGTTAGACTACCGGTCCCGGTGAGGTTTTAAAAAAATGATGAAAACTTCTACCGAGTGCCATCATTCGGAAGTATGGGGTCTAGGACATCTCGGCGCCACCACTTCGGCTCCGCCATCTCGGCGCGGGACAACTCGGCGCGGAGCCATCTCGGCCCCAGCCAACTCGGCGCAAGGCCATCTCGGCGCCTACTTCAAATTCGCAAACTACAATGTGCACTACGTAAGAAAAATATTATAAACAAATAATAAAAAAAGTGTTCGCCAAAAAGCTGGCATCATATGAAAAAAAATATTTAGAATTTCTTGGAAAATCAAACACTGACGACCAGAGGAGGTTGCAAAGTGATTACAAATGGGCCAAACAAAAGTTGTCACTTGACTTCCGTTATCAGTAAAATTTTAAATTTTTTAAAAAATAATTACAAAACATGCATTTACTAGTCAAGATAGAGACACATTTTACGAAAAAGAGTTTTCTGGCTTTGAGATTGTTGAGTTAGCTAAAACTAAAACATAATAAAAAATCGATGGAAATCTTGCTTAATATCCGAAAAATTTTACTTTTTGGATTTACACAACTTCGAGAATCGCCATTTTTTAATTTAAGTAAAAAGCACTCAATATACCTAATACGGGCTAAATAGGTTTTCGGACAAGCTGTCATTCTGTATAAAGTAAAATGTAAACATTATCAGCATTTATTATATATATTTATATACAGGGTCACTTTAAGTTGATTCTTTCCATTTACCAGAAAATAAAGCTAAAAAAATAAGCATTTTTCTATTTACCACTTTTCCGAAATATCAAAACTAACGGAGGTACAGGGTGTTAAAATTTCAAATTAAAAAATAAACTTTGGCGCAAAGGAGGCTGGACAATTTTATTTTTGTTTATCTCTGTAGTCAAGCAATGACCTGTCAACTGGTTTTCCATTGTAATTTTCTTAATGTTATTGCTACAATAATGGCTCATGTTTATAAAAATAATGAAAAAGTGAATATGCTTATTATTTATTTATGTATTTATTTATTTAGTTTTTCCTCCATACAAATTTGTTTGGGTGAGTCTTACACAGAATTACAAAAGCAAAACAATTACATGTACAATTATTATATGTACAAAAATAACTAGTTTAGATAAATAATCACAGTCTATAAAACATTTAGAGGTTATCACATTTATAGTAAATTTACAGATTACAATTTTCAAAAAACTCGGACACATTATAGAAAGCTTGTTCTACGAGGTAGTTCTTTATAACTGATTTAAAGTGCTTCTCATGTAAATTCCTAGTGTTTGCGGACAACCCATTGAACATCTTAAAAGCTGCGAAAAAAGCTGGTTGTTTTTGGGTTCGGGTACTGCGATTGATCGGTAGCACTATTTTATCCTCTTGACGCAGAACTAAATTTAATTAAATTTTCTTTGACATACTTTAAACATTCATAGATGAACAGACAAGTCACCGTTAATATTTTGAGTTGTTCAAAAAGAGGTTTACAATGATCCATGTAATGTGCACCAGCTAGAAGCTAATAACTCTTTTTTGAATTACGAGCACTCTTTTACAGCTAGCACTTTCGCCCCACAGTAGTACACCATAATTTAAAGCACTTTGGAAGTTTGAAAAGTAGAACGTTTTAACTGTATCTGCAGATGCTACTTTCAGCAGTCTTCTTATCTGAAAAGTGCAAATAGTTAGTTTATTGGCAACGTGACAAAACCTAAACAGGTAACAGTATTTTTGGATGTCATTCGGTTATTCATAGTGAAAGTGACATCTTGCGTTTTGTCTGAGTTCATTATCATGTTGTTGGCTATGAATCACAGCTTTGTATCATTAATTGACTGTTCTCGAGATAGTTTACGGTCGTTCATAGAATGTGATGTATTAATTAGCGCCGTATCGTCCGCAAACAACACTATTCTATCAGATTTACAATTTACAGGTAAGTCATTTATGTAAAGTGCAAATAGTAAAGGCTCCAGTATTGAACCTTGTGGAACACCGTTTTTACTACTGATGAAATTGTAGATACTTGGTTATTTATTAATACTTGTTTTCCCATTGGACAAGTAGCCTCTGATGAGTAATTGTGCTGTACCTCTAATGCCATAATATTCCACTTTTTCTAAAAGATTATGATGGTCCACTCTATCAAAGGCCTTGCTTAAATCCAACAGGGTTGCTCCAGCCAATTGTTTATTATTGAAGGCATCCACTACCATTTGTACAATTTCGAGTACTGCAGTAGTTGTTGATTTTCCCGTTTGATAATCAAACTGACTCTGATTTATTATGTTATGTTTATTTATAAATTCCATCAAGCGTTTCTGTATAATTTTTTCAAAAATTTTTGACATCATTGGAACAATCGATATTGGCCGAAAATTATTGACTTTATTTGTATCGCCTTTTTTATGAATAGGTGTTACTCTGGATAGTTTTAGAACATCCGGGAATACTGCTTCCGTAATACACTGATTGAAAACTTCTGACAAAAGACTAGCGATTTCTTCAGCTGCATTAACCACTAGTTTTGTGTTTATCCCATAGATATCTTTTGTGTTGGTATTTTTTAAGGTCGCAATGGGTTGCAGTATTTCATCTGCTGAAGTAGGTCCGAGACATAACGATTCTCGAGGGGATTGCAGCGCATTCCTTAGTAGTGCACCCGAGTCCGCACAATTTATACTACTCTTGTTAATATTTTCTGAGCCAACCGTGATGAAATGTTTGTTGAACTCGTTGGCCGATATATCGGTTTTGGTACTGCGTTTATTTTCAAATTCTCCATTGATTATATCCCAAACCGCCTTGTTCTTGTTGGCTGCATTCTGAATATAATTACTATTATATTGTTTTTTGGTACTTTCAATCTGTTTTCGATAGTGCTTCCTGAACTCCGTTACAGCTATCCTGGATTCTTGGTTTGAGTGCATTCCTTGATTATCGAAAGAGCATGAAGTGTGTTCCTCATTTTCTGAATATTTTTGTTAAACCAATTTATCCTTCTTAAGCATTTTTTATTTGATTTTTTTCTGGGAAGCAGGTGTAAAAGGCATCTAAAAAGAAATTATGGAATGCCCTATATGATTCCTTTGCTGTTGCTTTGTTACAGACAGTATTCCAGTCTGCATTTTTTAATTTGTTCTTAAAACTCTCTAAACCGGATTGCGTAAACGGTCGCAATTTTGTGTTTATATAGTCGGAATCCATGTAGCTACGATGTAGTTTGAATTTTATGCCTTTGTGGTCCAATAGCAACGGATCTATTACTGTTATAAGGTAGCATTCTTCATGAATACCAGTGAAGATATTATCTATAACAGTTGCACTATACTTGTTTACATGTGTTGGAATATTATTTGTGATTGTTAAATTATATGTATTTAGAATGCCTTTTAGTGTATTGGCATTTGCGCTTTGCTCGCCCATATCAATATTTACATCGCCACTAATAATAAGTTTCTTGTTGTTCATTAATAAAATATCTAAAATGGACATCAGTTGGTTAAAGAAAATATTGAGATCACCGTCTGGTGAGCGATAAATGTTTATAACGTTTATTTTTATGTCGATTAATTCAATGGCCGCTACTTCAATATGTTTTTCGCTACTCATTTTAGAAATATATTCTAGTTCTTTAAATTTTATATTTGGCTTAATAAATCTTGAGGAGCCACCATGTTGATAATTTTCTCTGCAAAATATGCTAGCCGTGACAAATTTCCCAGCTGACATGCAGGTAATGTTTGTGGCGATAACCAATGTTCCGCAACGCACAATATGTTGATATCTGAATTTATGCTTAAGAACATATTAAGTTCATCGACTTTATTTTTCAAACTTTGCAGGTTTATAGAAAATAGAACTAAATTATTTGCATTTACCTTCGTACTGGCGCAATTAATATCTAATTCAGTAGAACCCATATGAGTCGTTTTAGTTCTTTGTTTACTTATGCTCTCCTCTCGCTGGGTTTTTTCAGATTGTAAAAAAACGTATTTACACTCACTCCTGTAGGCCATAGATCTGAACTTTTGATTCTGTGTGATTGATCATTAGGCAAGGTGATTTTAAAGGACGAGTAGATTGTTGGATGTTTAGACTCAGCTTTGTGGCATAACATTTGTTTGAAGTTATTTTTTATTAAGTAGTCTTCTAGACGTTCCTTCGTTTTTTTTAGACATCTTTGGCACAATCTTTATATCATTAATTGAATTTGTGCCCCAAATTCTGGATTCGTTCCTTTTTCTGCCGCTCACTAACGTTCGGCTAAATAAACTTCAGCTTCGCCACATAAAGTATCACTTTTACTCCTAATAACATAATCTACTATTAGAGGAGCCTGCCTTTTATGTAGCACATACGACAAAAAGTTATTAAGAGAAAAATCAACATATAGGCTCCTATACCAAATTTCAAAGTCCTCAGCCAATTTTGATCTCTCACATTTTCTTTTGTTTAGGTTCCATATAAAAGAATTTTACTTTTAACAAAGACTGCTATGGAAAAACAAATATTTTTAACAAAGTTTGTTATTTCATAATAAAAAATCTTTGTTAAAAATAAAATTCTTTGATTTGAGAAATAAACATTAAAGAAATATTTGTCACATAAAAAGCACTTGATTTTCCAAGAAATTCTAAATATTTTTTTTTATTTCGATGCCAGCTTTTTGGCGATCACTTTGTTTATTATTTGTTTACAATAATTTTCTTACGTAGTGCACACTGCAGTTTGCGAATTTGAAGTCGGCGCCGAGATGGCCTTGCGCCGACTTGGCTTTCGGAAGTGATGTAAAGCCGTGTACGATGTGTAGCATGTAAAAGATCCCTTGCTAGGGGCTAGGGTTGGAATTCCGTAGTCTCGGCAAAATTCTAAGTAAGACTTTGACCATATGACCAAAGCAGTCAGTGTCTAAATTACCTGGTACTCCGCATGCCTATACCTTGTCTATAGCATACAAACAAACTATGACTAATGTGACATTGACATGACTATTGCATTTGACAAAAATTTTCACAGGCCTACAAACAATTAGTTACAATAGTATATTGTAATACGTGTGTGGAAAGAATGTTATGGAAAACGCATGTAAAAGATGGAACACGAGTGCTAACGAATGTTCCATTCAATTGAGTTTTCCAATGGCCGTTGCACACGTGTGTTACATACTATTTTTCCAATGACAGCAGCTTGGCATTCTACAAAAAAATACATTTGTCAGTTTTAGCCAATCAGATGATTATCACTTGATGCAGAAGGTGGTGAAATTAGAGTGCAGAAAGCGTTGACAGAAGAGTGCAAAAAATAGTCACTTTCTGCCTGCAAATGCATTGCAGAAAGTGAGTACTGCACGAACAACCAATTTTACGAGTAATACATTTTTAACGCCGCCATAGATATGATAACGGAATGTAAAATGTTCTAATTTTTGCGATAGGTGCTCTTTTCGAAGTTTTTGAGCAAAATCGACAAACTTGACCCCTACATTTCCATTTAACAAAGATACTAACGAATATAAAGAGAATTATTTTTTTAAATGTCAAAACTAGAATTTTACTAGCACACACGGTTTTTTCAAAGACAGCATGATTTCTGACTTCTAGACTTTATACATGATGTACTTAAACTAGCTCGTCAAGCTTTGGAACTGATTATATATGTCGGCGCCGAAGATATTTGGACTAATGTCTCCGCCTATGAGTTATGTTTTGTAGTTATGTTATGGTTCGTTTGAACTGTTTTATTTAATGAGTAAGCACAGTTTATTTGGTTGAAAACTAAAATAACCAATAAATAGCCCGCAATGGCGAAAAACTAATAATAAGGGTTGGAACGGTAATGGTCCGGCGCCCGCACCTTCGTCCAACACCTTTGCTTTTCTATACAAGAATGCCCAATATGACAAAGAAATGTGTACCATGCTGCAGGGGAGGTTGACCAAACGTTCAGCGCAATTTCCGTCTGGTCATCATACTAGACTGAAGCACCGAACTTTGTCACCGTCTCCATGTACAGAAACGAAAACATCCTTCTATGGAAAATTCCAGAAATGTGGACGTGTAGGGTAGTCGGAAAATGAAGGGTGGTGCTCCAGAGAGGCGAGTGTGGAAAGAGCATCGACAGCTCAACGTGAAAATTGGTGAGACCTTTCCTTTTGTTTAATTCAGGTTCAGATTGCTCCTTGATTAGAGACTGTAGCAAACCATTTATTATGGAAAACGTTTAAACAATGTGGCTTGTTTAAACGGCATTGGTTGCGGATCATTTGTGTACCGAGCAAATCTCGAGTGTCGTAGAAATGCAAGGATTATTTATAAAGGTTTTATTTTGTACTGTGCCGGATTAGTTCATGTCAGCAAAAATGGTAATCAAAACAGAAGTCGTATGCTTAGGCTACCTTGTTAAATCGGGAACTAATAGCTGCTCGTGTAAATTCCAAGATTTCATATTCGAGTTGCACTGTCGGATCGGATTTGGGCTATCATTTGTACGAGCTTGAAACTAGCGGTTGTTAATGCTACAGGCATTTTTTTGGCAAAGGCATTTTACGGTCTGCAAGCTTTTGAATTCAATATCGTTTATCGCAATGAAAAAAAAACGCATAAAACTAGCAGATTTTTCTTGCAATACATCATTCATAACGTCGTTGTGTATGAAGAGTGGGTCAGTGTGACGACTCAACGTGATCCGGAAATAAACAAAACATTTGCCGCGCTACAGTCAAATGAAGTCGACCCTACTTCTCATAATTTACGAAATTTATTGGTTTCCAAAATGTCAAGACTGTTCATAAATTTGTGGATAATTGTTTGATATGTAAGATGTTACGGGATTTTGGGTAAAAGGCACTAATTCCATAAGCAATTTGTGGGAACGTGTATTTTCGATTCGAATCTTGGTGCAGGATGCCTTGGAAATCTTAGAATGCCTTCGTTAGCATTTTGCAAACACATACAGACAATATGATCTCATACATAGAGTAATAAGGGTGGTTGGGCCGGCTGAGAGCTAGCCTTCCAAGAAATATTTGGTAACAAAGACATCTAAAAATCAATCGGGAAAAGCTCAAATTCAGATGCATTCCCTACCAAAAATTATTTCGGTCGTGGCACACGTACATATTGATATTTCTGGAAAACTAAACGATAAAAAGAATACGTTTTTGTTACAATTGATGCCGTTACCAAGTTCATTGTTCTGCAATGTAGGTATCTAAATTGTTTGAAAGAATACACTTACCTTTTTGGAGGGCCTTGTAGAATTATTTGTGATCAAGGTGACTGCTTCACAAGTGCTGATTTTCGTTGCTTTTGTTCCAATTACAACATATAAGTGCATTTTATTACTCTAGAACGATAGTTTAGGTGAGGTCCGGTTGACATTGAACAGTATAAAGCACTCAGTTACAGGGTTTAGCTCCGCTAAATTGTTGTTGGATGTACTACAATCCTTAGAGTTACACAAAATTTTTTATTTAATTGACAATGAAGAGCCTACGAATTTGGCTGAAATTAGACACCTTGCTAGTGAAAATATTGAGCGTTTAGCACGAGATGCAGTTTCTAAGACTGCTGGAAAGGTACAAATAAAGTCATTTGTGATTTTGTATTCAGTAAAAATAACGAACGAATGCTATCAAGCTTGACCGCCGGTACCGAGGTTCCTTCAACATTTAAGTTTGAGTCCGATCAGTTAAGTAGTGTCCCCTAGGGGCAAGGCAAAATTTTATTTGACTCGGAGGAAGATGGCTCCGTGTCGGCGGAGAAAAACGTATGTTTAATTTGATCTTTGTAGAGATGAATTGTCATTGTTTTTAGTCGATCCTGGCAAGGTATAAAACTTGGTCAGATGAACTGTTTTGAGTCGATCCTGACTAAAGGTGTAACTTGGTCAAATGTGTTATTAGTCGATCCCGATTCTGAGTGTATCGGAAGGTGTCGAGCCCGATTCAGAGTTTAATCGGAAGGTGTTGAGCCCGATTCTGGTGTAATCGGAAGACCGGTTTGGTGGTTGAGCCCGATTAGGAATTAATCGGAAGACCTGTTTGGTAGTTTGTTGAGCCCGATTAAGAGTGTAATCGGAAGACCTGTTTGGTAGTTAGTCGAGCCCGATTAAGAGTGTAATCGGAAGACCGGTAGTTGATCCCGATTAGTAGTTTAATCGGAAGACCTGTGTGTAGTAGTTGATCCCGATTAGCAGTTTAATCGGAAGACCTGTGTGTAGTAGTTGATCCCGATTAGTTGAATATCGGAAGTTGAGCTTGATAGTAACAGTCGAACAGTGTACTTTATATGAAAGAGGATTTAGGTATGCACTACCTAAAGAGCTTGATTTGTTTTCTTCAAAATTGTGAAAGTCGATGACTGATTTGTTGTTTATTTATTGATCAGGATGAACGAGCGGTTCTGCAACTGATTTATTTTCGTACAGTTGAAGGACTTTAGTGCCCGTGGACGTGCACATGTCAGAATGGCCGTGTCGGCGCCGAAGATATTTGGACTAATGTCTCCGCCTATGAGTTATGTTTAGTAGTTATGTTATGGTTCGTTTGAACTGTTTTATTTAATGAGTTCATAGAAGGAACGCGATAGGTAATTTCCTATTGAATGAAACGGCGCCTGCAAGATCCAAACAATATGGGAATGAGTAACGTTGCCGAGATCAGGGCATTCTTGTATAGAAAAGCTAAGGTGTTGGACGAAGGTGCGGGCGCCGGACCATTACCGTTCCAACCCTTATTATTAGTTATGTTCATTTCGCCATTGCGGGCTATTTATTGGTTATTTTAGTTTTCAACCAAATAAACTGTGCTTATCGGACTTAACCCTCCAGTACCCGTTCAAAATTCTAAGACATCAGTACCCGCACCGGTCTCGCAGTCCGACACCCCTCTGCCACCTCCATAAAAATAATGAGATATCTTATGGCATTAGTTTCTTGTTTACTAACGTCTTCATTATCAGATATTTCCTGTTCAATGTCACTGTTCATTTCCCTAGTTTCCAATAAATTATCTGCGTCAGACGATGGTACATCATCATAAAACGCGTTGTCGACATCCTCCTTCGCTATTATATCTCGCATCATCTGTTCTAGTCGCGCCTGTTCTTTCTCATAAAATCTGCCATGTCTGTAACAATGTTTTAGTATAACAGTGTTACTAAAAATGCAGAAAATACTTCCTTCTTTTCACATTGGTCGTATATCAAAGGTAAAAATAAAAACAACTCGGGTACCCGCTTCGGTCTCTGAAACCGAAATTATAAATAACTTTTAAACCACTGCACGCACGAACTCAAAACTGCATACGGATCTTCAATGGCAATATATAGGAAGGTAGATAAATGGGTTGTAAACTAACGCTAGCACATTAAGTAATATACTGCATCATGTGTTTGCTCGGTCTCACAGACCGTAAACGGGTACTGAAGGGTTATTGTGTAAAAATCGAAGTGATTACGCCCTGAACTACCCCTAAGTTCCGACATATACTAAAAATTAGTTTCTTCGCATTTTTCAAAAAGATAAATTTTTGACGATTCCAAAAGCAATGTGAGCTATTTTCAAGTTATTAATTGATCGTTTTATATCAATAGTTTTTTCACACATCCAACCAACTGTAGAATGAGAGTAGAAATCCACAACTAAAAGAAATACCTGTTTGAAAAGTTGAGTTTTTAATTGCAAAATTTATAATCGTTAATATTTTTTAGTTACATAATATAGGGGATTAATATGAAGAGAGTAGAGGAATGTTCGACTTTAAATATTTTTTCTAACTTGTTCCAATTTTCCATATCAATTTTAGTTAAGAAATGACATAATTTTCCACTCTCTTCTAAAATAGTTGGAAAATGAATATTCTTGTTTAAATAGAGTTTTGGCCTACACCGCGTAGTCGTTGTAGTCAAAAACCCAGCATTCTCTGACTGAATGTGCCTTGAACCTTGTGAACTGGACCAAGGATCGACACGCTTGCCATGCTCTTTGGTGGCTCGTGTTGGTTGAGTACTTTGAGAACGACGATATTAAGGCAGATTTGGCCCTGTTACTGTTTGTCTACACATATTGACTAAGGTTTCACAAGACATTGCAGCTTGAATCATCAGAAATAAAGTCACTTTAAGAATTAAGGCGACTTTACAGCTATTTATAGTATTCTGTACCAGCCGTTCGAAACGACATAACGCTGATTGGTCGTTCAAGTGCAGCGCAGTATCAGTGGTGCGTGGCCGTTTGACGTACAGTGGTTGTAATGTTTTAAATTGTGTATCACAGGAGTTCACGTTTTACCTAGCTTGAAACCATCTTCCCTGATTATCTTATTTAGATGTTTTTCTATTTCTATGGCTTCACATATTACTCGTGGAAAGTAGTGAAGTATTATGGCAAGTACTCTGGTGTGCTCAAATTCTAACGTGTGCCCATTTGTAAATGTATGCTCAGCTACGGCTGATTTTGTAATGTGTTTGTGTTTGCAATCGCCTTTATGTTCTTGAACCCTTACATTAATGTAACGACCAGTCTGTCCACAAGAGCTGCAAGAGCAAGAAATGTGATATACCCCAGAGGTTTTTAAACTTAAAATTGAGTCTTTGACTGATCTGAAGCCGTTACCCATAGTTTCATTGGTCGTGAACACAGTTTTGCTGTAGCATAGTTTGAGGGCACGTCCTATCTTATCTCTTATCAGTCTAGCCTTTAACGTAAGATTGAAATGCTAAGCCTTACTTAACCTTTTGTATCACAGTTTTGTCTAGCGCTTTTCCTATGTCGGTAATTGTGTACGTATACGTTCTTTTGTAAAGACTCAAACAGATGTTGCTTTTCTCTCTTTAGGGTCTCTGAGATACAAACGACTCTCGTCGCCAAAGGCTTAAGAGCAGTTTTCTTGTGCATCGGGTGATGGTGCGCGTTAGCCTTTAGATATCTGTTCGTGTGTGTTTGTATAGACTGCATGCCAAAAACTACCATCTGATTTACGTTTTACCAGAAAGTCTAGAAATGGAATACTGTCATGTTCCTCCAATTCTATTGTGAATTGAATGTTGTTACGTACAGAATTCAGGTGTTTTAGAAATAGATTCAATGTCTGACGTCCGTGGGACTAGATGACAAAGGTGTTGTCTACACAGCAAGTTGGTTTTAATTGCAATTGTTCGAGAGCCTTGGTTTCAAATGGCTCAATGTAAATTTAACGATAACAGGTGCTACAGGTGGCCCATAGCCGCTCCTTCGACCTGTTCGTATATTTTGTTATTCCAACTGAAGTAATTTAACACGACTCTGGTAAGCTCAGCCGTGGAGACCTTTGGTTACACTGGCGATTTATTATGTTTTTTATGGATTAGCAATATTTACAATGAATATTATTAATCTACCGTGGCCATAATTTACAAGAGAAGAAAAAACTTAGAGATACTAGCGCTTAGGGCTTAAAGGGTCAGCGCTAGTTGGTCTTCGGGGCCCGTAGACGTGGTGTGCTCGTTGGCGGAGGAAGCCCGAAGATAGGGCCTTCCGCGGGGTCTCCAAGCAGAGCTCGCGTTTTCGGGAGTGCTGGCGGGCTGGGTTCTGAAGAGCTGCTGAGCGTGGGCTCCTGGGTAGCTTCCTTCAGGCTAGACAGCGGAGTGCTGGTGGGACTCGAAGCCGGGAGCTGAGTAATAAGGTGGAACGAAAAAAACAAGTTTAGATTTTAAATTTGTAATAGCGTGGAAAAGTTGCGTTTTGGTGTAGATAAGATTACAAAAAAATATGAAAAATATTGGAGCACGTCTTGAGGTGCCGCAAGGACGATAAAGTTTCATAAAATTGCAATTTTCACTATATTTTAAGTTTTTTTAAGAAGCTGTCAAATATTTTTTTAATTTCAAATACTGCCAAAGAAGCAGTTTTTATATAAAAAAAATACATACAATTTTTTAAAAACTTTTGCATTATGTCTTGAGGTGCCGCAACGAGCGGTAAAGTTTTATAAAAACACACTTTTGCAACTTCTTTTATGTGTCTCGATTATTTTATTTTATTTTATTTTATTCCGCACTCCACCAATAGTTGTTAGGCCAATTATAGGCGTCACTGTACATTATGCAGTAAAAAGTTTCAAATAGGCGTTTTAATATCAATAGAAAGATGGAGACAGTTTAACTATTGCATTGGCAACCGGGAGCATGAGTCATGGCCGGAGCGGATGTTGGGGGGGGGGGGCTTTACAGGACTTGGATGTAAGCACAGGGGAAGACAAAACCAAAGTAGTAGACAGGATGAAAATTAGACGAGCAAGATCAAAGAATCGAAGAGATCTCATTGATGACAGTCTTTATGATCAGATAAGCCAAAATAGAGGATTGTTTTTTGATGGAAGAAAAGACGAAACAATTGTTCAAGGAAAGAAAGGCACTAGTACAAAAAAGTTATTTCAGCAGAGCACGTTTCGCTAATAGAGGAACCAAACTCAAAGTTTTTAGGCCACGTAACATCTAAATCTGGCACTGGAAAAAATTTAGCAGACAGTATACTGGAGTTTCTTGAAGATAGAGAACACAAAGAACAACTTTTGAACTTTACTGCTATTGGGTATGATGGAATCGTTGTAAATACTGGACATAATATTGGTTTGACTTCTTTGATGGAAAATGAAATAGGAGGACCTTTATAATTGTTTGTTCCATGGAAATGAGCTACATTTGCGACATCTTTTTTGTAATTTAGATGTTAAAACAAAGAGACCCAATGAGTTTAAAAACGAAATAGCTTAGCAGCTGGAAAACTGTGCTACTTTGGTTACTTTCTTGCTAATTGAAAATAACCTTCTTCTTTTGGAGAACATAAATGATTTAAGTACAGATCAGAAGTATTTATTGGATATGTATATCGCTGTATCAAGTGAAAATTGTCAGCTAGATTTATCTTTAAGAAACCCTGGAAAACTTCCTCACTCCAGGTGGCTTAGCAAACCGTATACTTAGATTGTATGTGGCAACTAAAAATCCAGTTGAAAACCTTAAGACTCTGTCTGAGTACATTGTTACAGTGTATGCACCTGTGTGGTTTAACATTAAGTTAAAACTTTCATGTACTTATGGTTCCAAACATCTGTTTAAGCTTATCTCATATTCACAATATCTCTCTGATGATTTCAAGAACGTTCTAGACCCGGTTATTCAAAGAAATGGGTACTTTGTTGCTGCAGAAACTGTCCTTTTGTCCATGCTATGTGATAAGCACAAACATGTAATCGAACTTGGTTTACGATGTGCTTAAAAGCAAGAACAAAAAGTAGCGGCAGAGTCAGGAAGTTTAAATTTCCACAGATAAACTTTGACGCAATAGATTACATCAACATGATCTCATGGGCTGAAATGATGTCACTGAACCCCCCTTGGTAAAACATGTTTCCAGTGACTCTCTCAAACATTTTATACAGAAGACATCTGAAGCTCAACCAAATAGTAAAGTGAAGCCGCTTATCGACTTTCCCCTACTTCCTTGTTACAAGCAACCAGTGGAAAAAACTGGGAAACTGGTGACCGAATCGGCTCAAAATGTCTGTGGTTCAATCGCAAGAGAAGGATATATAAGGGCAACAATTGACTTACGTGAGAACATGCCAAAATTTGATTTAAAAAACAGTTTAATGTGTCAATGAAGTAGAAACAAAAATTTGCAGTTGTAACATTTGTAATTATTAAAGGTTTTTTAAATGATAAAAAAGGAATTTTCAATGTCTTTAAAAGTGTATTATGATATTTTTTACGTGTGCTCTAATAAATAATATATAATTGATTTGACGAGCTTTTATTTCAACCTTATTTACTACTATTTGTAACAACAACAATGGTTCGCAAAAGTTTCAAAATTAACCAAAATACAAACTTTTTGACATTAAAAGGTATTTTTTTATTATTATTATTATATTTTGTAATTTATAATTTTTTCAATTCTAATGCTTATATATGTTTTTACAACTATCTTTTCTAACATTATTTGTACGACAAAACCATAAAAAATAATTTATCAAGGTTTATAATTTTTCAATTTTTAAATTTTTTTAAAAACTTCAAGCTCTTGGCGGCACCTCAAGATGTAGTATAGCAACCAATTTTTTTTCTTCTTTTTGAACCTAAAAGACTACTTTTGCCCACTATTACAAAACTAAAATTTAAAAAAATATATGAAAGGCCGTTTTCGTTCCACCCTACTGAGTAACTCTCTCTGCCAAAAGGTTAAGGTCATTTCAATTCCCCCAACTGGGGGAGGGCTACTATAGGGACCTTCCGTCCCTCTTCAGCCAAGAACGGGAAACTCGGGATGGGTGAGAGAAAGGAGGGGTGGAGACTGGAAGAAGGGTCAGGAAAGGTGAAGAAATACTGTCCCGGCATTCACCTCAGAGAAGGTACTCTGTTGACTCAGGAAAACCACCTAAAAACCTGAATCAAGGCAGACGGTAGCGGGAATCGAACCCACGACCTCCCGAATGCTAGGTAGGCCTGCATCGCACTAGGATACGGAGCTCGGTCTCTCTCTGCCAAACGCATTACTATTTAAGGGGCTCGAGTCCTTTGTATTGTGCTTCCTTGATGCCGATTGGTTAAGGAGGAGGGGTAAAAGTATACTTTCATGCGAGTGGAGGAGTTTTGCGGCTAATTACGCGGCGCGATTAATTAGCGGCCAGATTTTTGCGGCAGATAAAAAGACGATTATTTTGATACCAGACTCGGAGAATTTTGGTGCTAATCTCCCCGCGTTGCTTATTGAATTTGTAGGCACCCTTATACTATCATCACAGTCTCGCGAAATTCGCGCACGGATGTCGTTTCTAGTTCAGGCGAGAAGGTGGACTCATTAAA
The DNA here is from genome assembly GCA_940337035.1 of Agriotes lineatus. Lineage (NCBI taxonomy): Eukaryota > Metazoa > Arthropoda > Insecta > Coleoptera > Elateridae > Agriotes > Agriotes lineatus. Next base: position 113,002,641 of record OW679197.1, on the reverse strand, counting down.
TTCCTCATATCGCGGCGCATGTTTTGATAGTACATAACAAGGTGTGTTGATTGCGCTACCGCTAATTATTCTCATTTAGGCTTTGAATTTAAAGGAGTCCAGTTGGCACGGTCTGCAAATTTCTTATTTCGTCCGAATAGTTTTATTTCTTGTCGCTCCCGGTCGACATTGAGTTTTGCCGCCGTTCTAAGCAATTTTCTGGCAGCATGGGCGCGAGGTCTGAAACGACTTGGAATTTCATTTTGTGGCGCACTGCGCGAGTTGAGCAGTCTCGGTAACGGGGCGGCTTTTGTCTGAAAGCGTTTCATTTATACTTCCTTTTGATTCCAAACACGAGTATACTAGGTAGCGGGATGTATTTGTTTTATTCGAATTTACGTTCGTATAGCGCTTCCTAACGCCGAGCTGTCGGCGACAGTAGTATCGTTTGCCCTGCAATAATTTATGAATGCTAGCTTCTTGTCGCTGGTACGTGCCTTATTTTCGAATTCCTCTTAGATTAGCCGAATAATATTTATGATATTTTTCCGAAAATTCTGGGAATGATGTGCGGTGTTGAGACAGGTGGCAGGCAGATGATTGAACTTTGTGTGTCCATCGGCGCTAATAATGACGGGCACCGCGGTTTCTATTTCAGCCTGCCTGTGTCATATCAAGAGATCTTTAACCCTTCAGTACCAGTTTACGGTATGTGAGACCGAGCACACACATGATGCAGTATATTACTTAATGTGCTAGCGTTAGTTTACCGCCCATATCACTACCTTCCTATATATTGCCATTGAAGATCCGTATACAGTTTTGAGTTCGTGCGTGCAGAGGTTTAAAAGTTATTTATAATTTCGGTTTCAGAGACCGAAGCGGGTACCCGAGTTGTTTTTATTTTTACCTTTGATATACGACCAATGTGAGGAGAAGGAAGTATTTTCTGCATTTTTTGGTAACACTGTTATACTAAAACATTATTATAGTCATGGCAGATTTTATGAGAAAGAACAGGCGCGACTTGAAAAAGACGATGCGAGATATAATAGCGGAGGAGGATGTCGACAACGCGTTTTATGATGATGTGCCATCGTCTGACGAAGATAATTTATTGGAAACTAGGGAAATGAACAGTGACACCGAACAGGAAATATCTGATGATGAAGACGTTAGTGAACAAGAAACTAATGCCATAAGATATCTCATTATTTTTATGGAGGTGGCAGAGGGGTGTCGGACTGCGAGACCGGTGCGGGTACTGATGTCTTAGAATTTTGAACGGGTGCTGGAGGGTTAAGCATTACTAATAGCTCATCAACCGGCACTATCGTGAGGAGTGATACTTGTCAGGCCATTTTATTTTTCTTTTAAATATAATATTTATGTGACCATTTCGAGCAGTTTCGGTAGAAAGGTGCGGAGTCTGCCTATATATACGTTCCTTTGAAGTCATAATTGATCGTATAACACTTCAACTATTTGCATAAAAAAAATTTAACACGCACGTAGCTGTTGGTTTTCTACAAGGTTCAACGGAACCGCTGTAATCTTTATGCCGCCGTATGTGCGGCTGTTTTGGTCCCTTGGCGTTTAAGAGAGCTGGTTCAAAACACAGTCAATGGGAGCAAGCAGGACATCTTCCAAAATAATTTTAACCTCTATCGCACTCTACCGATAAGAAGCTGTTGAGCCTGTTGAGTTGCATTGTGATTGGCTACATCTGGCAAGGGCCAGACAGCCAGCGACCGCGATAAAGTGGCTTGGAGTTTTTTCGAGAAGTCGGTTCTCGGCGAGCAGTGCAAGTAGCAGGGTGGGTTTTGGGTGTTGGTGTGATGTCTTGGTCGATGGAATAAGCCGCTCGTAATCATTGTTGAAAGCCGGTATGACTAATTGTTCCGTTTCCGGTTCGGGATTTCATCTACGAGTGGGCGAATTAACGGCCTCGCAGGTTTTTGTGGTCGCCAATGGTGCGCTGCACAATTCTTCCTGAGTAAATAGGGGACTCATTAGACGTCGCAGGTTTCCACCCACATCACGTCAACGACAGCTATAGCGATTGGTGCTATCCGCCTACTGCAATCAACGCTTCGCACCGAGGCCAAGCTGCCAAAATCGAAGGTATAATGTGCTTTTATATTTGTACAATAATCGTGCATGTTTTGCCGTCAGCCGGTCCATTTAAATGTATTAAATTAAGCATATTTGCTATCCGCCGCCTAATAAACGCGTTGTACACTCATTGATAAATGTAATCTTTGTGTTACAAGCCCGGCCCGATCTTTGAATCATGTTTTGCCGTCAGCCGGGCCATTTAAATGTATTAAATTAAGCATATTTGCTATCCGCCGCCTAATCAAGGCGTTGTACAGTCATTGATAAATTTAATCTTTGTGTTACAAGCCCGGCCCGATCTTTGAATCATGTTTTGCCGTCAGCCGGGCCATTTAAATGTATTAAATTAAGCATATTTGCTATCCGCCGCCTAATCAAGGCATTGTACACTTATTGCAAAATTTTAACCTTTGTGTTACGAGCCCGGAAATATCTTGGAAATTGTCCGTTTATGTTTTTGCTGCCAGTCGGCGACGCCGATTATACGTTGTTTTACTCGTACAGGGTTGAGTAATATTTTTAGATAAGGTGTCCTTAGCTGGGTTTTATTTCTTTTAGGTTTAGTCCATTATATGATGCGAGTTTGTTGTACACGCTGACCACGTCGGCACCGTTGTAATTTTTGGCCATGAGTTTGGCCTAATAGATCTGTTTACTGCATTTGACTTATGATTAACCCTTGTATTTGTGCATGCTTGTTTACAGGGTGATTTAGTCACTGTGTCAAGATGAGGCCTGGAAGGGGTTAATAAGCGTTGCAGGTAGGTCGGCGCGCTTGTAGCTACACTGTCGTCTCCAAAGCTTTTGTACTCGAGTATCTCACCCCGTTTAACCTTCAAGGTTCGGTTAAGCGTGGGTTACTCCAATTGAACCTTGTGGCGCTCATTTATTTAGTAACACCCTATACTTACCGTCACGCTGGCCTTGTGATGTACCGTTTCTAGGATCACGCCCATCTCCCTGAGCGTATCAAGCCGTGGCCTTTAGCCTGTTTTGTGCGATTTCCAGGGTAAGTGTAGACTTTTCCCTGGCATGTTTAAGTATTTGGTACTCCCTCACTCGTGAGTGTCGTTAAAACAGTTTGATACTGTAACATACTACGTGGAAACTGACTAAGAGATCATCTTTGGTTAACTTCACGTTCTTTAGTTTCTGGAGAGAACCTGCTGAATCCTTGACAAAAAGTATATTTTACTAGTTAGAGGCTGTAGTACACTGGTTAAATGTCTTGGCAAAGCATGTGTAGGAGAATTGGTCGCGCTGACAATAGGTCTCAACGTCACGCCTTCCCTATGTATCTTACTTAGACCATAGATGCGAGGAATTATTGCATTTCTGGGAATCAAGTGGGATTGATACTATCGGAGTGTCTTATGGATGCAGTTGTTTTTATTTTGAGAGAGTTAGTAGGATTACTATCTAGAATTTTGTAAGTTTTATCAGATAGTAGGGCTTCCATCTTTGTGTTATAATCTTCTGCGTTCATTACCACAGCAGCATATCTTTTGTCGGCTTTGAGAACGACAGTATCTTTATTATTCTTTAATGTTTTCGCTGCTTCTCTTTCTGCTTTACTGGTGTTAGAGCGGAACGATTTCGCTTTTTTTTAAATACAAGACACATGCTGTCGGATGATTTCTGCACCACTTCTGAGAAGTTTTTGAATTGGTGCTTCCACTCCACGTATTATATCTCCGACAAGTATTTGTTTAGGGGCTATGGCGAAGTTAAAAATTGTAGGTATATTGCTGAGGTTTACGATTACTTGGTTTGTAGCGAAATGTTTCGATGACTGCCTAGATCCTAGCTTATCATATTTGGCAGATATTTTACCTGTTGCTTGTTCTAGTGTATTGTGTGCTTATCTCGTGATGAAATAACTTTACCTTCCACACTTAGTAGACAAATAACTATTTTAGATTTAGAGTCTGCTGTAATCACTTAGCGTCTGAGTCTACAAAAAGTTTGGAAATATAATTTTGTTTTATTGACCATACCTTCAATTTAGTTGCTGACCTAATGGTCCAAGACTCGATGAGATACTAAATAATAAATCGATCTCATAAAATTAAATGGATGTAGTAAAGTGACCCTGCCCCATAATCTTTATTAAAGCTTTTCATTAAATTAAAATGGGTAACTTCTGCACCTCCTCTACTTCCACCAACATTTTCATTTGGATAGATCGCGATTAACGCTTGATGAATAATTTCTTTACTGCATAATATAAATGTCACGTGTTTGCAAAGCTATTACGCCACGTCTGCATAGGTTATGTAATTACTGGAATTAATGATTTAATAAATGCGTTAAGACGACTGAAAGTAAGCTGCTGCTAATGAAAATTTCATTTACCACCTGAAAAATTCATTTGACGGCATGTATGGTTCATAACTATTTCGAAATTGACAGGATAGAATTAAGCTGTATGAACTCATACAACAATTTTCTTTTACATAATAAAAAACTATAATTATTTGGAATAATTTGCTATTCAACAATTACTGCTAACTCACTTCATAGAACGTTCAAGTATTCGAAAGGGCAGATTTTGTTATAATAGTTAAAAGCAAAGCAATTAGAGTGAAGTTTTACACTTAGTTGCCAATCGCACTTATTGTTCTGAAAGGAATACTGTTAAAGTTTGAGCAACTTCGACATAGTGAAGTCAATTATAAAGACGGAGTAGTAATTGCTTTCTGGGTCCTTATGAAATTATATACAATTATACTTCTTTCACTATCGATTGGTTACCGAAGGCTTTAAGGGTGTTTGGACTGGAATGTATATTTTCTAAAACTGTATACTGTATAGTATGTATAGTCCGGCCGATTATAACAACTTATCAATGAATTAGTAAGTGAACATTTAGTTAAGCATTTCATACGTTTATTTTTACCAGCTACATTAGCTGGATTAACCACAGATAAAGAACTAAAATTATTATTATTGTATACCGGCTGGACAAAACAAAACGCCCTGTTTGAGGCCCGATAAATCATGTTATAGTAGAAATACAGATTTGACATTTTCAGAGCTGGTAAAGGTAGAATGGAAAATTATGTAGTCAACATTTAAATCATTAATTTAAAAAATAACAAAAATTACATTGAAAAAATGCTTTTAAAAGTGTACTTATTTAGCTAGTTAAAATCTAGGTATAGAAACTACTTCAACGTATGCTGTATTAGACCCCTATTTTGCATATGCGCTTCTCTTAACCTTTTCTTAAATTGCAAAATTGAATTTCTAAGATATTTCGTCGCAAGATTCTTCTATATTTTCACGCAATTCGTCCAGTGGTTCAAATGGCGTATGCAAATAAACCAGTTCTTGAAGTGCGTCCCAGCTACAGTAATCCAATGGAGTTACATCAAGTAAATTTTATGGCCCTTCATCAGCTACTAGATTTAGTGTGTTAAAAACCAAACTTAAGGTCCGTGTAAAAAGCATTTTTGAAAACAAATTCTTTTAATTTTCCTGTTCCGATATTTTTCAACAAACTTGTGTGAGACATGGCATCCATATTTTACAATGTGTCTTTGAGAAATATCACGAGATTCACTTCATTTTCTGATTTAGCAGGGGAGCTGTACGGTTCCCAACTTGGAAACGTCTTTTCTTATCCACCTGGTATAGATAATAAGACTATGCAGTTGCACTGAATGTATTGGGCTTAATTTCAAATATGACTTTTAACAACTGGGTCGCTAAAGCTTTTCAGATTAATCATTGAATGACATTGGTATCTCCCAATATAAATTTAATATTGCACACACTTTTTAACCAGTTTCTACAAGCAAAAATAGGAAATATGATCCTAGAAACAAGTGTTGAAAAACGGTTTGTAAAAAAGAATTTCTTATATTCATACAGCGACAGATACAAAGAGAATATATCTGTCTCTTCGAAGAAACTGTAATTATGTTATTTGTGGATTGTGAATAACAGCTGTGTTAAAACTAATCAGTGTCTAATTAATCACGGTAGGATTTTCAGAACTCTCCACTAACCTGGTATACTAAAATATCTAAGTTTTACTGAATCCAAAGAGAAGCATTTACTGCTTGACGAAATGAATGCAAATTATTAAAAGAAATCTTGCAGTGTCCTACGTATTTAAACAAGTCTGAATATGTTTCAGCAGCCACGCCTTTTACTGTTTTAAGTTTAATCTAATGTATTTCTAGATTTACACCTAAATGGGTACCTACATAAGAAGCTGTAAACGTGCGCTCTAAGTCAATTTGTTATAGACAAGCCCATTTCTATTATACTGACATAATGTCACATATACTTATGTGTTAACCATCCCAAAAGTTTTGGTTGTGCGTGTGGAAAGTCCACTATCAATCAGCATCACCAAACTATTTCATCCTTAATAAAAAATCAAAGATCAAGACAAGCCTTGAGGTACTCACAATTGTTATGTACGCTGCGCTGTTTCTCCAACAAGTTCGCTGAATAATGAAAGCACTGCTATGCCGTTTGCGGTTCCTATAATTTAGTGAGCGCAAACATATGACGAACTGCTACTTTTGCTGCAAAATGTTGGGTTTTTTTGACAAAAATAAGAAGCTAATTACATATCCTAATGTGCCATCTATTAAGCAACTAGTACCTAATTCCTAAGTCTTGCCAGTACCAACATCTACGGATGGATGTCTCGAATGAAGAACAGGTTGCTAGAGAGACGAAAGAATTAGAGCCGGAGATGTTAACTACTCATGACGAATATTTGCCACCCCAATGCGACCAATCTGTGACGAAGAATTAAGGGTCGGCCTTACCTGGTGGCGTAAGTTATATTTGGTATTTTGCCGGCTGGTAATTATCGGCCAAAGTTGACTAACTCGTCGGGGAAGGTCGGGGTTTCAGCAAAGCTGCAAAAACAGCTATGGGAGAGGGCGCCGGGTCCTTAACGTCAACAAATCCTTGGGTCGGACCTTCTCAAGGTAAGAGATAAATCCAGCAAACCAAATAATACCAAACGAACTAGTAATAGTATTTATTTAAAAAACAGGTTCTATAGTGCAAACATAAATAACAGCAGACAAATATATCGATATAAATAGGCATTAATAAATAAACACAAACTATCAAACAGATAGCAGAGACACATCAAAAAGGCGCTCCATAAGGAATTATAATAGAACGAGCTGCATAAATAAAATTGGTTGTTAAAAACAGTGGTTAACAGGTTAATTTCTGATGTTAAGGTTGCCCACTAAGGGATAAAATTAGTAAAGAGAAGCTCCGTGAGCCGGAGGTTCATACAAAACCAACCGCGTCGGAATAATTCAGGCGAGCAGTTAACTACCGAATCGCAGGTACAAATTACCACGCATCCTGTTAAGCAAGGTGCCGTGGAATAAAGCGATTCAAGCGACAGGCTAACCTTAACCCCGATCGCTAGCTTTATCTGGCTCTATGACGGTACCCAAAATTTAGAAGGGGCGAAATATCTTCAAATTGAATGGCCATACAGGGGTCGAAGGGATCTCTAAAAGAAACTCATTAGGCTTGTTATGACATTTCAAGTAAAAGGCTTGAATGCGCTCCTAACAGCAATAACTAAGAATTTCGAATTTCAATTACTTAAATTTTGGTAGTTAAGCGACCGCGGGCGGTTCAATAACCACAACTTTTCAAACAATAGAGGATTTAGCCTATAACCTCAAAAGCTGAGCTCGTTTGCGAGAGCCAAAATATCGCAGCAGTCAGCGCCGCGAAACATAGCTAAGCTGTAGCTCAGGTGACTTCAAACTTCCTATTAAATCAAAGCCCATAATACATTACAGGGCACGAAACTCGCAAGCTACATTTGACACATTCGACGATGTCGTATCAAAAAAATAATCGCTAGGGTAAGTGAATTAAACGTAGCTATCAACACAGCGAAAGGGAGCCAGCCTCTAATCTATCATACTATTAAAAAGCTAGTGCTAAAAATGCAGCTATCACTAAATTTATATTGATATTCACAAAACGTGACGATTTACACGAAACGCCCTACTTTCATCTATACAACTAATTGAAAATACATACACACACCCAATAACAAGTTCGTAAAATTCTCGTTGACTCAGATTGCACGTGGGAGAGGCTAGAGGCTGCGGGCAATCCCGTTTCGCACCTGGAGGAGTGACGTCGAGAGCCCGAGGAGAAGAAATTGCCAGCTTCCGTCTGCGGGGGCGGCTATCGCAGATGCCTTGGCTCGAAGTCAGGGGACGAACGAGCAAAATGCAGGTAGGCGACGCTCCCAAGCGCTTCCAGAGAATGTAGCGCAAAGTGATTTCCAATATACTCGCGTAGCCCAGGGAAAAGTTGGATAAAAATGTACAAATTCTAGGTAAGCCCCGAAGAGAAAGTAGGGCTATCGTAAACTAACCTGGAAATAAAAGGGAGCCAAGAGTGGTCGTGCATGTTTCAAAAGTTGGCTCAAAAATTCCGCGGAGGCGTTAGACGTAAGAATACTAATATCAAACCAATAATTCGAAAGTTTCAGATTCTTCACCATCCAATGAAGCTAGCCAAACCAATTGGCTTTCGGAGCACTACGCCGAGGGGCACACAACTTAATTGCACGAATTTTTTACTGGAAAGAAACGAGAAAACCAGCCGAATACCATTCAATTCAAGTTATAAAAAACTTCCCAAGATTTGGCAAGAGAACCTACAAAAATAGGCTGAAGTATTGAGTGGTCTCATTTGATAACATCACACATTTTAGACCAAAAATTTATTAACATCAGAAGAACATAGGGTTGCCTACCCAGTCAGGCAAAATGTACAGAATATTTGGGCGAAATAAATGCGAATAGTAGAATCTAGTTAATTATTTGAAATACTGCATGGGAAACCAGCAATTAAACGTAACAAAACGCTTATTAATAAAATACAACTGGTTAACTTTCACTAATGTATGCGAAACTACAAATTAACCGTAACAACCCTCATCTAATAACTCAATTGGAACTAAGTGATCTAATTCAAGATTTTAATTTTACAAAAACTCAATCGATTTTCATCGATTTTTCGAAACTGAGCGTGATTGTTGTTCTTCTACACATAGATAAGGAAACATCGTGGCCATGATTCGGGAGCTTGAAAATTAAAGCAGTCAGAAGCAGCTATGCTTCCAGTGGAACTATTCATAATATTAGAGCACCGCTGCCACCATGTTGTGATATATTCTATAAAACATGCGGGAAAATCAGATTAAATGTCTATTTAATTCCACGTACATTTAACATAAACATAAACAACCCCCCAGCCAACTAACTAATACAACAACCAGTTTTGTCAAGTTTATTAAATGGGCCTGTGAATACTGATTCATTCTTGCAAACTGAATTAAAGAGAACGAACAAACAAGAAAAAATATTTAATAATAGACACAATACGAAAGAATTGACACTGTTAATAATTGGTGATTTTGTATGGATTTCAGACATAAAACAGTATGATAAAAGTGGTAGAAATACGCAAAGAACCACATTCGTATATTGTAAAAACAGATAAAGGTTATTATCGCCGAAATAAGTGGCATTTGATAGACGCGCCTTATCGCAGCAAAACCGACAATAACGTTGATATACATGGGCCTGATATTTTGGAAAGTTTTGAGAATTCTGAAACAGCTACTTCTTAGGATGAACGACTTTTGGATAATATATCCCTAATAATGATTTATGAGAAAATACTGAGAAGTTAGTGGATTCAGAAGCATCGGTTAATAAACCAATGCGAAATATAGAACGACCAAAGTATGGTTATTTACAATAAAGGAAGTATTGGATTCACCCCAAAAATTATAAATTGAGTTTTCAACAGATTTTCACGTTTTAGAGTCCTCTGAACCCAAAAAACATATTTTTGTTCATTGGTCTGTCTGTGAGTGTGTCTGTCTGTGTGTGCGTCTGTCTGTGAAGAATATATCTCAAAAACAAAAAGAGGTATGGCGTTGAAACTTCATATATAAGTTTTGTGTACTATGTAGATGCGACAGCAAGCTTTTAAAAAAAAACCGCATAACCGGAAGTAGGTGTTTACTATTGTAATTTTTCAGTTTTTCGATTTAAAAAAATGGTTCTAACGATTTTTTCAAACTTTACATTTGTATTAGTACATTTTTAATGTCTATTGATGTGAGATAGGTGATTTTCCAGTTGAATACCTTTAAAATGGTTTGCTTTTGTTTCCTTTTGTATTTTTTTATTAACTCCTATTTTAAATAGAACACCCGGTATATTATTACATTTTTGAATTCAGCTTAAAATTCTAGAGAAAATATGTCTCTTCACCTAACGCTCTATTTTGTACCGTTTTTGTAGAACTTGTAAATTTTTGATATGATTTAATATTTAAAATTAAATTTTTGGCTATTTATAAGATCACTGTAAAAATAAGTTGTGTGCGTGTATCACGCCAGATTATTTCATTTATTTCCTTGATTAACTCGGGCTTCGCCCTCATTAATCAAATTGCAAATTCATGAAAAAAAATATGACTTTCAAAACTAGGTGTACAAATTACTATTCCGGCATTACATATAAAACTGGATTTGGTGTCAAAGTTTTTTAAAACAATGAGTAAAGAAGAGCTTGGACTTCAGTCTTTCAAAATAAATTATAACGGATGGAAAACTGAGAGGGGATTTTTGTAGAATACCAAATCAATCTGTTAGCACGAGATACAGAATTTGAAATGACATAAACGATTTAGAACATACGATTGCTTTTGAAAGAGCGATACAAAACTCTCTAAGAAATAAAGACATTTAAAGCTGTAAAGAAATTGTCAATGAACGTCTCAAGAGCTATCAAGCGTTAAACTGTAACATGAGCCTTAAAATATATTTCTTACATTTCTACTTGGACTTCATTCCCCCGAAGCATGGCGATGTTACTGATGAGCACGGAAAATGACTTCATCAAGTCATTTCCATAATTTAAAAACTGGAAAGTGCTTGCTGATTGTTGATGGACCTTAATATTAAAAATTTATATAACCCAGTAAGAGAGCAAGGTTAAAAGAGAATCGTTTTGGATATACAACTGCAGTACCCGTATCTAACGTTTTATTTATTTTTTTTTAGCCAAACTCCTTTCCTCAAACCTAAAGTGGTAGGCAGTGATATGTTTGTTTTGTTACTATTATCGTTAATCAAAAAGATAAGAAATTATATAGTTATTAAGGAAAAATAAAAACTTTGTTGTATTTTTAAAATATTTGTTTTTTCACACTACTTAAAATTATGTTAAGGTTAAAAATTGTACTTCAAAGCTGTTTTAATGTTTAATTAAATATAACTTAAATTGAAAGTATAAAGTTGTTACTTGGAAACCAAAATGCATTTCTTCCGTCAAATGCGGGCGACAATAAAATATAATATAGGTTACAAGACAATCAAGAAGAAGCATTTTCATTGCCTACGGAGAACTTTAACCAATCAACCTCTAATCCAAAGTGCGAGTTTTGCACACACCTCCCAGCTTATGAATGCTGAGGGTTTGCTGACATACGGCCTGGAATGTAAACACTACGCTATACTACAGGAGAGTTAAAGCAATATAAATGGCGGTTGTTGTTTGAAAATATATCTTATATCTTTGGAACATAGTTTTTGGCATCAAAACAGTTACATTAACTTATTAAAGATAAAATTATACCTTTGGTTTGTGTAAAAATTATGGTTTCAATGTGATACTGTAGTTTCATAGCGGATCGTAAATAATTTGAGTGTTTCTTTGATAATAAATATTAGCTACCACTTTAATTGCAAAGTCCTATCTCATTAAAAAACATTTGCTAATAATACAGCACCACCCCGTCCTCGTTCTAGATCGCTTTATTAAATAACTATCATATATCACCATGAACACTTCTTTCATGTAAGCACTTACAAATACAGATTTCGGTTATAAATTGCATGATACCATAATTCATTATTCGGAATTAATGAGAATTCTAAATCCGAAGTGTCTGTAAATCTGTTAGACAGAGTAATAGTAGCAATAAATTGGTAGGTATATCCGTCAGAAGTCAACTTGAATTATTTATCTCACTACTAAACATATATTCCTATTTAATATGACTTTGGGGATGTTTACTTGAAAGTTTATCTATATAACCAGCACCAGTATACACATCTTGCGAACTAAGTTTCGCAGGCTGTTTAAACAATGGGATAATTCTGCTTATTATTTGATTTCATCGTAAGTTTGAAAACGTGTCAGTTGAGATTTATTGAGAGAAGTATAGTGTATTTAAATGCGTAAGCTTTGTCTATTACGGCCACATGTAAAAATGTATAATACAGGATGTCCCAAAACGTACGAAAAATATTTTATAAGTCAATTGGGCGACTCATTCTAAACTCAACTTTAACGAGTTATTCTTGATTTTATAATTTTTTGGGCCAGTATCTAGGGCTAGGCTATGAATGGCATTTGTTTTTCAAAACAATTTAGCTTTATTATTGACAAACAATAATATTGTTTTCAGTGTTAACTGTCTGATTATTAAATAAGTTAAATTTTTACAATTGTTGTATTAAAAAGTTTGTTAACATCCCTAATTACGATGCCGAAATTATGTTTGAATGCGAAATACACAAATATTGTGTATGTGTATGGTTTGGTGATGGCAATGCTCCAGCGGCCCAAGCAGAATAGAGAAGAAGGTATCCTAAAAACAGATTAATTACACGTAAAGTTTTCACTAATTCATATTGGCAGTTAAGAGAACACTGGGCATTACAATCAAAACATGCGGCTGGCAAAGGTATTGTTTGCATTCAAGTAAACAATGAAGAGCAAATTCTAAATTTATTAGAAGATAATACGACATTAAGTGTGCAGAGAGTTTCTATACGTACTGGAATATCCAGAAAACCGGTTTATTATGCACAAATAACTACAACATTATTTTACTATAACCCAATGTTTTGTTAGGTTTGGAGAACAATAAGAAGGGAGCGTTTTCATCCATACCATTATCAAAGAGTTTAAGCTCTGGGAAATGATACAGAAGCTCGTTTAATAATAATAATAAGAATAATAATAATAATAATAATAATAATAATAAAGTGTCTTTATTGACATAAATATAAAAAGAAAGTTTTATACATCTAATATTATTAGTGCAGGGCGAAGTTCAGTTGGGCAACATAGTTGCAGACCGCTCCTCCACTTAACCCTGCACAAAAACTAAAAACTAAACCTTTAAGATTTTGTAACTGGATTCAAACGCATGAAGATACCCTGCCTAATATTTTGTGGCCTGACGAGGCCTGCTTTAAGACAGACGAGATTACAAAATTGCATAGTTTCCATGAAAGGGCAAGAGAAATGCCTCACTTAAGACGACGCTCTTATTTCCAACAAATAGTGTGAGTATGGTGGAAGGTTTTCTAGAGAATTCTTTGCCGATATTACTAGAAGATACCCCGTTAAATATTAGACGTGGAATTTGGTACGAGCACGATGGGGTACCCGCTAACGCAAGTTTACACGTAAGACATTGATTTAACGCACATTTTCCAGGGAGATGGATTGGAATAGGCGACCCAGTGGCATGGCTACCGCGTACTCCAGACCTAATTGCCGTGGGATTTTACTTCAAGCGTCACATAAAACGATTAGTTATTCTACGGAAATACACACTTAGAATACAAGAGGCTGCAGATACTATTCGCAATAACCCTTGTGCATCATCCGCGATGGGAACAATTTCGAAAATTTTTTGTGAGTAATAATAATGATAATATAATATTAAAAAAATTATATGATAAATTCACTTTGTACCAACTTAAGCAACCTACCTTAGAAAGCTCACATAACTCTGACTAGCTCAATTCTCGGCTGCGATACGGGTATGATAAATGTGGGATTATTATTTACTTCACTTTCGCATAAAGGTTTTAGGTTCACACTAAGAAAGAAGTATTGAGCTTCATTAAATTGTAATTTTTTTGTAACATATAATATCAATTTAAAAAGCTCTTTATACCCTCTTAACCTATTTCTGTTCGCGAATACTGGTTGTTAAAGGTTTTATCGGATAACTCAATTCACATTTCTAAAGTGTAAGAAATGTCTATTATTTGACACATATATGCAGTATAACATTAAACCGTAATTGACATTTATAAAATCTAACCTGTGGTTATTTACTTGGTTTCTTTTAACATTTCTACGGAATAGGTAATCAAATTTTCTTATTACATTCTTAGGAAGTTATTTAAGGTAGATTAAATTTCATATGTTCACTTAAACTCGCCATTTTGATACATTTTTGGTTGTTACTTAGCTGAAGAGTTTTATAGAATTCTCTGCGGTTTAGGACTGACCTAACAAGGAGAAGACAATCTTATGCAGCCAGGAACTGCTGCCTTGCTTATCGAGTTGAACTCCCGGTTAACATAAAACATTTTCGTCGTCAGACTAATGAAGCGCGTTTTGGGGGTGTGAAATTCCTAACGATATTTAGTGCTGGTCTAATATTATCGCCTACTTCAAATTAGGCACTTCAAAAGGCTTATCCGAGACTCCGTGTAACCATATCCAACCGAATCATTGCGTTTAGTGTTCAAGGACAATAAAGAATTGCAGGTGAAGTAAAAAGCTAAATCACCGGTGTATGTACAGCTGATTGCAAATAAAAGTGGGACAAGTCTTGAGACTTTTTGCATTTTTAATAACGTGTGAAACTTTCTCTAACTTATATTTCCGTAGGTGAATACATAAAATATTATTAAAGATAGAAGCATAAGAAAAGGAACATAATTACGAGTATTTAATATGTTATTGTACTTCATATTACAATATTACATATTAGCTGTCCCAGTTTTATTTGAAATCAGCTGTACCTACCAGTAAATTTGTAACTGATTTTTCTATTATTAGTATGCCCAACGAATTAAATCTATTTGCCTGAAAAACCATTACAATATAGTAGAATGCAGAATTAGATTAATTATAATCTTATAGGTTGGAGGTCTTAAATTCATATATCCTTTGAGCTGTGAACGAACCCCTAGCTTATTCGGCGCTGGACGCTATCAAGACCCAGGTTGTTGTTATTACAAAACAGGAAATAATTTTTCTCTTTTATTTTAATTTGAAAATTTCTTCATTAGCCCTCTATTTAGAATTAAATATTAAGTGAAAATGGTGCAACCTGTATTTCTTCTAAGTACTATAAGTTAAATAACTTTCAGGTTTTGTTACAATTCAGACTTAGTGTATTTTAATAGTGCTGACTGTGGAAAGCTACAACTTGTATGAATGTTAATCACAAATTATAAAATGAAAAACAACTCGTTAGTCGTTGAGTTCAGAATATATGTTTATCTAGACCTTTTGACTCTAAATGAGTTATATAATTGATGCTTAAAATATATCTGGTAGCTTTTGGGACACCCTGTATATCTAACTTATGTAATATATAATCTTAACTTTAAGTAACTAATTTACTTTCTGTCAATAAGAATCCAGTTACGAATTTAATATTTGATATAAATGTTTTCATGAATACAAGGGTTCTCCTATATTGTGTCCTACTATCTATATAGCTATTGATTTTTAGACTTATTTTTCTACGAATTGAAGTTCATTTAAATACAAGAAATGGAGCAACCACAAAACAACGGAAAATAGCATTATATAAAGTAATTCCCGAAAAAACTTGATGGAAGGAGATTAAAAAGACAGAGAGACGTGGAGGTCGATTGTATACAGAAGTGAGTAAAAATTATGCAGTAATTAGGGGCTAGTTGTTGTGCTAAAGGGCATAGGTTCAATTGCTATTGCTTTACACACTGAGCACTTAAACTTTTGCGATAGCAGGGAAATGATCCAGTTATTGATTATGTAATCCTAACCACATAACATAGTATGCCAGCAAGGTGGGAGAAAAGCATCTATGGGCCAGTATCCAAATGAAAATCAAATGTAGAAGTGAATCTTCTTTAAGTAAAATAAACTTATTACAAGAGCAACGGCTAAGTTTAATTAGTTAACGATATTCTTGTTTTTCAGTGTATTTCATATCTATTTGCGCAACAACAATAAGTGTCACTTATTTTTTTAAAATTTATTTGACCAGATCAGCGTTTATTTCGTTATGCATGGTTTTGTTATATCTAATGTCTTATAATAAAACTGGTTATTAGCTTACGCCTAACTAAATATTCCTGTGTTTTTGCAAATAACAATTAGTAATTAATAACCTACACTGCACATAAGTGTTTTATGACACCATTACCCCTTCAGTACCCGTTTACGGTCTGTGAGACCGAGCAAACACATGATGCAGTATATTACTTAATGTGCTAGTGTTATTTTAGCGCCCATTTCACTACCTTCCTATATATTGCCATTGAAGATCCGTATCCAGTTTTGAGTTTGTGCGTGCACAAGTATATTAATGATGCATTATCACACATGTATTGTACAAAATTTTATCTACGACTGCCTAAAATTGAGAAAAGTGCATTAAGAGAAATGTCAGATCTGTCATTTTCAAAAATATTTTAGTAGGCAAATGTCATTATGTCATTCATTTGACACTATTTCAGTTACGTAATGAAGTCATGGCTTCATTACGCAACTGAGTTGTGTAATGAGCTTCATTATCTAACTGAAATAGTGTCAAATGAGTGACGTAATGCGTTACTTATCCCACTGGAGTAGATAAAAGTTATTTATAATTTCGGTTTCAGAGACCGAAGCGGGTACCGGAGTTGTTTTTATTTTTACCTTTGATATACGACCAATGTGAGGAGAAGGTAGTATTTTCTGCATTTTTAGTAACACTGTTATACTAAAACATTATTATAGTCATGGCACATTTTATGAGAAAAAACAGGCACGACTAGAACAGATGATGCGAGATATAATAGCGGAAGAGGATGTCGACAACGCGTTTTATGATGATGTGCCATCGTCTGACGAAGATGATTTATTGGAAACTAGGGAAATGAACAGTGACACTGAACAGGAAATATCTGATTATGAAGACGTTAGTGAACAAGAAACTAATGCCATAAGATATCTCATTATTTTTATAGAGGTGGCAGAGGGGTGTCGGACTGCGAGACCGGTGCGGGTACTGATGTCTTATTAGAATTTTGAGCGGGTACTGGAGGGTTAAACTTTCTTTTGTTTTTAATCACTCTCACTGTCAGGTCCTATAAGTATATGTCCTGAGGGAGCTTTCTTTTAAGTCGAGTGTGAATATTGCGTGATTCGTTTCCGTAGTTTCTTGCACTTGGGCACTCGTAGATGTTTTTGAAATATTTTTTAGTTGTAGTTTTTATGTGATAGGAGATTGTTGGGAGATTGACTTCACGGTGAAGTTGTATATTACGTACAAACCAAGGAGCGTTGAAGACTATCCTAGTAATTTTATTTTGGAAGGTTTGTGTCACTTATAAGTATTATAATATTTTTATTATTAATTAATTTAAATGTAACCATAGCAATAATTCGTAATTCTTTCCTTACTGAAATTTTTTGAAATTTCCGTATTTATACCTGTTTCCCAAACAAGTAAGCCTACATACGTGTTACCAAATACCAGACATAATTGATTTCTTTGCAGTCACTGGTATAGCCCTGCAAAAAGCTGCAGCTTTATGTGGGACACCTACGCAGTTCTTTATTAATTTTCCTTTGATCAAGTGGCTTTGACCAATACTCCATTGCGTGCATCTCAATTTCCGCTGCGACCACCGCTAATGTAAATAGCGTAACCGACACAATGGCACTAATGTCGCAATAAAATTGAATTGCACTCAGGCCGCACCTAAGATAAAACGATTATAGATTTATTGATCCCGCTGGTAGAGAATTTAATTGAATAACATGTTTCAGGACATCAAAAATTGCTTATTAACGTAACCCGCGCTGAGAACCTGAGAACCTCTGGGGCTTTGTAGACATGACAACTTTTGTACTTTGGGATTTCGGGAGATGCTCCATCGTCACACATTAACGTTGTTGCCTATTAATTAGGCGGTTTTAAACATTATGCAAAGTAGGGCAAATTAAATTTTAACCCTCGATTTTCCATAAAATATAGTTGGGAAATCTCGCGGATGTACTAGTTCGCCTTGATCAACCTTTTTGATTAAGTTATAATTAGTTGGAGAAAGCCTCGAAACGATGGCTTTCCTACACGTGGAAGCGATAATAAATGCTATGTGGGAGACGATTCGCTGAGCCATTAAAAATCCTCATTATCAGAACAGCATTTATTTACTCTAGACGCTGCGGCTAGCACGGTTCAGTTCTGAAAGTTCTTGAGAGATATTCTGCTACATTAACGCTCATCAGATCAGTACGTTCGAGTAACTAAAGCGGTCCAGGAAAACCAAACCACATACATAAAATTACATTATCCGCGCTGCTTTCATCCATTAAAAGAACGAAGTTGCTCCAATTATCTCCAACTGAAACGTTTTCTACGAATTCCTGGGGGCATTCGGAACTGCACAAGCAATTACGGAATGCCTTCGATGTAGATGGATCCAAAATTAAATATCCTAGTATTTGAGCATATTAAAATTTGAACGTTAAAGGTGTGGGCGCATTTTCAGTTAATCGCGTTCCTTTCGAGCAGAACTTGCACATCATCGTGAGATTATTTTTCCTGGTTATAAAGGTTCGCAGCAGTCTGTTGCTTATCCATGTTTACAGTTAATTGTGGGTTTACATTTATATTCATTGACTCTGGAGCAAGAAATACTGTCATCATGACACGTAAAATTAATGATTTTTTCTTTTTGGTCTGAATAAATATACTATAAAATATTGTTGTTTACGTCTAATAACTTAAATAACTATTGTTTTACTGATTTCCTTATCGCTATACTGAACCGGTATGGCGGTATGGAAGAATAGTGGCTGTGGACCAGACTCTTGAATACACTTGGCGATTTAAATTATATATGTACAGGATGGTTGCAAGAAGCACATGCTCAATATCCCCAAAACGGTTAACGTTTTGACAAGAATTCCAAGTAAACGAACTCTAGATTTCTTCTACAAAACCAACATAAATGTTGAACGGTATTTACCATGATTAATGAACCCATTCTTACATGACCCGGATGTTCCAATGTTTGGTAGCAAGGTAGTTGCTCTTCTTCGCATTGCCTAGATACAGTTCAACAAAATCTGAATTAAGTGTTCCCAAACAGATGTATTGACTGTAAAATGTCGCTATAACATCTAGACTTATCTCTACTTTATTACTTATTTATTTTATTTATTTCGCACTCAGCCAACAACCCTTAGGCCAATTATGGGGACTTCCAACCCCACTAACGACTGTCATGATGTTATTATGACATCCGGGACCAACTATTTCCGTGGCAGCCGTACCACGAGACGCCGAGCGAAGCAGCCGTGGAACTCCCATCCAAGTTTTGTCCAGAAAGAGCGTTGCTTAACTCTACTGATCGAACGTGGACGCTTGTTCAAGCGGGGTTGCATGAAAATGAGACCGTACACGAATATATTTTCTGAGAATTGTGAAGAGCTGACACTACAAATTCAAGAAAAAGTATTCTGAACCGCACTAATAACTATTAAACGTATTCAAAGATTTCTTCTACCTTGAGTATTGCTATCAGTTTGAGCATTTATACATTTTTAATACAATAATTCTATTTACTACTTGTTATTTTGCCCACAGTCTCAACAATTCGGGTATAAGTTTGGCAAATGCTTATCGTGAACTAAAGGTATAGGTGGATGTGGCATGTGGAACCTAGGAAAACGTCAACGGTAAATTTTGCTAAAGATCAACGAGCGGTTCGCAGCGTTGTATTTACTATTTTGACAATATTAACTTCAATGCGGGAACTTTATTTTCCATGAAAGCAGTGATTATGATGGCTAAATAAATACGAAATTGCAAAATATTGCGCTTATCTGAAATAGTTAACTTTGTCAATTTTTGTTATAAATAAAAATAAACTGCACTGAAAGCGAAAACATATTGAGTTATAATATAGCCAAAAGTCAGTGATGTTTGTCGACAAATAACAAATTTTATAGAAATTGTTAACCTTTTTGTTTTTGAACTTTTCTTCTATTTCTTGTATAATGCTTTTATTACATTTAATTTTATTTACTTTACTTAATCTTTTAGCTTCTCTTCTTGTTTGGTTATGTTCTTCATCTATTTTCCTTCCTTGTTATAATACTTTCAATCTCAGTTGTTTCTTATTCCTTAATTTTGCATTATATTCGTCATCATGCTACGCTTTTCTCTTAACTTTTTTTAGTTGGTAATCCTTGCTTCATTGTTTGGACGGCGTGTTATATTTGATTTTATTGCTCTTCAGCATTTTTGTTTACTGCCTATCTCTTTATTTCCTTTTCAATTTATAATAATATTATTCTTCCACTTTTGCTCTTTTTAATTCTTTTGTTTGTTCTTTCCTCCTCGTCTCCAGGTATCTCCCATGCTCTCTTATAGCTCTCCTTTTTATTACTTTCCTCCTCTAAAAGACGAAAAAAAAACACCTTTCGAAATTTCTTCAGATCTTCACGTTTCAGGGTACCTAGATGTAGAAAAACAGGTTATCTCAATTCCATGTGTCTTTGGCTATCTGTTGCCGGTATAAGTCAAAAACTATTACTTGCGAGAAGACTATATTTTTCATGCTGATTATATGCCTTTCTGGCATGTATCTGAAAAAAATTGGATAAAATACATACAGGACCTTGACGAAAAAGTGCATATTTTGGAGCCTGCATATACAGGGGAGAACGTTAAAATATAAAGTTTTGTTTATTATTGCTTTCACTGAAAAATAGATAAAAGCAATAATTTGCTCATAGCTCACGCTTTACCCTTGACGAAAAAGGGACCCTACAAATACAGCTTAAATGTGTGTAAAAGGACTGCGAATAGGTGCGATGTATTTAATACAGATGACGAAAAGATAGTTTTCTCAATTCCGTCTGTATGTTTGTCTGTTGCAGGTATAACTCAATAACTATTTGTTGGAGGAACATTATATTTCGCATGCGGATTTTATTTAGTGACACAGGATTACTTCCGAGGAAAGTTCTGAGTAAAGCCCTTTACAGATTTTTTTCTTGTTCGCTTTTTTATTTGTTGGTGAGTGTACATTAATTGTTTCTTCATGGCTTCTTGACTCCCATTGTACACATTCTCTCCGACATTGTTTTACATTTTAACACTGTACGCTTTACTTCCTCTGATAAGATAAATGCAGCTCCAAATGGTCTATTTCCTGCTTTTTGTTCCACTTTTGAAAAAGATTCTATGCTTATTAATACATAATTTTTTAACTGCTTGGTTTCTTGTAATGGCATTATACCAATCTTATATTTTGCTATTTATATAACCAACATTATCAAAGCACCCTTTCAGTACTTGGATACTTGGAATGCGTTGATCGTTTATATTACGCCTTATTTGTTATGGTGTCGTTACATCCATCTCTCCCTGGTCGGCGCCTTATTCCGTCCATGGTCCTTTAAATTTGTAAAATGTCTGCTAATTTATTGTATTTCTCGCACCATACTACTGGTTTTCCCTTTTTACTTCCTTTTACGATACAGGAAGTATTGGATTCACCCCAAAAATTCGAAATTGAGTTTTCAACAGATCTTCACGTTTTAGAGTGCCCTGAACCTAAAATAGATATTTATGTATTTAGTGTGTAAAGAGAGCCATTTTGGTATGAGGATGCGAGTTTCGTGCCGAGCTGCAGCGAGGCGCAAAAAAGCAACCGAATACCAAAATGGCTCTTTACACTCGAAATACATACAAAATTTTTTCTACGGTCCTAAATAAATAACAAAATTGTTAAATAATTGAAATTTCGATACACACCATTTGATGAAGTCGTACCGCCGTTCATAAAGGCCGCGCGATTTGGCCGGCAACAACACTCGTTGGTTGCTGTCTAGGTCGCTTCAAATACTTCAGGCGGGGTGCAATTACCTTTAGATTCCATCTTCAACTTCACAAAAACTCACAAACTTAATAAATCTGTTGCGTGATGATGGACGCACCGTGATGCAATTGTCAATAATTTTAGCCAGTTCCAGAAAAATGACGAATTAAATTAATAATCAGGTTAGCCATGGCGATGCGTAAAGTAAAATGAAGTGACGCGATTATTTCATTAAGACATTGTTTACGTGGTTGCGATGCTAAAATGGTTACTAGGGAAAAAATGTGTGAATCGCTAACTTTTCGCATTGACAGTGAGCGCTTAATAGTCAGTTTTAAAGGTGACCGTAGAAAATAGCTATTTATGCAACAAGTGCTAAAAGTCGACTTTTATGCGCGAGACATGAAAATTATGAAACGAAGCCGAAGGCTGAGTTTCATAACATGTCTCGCGCATAAACGACTTTTAGCACGCGTTGCATACAATATTTTATCTACGACCTTAATTTTACCGTTATTAATCCATAAATATCGATTTAAGAAAGGTTCACATCTGCGACGCTGCGTCATAATGAATAGTAGCCTACGCCGCTGGCGATTGTTTGGCCACGCCCGTGCTGTCAAGGTGAGTTACGAAATGTAATTATTGATACTCCACATATGACTGTATTCATTACATAACGCTTTAATTATTTCAAAAACGCTTTACCTGTAACGCAAGAAGCAACTAGAATAGCTTTACAACTTCACTTGCAGATCGAAATTGTAGTTTTGAACCTCGCTTCACTTTTAGCACATGTGCTAAAAGTAAACAGCTGATTTCTTTAAACACGGTAAACTATAAAACGTCACTTTTAGTGAAACAAGCTAGCGCTAAAAGGCCTACTTTTAGTAGTGGTCGTAGATAAACATATTTTTGTTCATTGTCTGTGTGTGTTTCTGTAAACAGAATATCTCAAAAACGAAAAGGAGTATAACGTTGAAACATATATAAGTTTTGTGTACTATCTAGATGCGACAGCAAGCTTTTGAAGAAAATCGCATAACCGAAAGTAGGTGTTTACTCTTGTGATTTTTGCAGTTTTTTTAAATTTTTTCTAAAACGGCTATAACGATTTTTTTCAAACTTTATTAAATTTTTAATGTGCGTTGATGTGATATGGGTAATTTTTCAGTTGAATACTTCTAAAATGGGTATCTTTTGGTTTTTTTATCTATTTTTTTTATTAACTCTTATTTTAAACAGAACACCCGGTATATTATTACATTTTTGAATTCAGCTTAAAATTTGAGAGAAAATTTGTCTCTTCAACTAACTCTCTATTTTGTACCATTCTTGTAGAAATTGTAATTCTTCAAATTTTTGACTACATGCTTAAAAATTAACAATAAAATGTTTGGCTAATTATTAGATCACTGTAAAAGGAAGTTGTGTGAGTGTATTACACCAGATTTTTTTCTCTTCGTTTGCTCCTTCTTTTCTTTGTGTTTTGCTTTCTCCACGTTAAGTCGTCATTTACAATATGTATTTTTATGGAAGGGTGATTAGCTCAACCTTGTATACCAATGTTCGTTATGTTATAATTAAATTTTAATCAATTTAATTGCCCTATTTATTCAATTTGTATATTCAAAATTATTTTCTGCTAGCTCCTGTAGATACACTTGACTGAAAATCAGAGCGGATTCTTTTTATTTAGATTGCTTATTCTGAAATTTGATGTTCCTATTTTAATTATGACAATTCAAAACTTCTGTCAAATGGTACGTCAAACTAGTTTTTGAAAATTCAATTACAAATACTTCATCGTTACATTTGTCATACGACAATCTCAAATAGTCACTTTAATCTATATTTTCTTTCTGTTCTTATTTAATACCTAGATTCATTTACCTTTTATTGGACTTAGTACACTCTCCTCTACTGAAACCAATTCGTCTAACTCTGCAACTGATCACACCACAACTGCTCCACTCAAAGCCACGGTGAAGGCCTCAACTGACAACCGAACTGCCAAAATGTCCAGAATCAGGATTCAAATTAACATAAGAACCTAGTTTGTCCCAGGAATCAGCATATACAGCTTCACCAAAGTACCGGTCCAAATAGACCTCAGTCGTAGTTGCGTTACTTTAATATTCAATCCAAATTACTCATTTGAAGTCCGTTACAGCTTAGCACCAAGAACCCTGACCAGAGACAAGCCACCAGACATCACTTGACAATTCCCACAAACATGCTCACTCTGCCAACGACTTCCATGCGATCCTCTTCCCTTGTAAATCGTTCCTTGTTATCCAATTCAATCGATGCAAATGTAAAATGTAATCTTACAATAAACTTAATTTAGTATTCCTTTCCATTTATTTGCTTTTGTAGATTATAACTGTTTTAGTTTGCTATTCTCACCACATTCTTTATCTTCCTCCATATATTTTGCATACTTTCCATCCTTTTAACATTTTATATTTTATTTTTTTCCACACCACGACAATTTTATTTTAAATGTTAACCCATCTATTCACCAAACATGCTTTTATAAACTTTTGAAAGGGTTTATTTATTAATTTCCAATTACAAAATTCGGTTACATGCTTTTTGCTTCAAAATTTTCTATATCAATAAAATACATCTCCTTAGCGATCGAGCTTATTGTTTTAGTCCATCACTATAAAAGCTTTATTATTTGATTAATACCCACTATGTTTAAAAGTATATTTCGAAAAAGTATTTGTCATCAATTTCCACTTTCATTTTAGATATTAAATTATTTCTGTTTCTCAATCACCTTCATTTAATTGAATTATAAATTCTACTTCCTTTCCATTCTAAATGTATCTTAATAATTTTTAATATCCATTTCACATGTAAATTCATCCCCATTATTTTCAATTACTGAATTCTTTTAATCTTAATTTTTAGACCCCTGTACCAATACCATAACAGTATATTGCCCTTCCGTTTCATTTAATTTTTTGCTCTTTCCATTATTTCATGCCAATTTGGCATTTCGATAATATAGATTTCGTCATTTGCCTTAGGTGTATCTTGCATTTGTGTTTCTAACCCAATTCCATTTAAAAAAATACTTTTTAAACAATATGTTTGTTGCCGGCTTCCGCTGCCATTACTGGATTGATTTCGTTGTCCTTCCTTCTTTTCCCCACATTTCTAAATTTTCTTATTTTTTCAGTCTCGTTTCTAACCTAGTATCTGATTTTTCTATATTATCTTTCTTTGCTCGATCTGCCTTTGCTCTGAAAATGTTTAATTTCTATAGTATTTTCTTCCATTCTTGGAGTAGGTGGTCTTTATTTATTCTTATTTCGTTTTGTACCTCGTCTTTTCAAGATTTCATTAAATGCTTTACTTTGTCTACACTTTCTTTTGTTATCGCTGCCCACTTTTTCTTATGGGCAATATATGCAATACTGTATTTCTCTTAAAAGCTCTTCTGCGGCTTTTGGTTCCCATTTGTCCTGTTTTTTATGAAGTCTTGCTATTTTATGATCTTGCACTGAATTATCTGTGTTCACTCTGTTCGCTGTTAAAATGTCGGTTTGTCACTCATATTGGATTGAATTATTTCGTGTATTGATTATAGTTATTTCTCGGAAAACTAATGGTAGTTTAACAAATTTAAGAAACCTTATATAAAAGTATTAAATCACTTACCAAAAAAGGAAATAATTTGTATCTAGTGCGATAATCAAATGTATGTATTACCATTAAAAATATGTATGATACAGGCAACTTGCATAAATCAGTAATTTTAAATAATGGCGAAGTATTTTATCTAATTTCATAAATTGCCGAAAATGCCAGTCCGTCTGTCTAATGTTTGTCGATTTTAAACATAACACCGGCAAAATTATCGTCATTGTAATAGAATGCTCAGCCATTTTATATAATGATCGCAGGATTCCCGGCAATATGTTATATTATGTTTTAAGTTGGAAGTTCTGTTAAATAAACCCTCATTGCTGATATTCATCTCTAGGCTTGTGTGTCGTTTTAGCTTGTTCAGTTTAGTTTCAGCCTTCAATCGTGTGTGTTATAAACATACATGAGTTAACCTATCTCCCGTGATGAGTTCACCGGTCGTTGCTTGATGCCGGTGATGAGTTTGCCTACCTTAAATACCAACAATTTACTAGGATCATGAGTTGGCGTACGCCCGCATTAAGCCCATTGTTCAATGAATGCTAATCTTTACTTTAAAAACTATATTCCATAAAATGCCTACAACTCAACAGATAATATATGTAATGCCTAGGCAACATATGAAAAATGCTGTTAAACAATGCATTTTATAAACTATCTAACTGTGCTATGCATTATATAAACCGCCTAGCCATTATATAAAATGATTGATCTATACAATTTGCCTGTAATATATATTACAAGACATTACTAATAAAAAATGACACGGAAGAAATTAAAGTTGCCTAAAATGTGCGCTGTAACCAATTTAAATCCTCTTCATTTATTCGAGCGTTTAAAAATACTGTTATCAAGAAATAAGTTGTTCAATACAGTGTGCCGCATTTAAAATGAAGGTGTGAATATTAAGAGGTGACTCTTTTGAGGTAATCAATTCAAAGGTAAGTTGTAAACCCTGCGTACTGCAATCTCGCGAATAGGGCCATTTCTCGATATGTCTAGCATTGTAGATAAAAAGCAGCTCTTAGAATGAGCTACTCAGGATTTAATTGTGATCCTAATGTAACGAGTTCAAACTTAAATTGCTCTTATTTTAATAATGTTGCTCAAGTTTACGCAAAGGCCGAGGTTTATTCTTTAGTTCCGATTAGAGCGAAAAATAAAATACTTTTTTAACAAAAATTTAAACAAAATTAAAATACAAAATATTATGCCGAAGCTCGGTGCTCGGTGTATTAGGATTACAATTGTATTTTGAATAGTTTTCTAATAGCCCATTTCGATATCTTCAACGACCACAAATATCGAGAATTTGCCCTATTTTCAAGGTCGCAATAGACTGAGTTTTCAACTTGCATTTGAGCACATTACGTCAAAGGTTGATAGTATAAAGTTGTATGTCTGTGAAAAAATGCAGATGGTGACTCGTAAAAATAGCGAAAATATCGGGCTGCTATAATCTGGAATGCGACACACAGTATAAAAAGTCAAGCGGAAAAATGATTACACAGAAACACACACCCACACATAGCAAATTTTTATATAC
Source organism: Agriotes lineatus (assembly GCA_940337035.1). Taxonomy (NCBI): domain Eukaryota; kingdom Metazoa; phylum Arthropoda; class Insecta; order Coleoptera; family Elateridae; genus Agriotes; species Agriotes lineatus. The sequence goes on along the minus strand of OW679197.1, from coordinate 112,975,387 downwards.
CAATTTCTATTATTTTTCTATTATGATAACTTTCTTAATTTCGCAATATAGATGATTATAGCTTGTGTAGGTTTTACAGCTTTTCTATTTAATGTGTTTTAATTGAAATTACTTATTGTGATTAGCTTATTAACAGTTGCTTATAAAAGCTCGATAAAATTGGCTATTTGCTCTTATTACGCCAAGTTTATAAGAATTATTTGTTCTGCACGTCGCAGGTATTACTACAGAAAACGATAAATGTAACAATTTGAAAATAAATTTCTGTTATTATGATTCTGCCATAAACAATTTAAATTTACGTAATGTATCAACAATTGTCTTTTTTCAACTTTCTTATTTGCAACCGTGTAGGCACTGTAGAAAGTTTGCATATATACAGGGTGTTAATTAAGTACGTAGACAAACTTTAAGGGATGATTCCTTGATCAATTCTAAGATAAAAAGTTTCACGAACATGGGGCCTAAACGGCTTCGTTTTCAAGATACAGGGTGTTGAGGTTTAAACAAAAAAATTCTTTTTTTCAAAAATCTGGAAAATTCCTAGAGGTATTCTAATGAAACTTGGTGTATGATAGTATTTCATAAAGTGGCATTGTTTGTTCAAAATAAATTTAATTTATTTCCACCAGTGGCGTGCATAAGGGCCATCTCAGTTACCTAATTTTAGAAAAATCTAATACGCCACTGTTTTTTAGTTAATACGACAAGTTTTTTAGTTTCAATGGGAAACTATACAAAAGATGTCTCTGTTATTTTTTTGATACAATAAATCTTTTTCGAAAAAAACGGAAAAATATGTAAAAACAATTTCGTTCATGGAACTTTAATGGGATCTAAACGGCTTTGTTTACAAAATACAGCTTAAAGAAGTTTTTAAAAAATATTATTTAATGACAAACAATCTTACAATAGCTATAAAACTTTTGGCTAAAAAACAGTGGAGTACCAGATTTTTCTAAAATAAGGTAACTGAGGTCGCACCGATGCACGCCACTGGTAGAAATAAGTTAAATTTATTTTGACTGAACAATGTCACTTTATGAAATACTAACCTACACCAAGTTTCATTAGAATACCTCTACGCATTTTCCAGATTTTTGAAAAAAAGGATTTTTTTGTTTAAACTTCAACACCCTGTTTTTGAAAACGAAGCCGTTTAGGCCACATGTTTATATGAACTTTTTATCGTAGAATTAATTAAGGAATCACTCCTTAAAGTTTGTCTACGTGCTTAACTAACACCCTATATATTGAGTTACCTGTCGTAGCTGCGGAAAGATTTAAATATTATATAAAGCGTCATGGATTTTTAACAATCTTCTATATAATGACTTAAGTATACCAATAAAGTTCTAAAATTGATAGCTTTACATTTTCTACTAATTTAAATATTCTGGTTTAAATCAACGAGAGATAATATACAGGGTGTCAGGAAAGTCAACCGTGTCACTTCTGGAGATGCTAGTGGACGCTATATGGAGTCGAAAAGTCCTAATCCATTTTTGGTTCACTTTCGTGACACCCTGTATTTTAAATAACAAACTGCAAAACTGAAGTAAAAAATATTTTTTTTATAGCAAATGTTAAAGTGTTCTTTAATCGACTCAAAACAAAAGGTCAAGTTTTACTTTAACATCAAGGGCAGATAAAGTAATTTAATTTTTCGACTACTGACATCGAAAGTAGATTTTTCTCACTGTCATTTGACAACAGAAAGTTGACATTTGCCGCTGAGCGTGAGTTTTCATCACTTTGCCGCTCGCCGAGCGTTTTGGGTTTCCGCGTGAATAAAATAGGTAGCCACGTCAGAATGTTTCCTTGACAATGCCCGTCATTTGTCGAAATAATCGCGTCACATGTCTAATAAACTGCGCGAGTAATGTTAACTTGGTTGTCAATTAATATTTGCAATAAAATGAAATATGATATTTTCCATTAATAATATGCTCAGTCGTCGAAAAAATAGTGCGCTTGCCGCTTTTGCGTGATTGCTGGTTTCGGTTTTGACTCAACCAGCAATATTTATGCGCAAGCAGCAAGAATGCACTTTCAGCTCTTAACATACAATATACTATTTCTAACTTTTATTGAAATTAAATATTACAGCTTCGTATTACGTATCCTAGCAACCCAATCTAGCTACTGAGATTTTAAAATGTGATTGACTTTCCTTATTTTCTTTTGTAATTGTTAAAGTTCTTGCTATAGAAAAAAAATGTATTATACACGACGATAAAGTTATTACTATCCATTCTTGAATCATTAACGTCCCGACTTCGTCTCGACGTTAAACGATTCACTCGTGGATAAAATTTAACTTTATCGTCTTGTATAATAAATTACTAGTATTTTTGCAACTCACGTTAACCAAATTGTATTCCCAAAAGTTACTTGTTTTTCAGTTAACTGGAAGTATTAACACGTTAATCGCCGCAATACAAATTCAGAAATGGGTTTCAAGGGCCACTACGTAGAAGAAACAATAAAACATATCTAATATTGAAACGCCTATAAATAGGCAACCAAATACGCTATCCAAGGGGTAAATGTGTTGTTGGGTATAGGAGGCCACGTGCATTAGGCAAAGCATGTAAAGTTACGCACAATGAGAAGCTACCGTGAATCACACGGCCACGAAAACTTTTCAACGTGCGATGCAAGTTAGCATCACACGGCGCTGTAAATAAAAAGATAGAGATGCACGTTAGCTTCACGTGGCGATTAAAGTGTTAAATCAAGCATGAAATGCGTACATTGTAGCTTCATCCATGTAAGTTTATTCACATCATCGGTAGTAGATGGATCTATTTTATGTGTAGAATTTGCACATTTCAGAAACACATCACAAAAGAAACTTTCATTTCCCCTGAAACTTGTCTCCGAAAGTATTTCATTACGGTCTTGGCTGTCAATAGACAGTATTGTGCGTAAAGTAGATAGTAAGGTTATGGGTATTTTGTAGCTCAAAGGGTATTCAAATCCACCGTTCCTTGTATACGCTTCAGGCGCAAACTCTGCTAAAGCATTTTAAAGAATATTTACCGAAATGGCTCACATTGTGTGCTCTGGCCGTTCCTATATTATAATTTCTTGGAATAGCCCTTCTGAAATATTGAGTTGTTGAACTAAGATAATCGGTAAAGAACATTCAAGACTGTGAAATAGAGGTCGTCAATGCTTATAACATAACCAGTTATATAGGGTGTTCGTTGGAGCGTTTCGTCGAAGCTTAAGTAACTACTTCATTTCTACTAATTAAAAGAAAATGTCAATGACGGCGTTATCTTAAAGGTGAAAATCTTAAACAGATCCAATGAAAAGTGTTAAAATCTAAACATCATGACCTCGAGTTTAACGAGCCGTTACGGAATTTTGATCCAACTATGTAAATAAGTAACTTTTATAGCAACCCTTGTGAAGCCAGAATATAAAATTAAATACCAATCTTTTTAAGCAATTGTCCTGAAAATCATGCATTACTGTAAAAATTTTAAGCCTTCATTGTGCACTAAAGTAGCACTAAAGGGTCTGGATTTTTATCTTTACGTAACAAGTCCGGAAAGTTAACGTTTTGATTGGTTTGAAATATTTGTTAGCTGCGGTCACCAGATAAATCAACTACAGACATCTCTAGATTTTTTATGAAGGTGTAAGGATCAGTATTTAGTTATAACATTAAGAAACACAGGTACCTAAAACAGGTTGTATGTAAATCATCCGGAAACGACCTTTACAAGGCTCGTAAGTTTTCATGCCTCGCCTTCGGCATCGGCCTGAAATGTGCCGATGCGTCATCTAAAGATATTCTACCGGGCTTGTTGCGTAAACTACCATGTTTTAAATTTATTATTTAATTCGCATATTTATGTGTATGATATTTACGACTAAGTTAAATGGTGAGATTACGTCGATTATTATATATTTTTTTTATTACAATTTTTGTTGGGAATCACTCAAATTGCTTAGACATAAATTAGTGCAAGACTTTAGTAAGTAAGTAAGTTCATTTAGGTTAATGATGAGAGACGAAAAATTAAACATTAGTTGGGACAGATGCAGAATTTACGATGCTGTAGAGGTCACCAGGTGTTTTTCGTGCAGTGGATTTAATCAGAAAGCCAGCGAATGCAGGTCAAACAAAACTTGCCAAAAATGTTCAGGGCCACATTAGCCCAGTTACATTAGACTGAAAAACGCAGCATCTGCCAAAAAACCCACGTAAGCTGAAATTTTGCATACACCTTAATTTGGACATTACAAATAATGTCTCAAAAGTCCCCATCGATATCGTGTTTGCGTCTTGAGTTATTCAAGGTCAAAGGTGACAGAAATAAGTTTTTCGCAAATATCTCTCTTTCTATGGGTCGTATGACTTTTTTAGTTATTACAAGAAATGAAGACTAGGAAATTCTCTACAAAAAAGATTATACAGTTTTTTACGTACAACTAACCATTCAGTAAACAATACACTGTTAAGTTTTGTAGACGGGCTTAACTTCCTTTTACGATAAATGATGTATTGGATTCACCCCAAAAATTCGAAATTGAGTTTTCAACAGATCTTCATGTTCTAGAGTCCCCTGAACCCAAAAAACATGTTTTTGCTCATTGGTCTGTGAGCCTGTGTGTCTGTGTGTCTGTCTGTCTGTGAACAGAATATCTCAAAAACGAGAAGAGGTATGGCGTTGAAATTTGATATATAAGTTTTGTGTATTATCTAAATGCGACAGCAAGATTTTGAAGAAAATCGCATACCCGGAAGTATGGTGTTTACTCTTGTGTGAAGTAGGAAATTCTTAGATGAATACTAACAAACTGCTTTATTAAATAAACTGGCTAATTACAATTACGATATAAGTAAAAATGTACACATTGCAGCTGCAGAAATTGTGCAGTCTTTGCAGAATTGCTTAGCTGACGTGCTTACGTACCGCATTAGCAGGGTGAAAAATTCTAACGCACGGTTTTCTGTTGATTTCCAACGGTTACAAAAATATTGCGATAAGTCATACAAAATAGCTAAATTATCTGCAAATGCAAATGATTGGAAACATTATAAAGAAATCAGAAACAAATATAGCAATTTGACTAAAGAAAAGCAAAATTGCTACTATGAACACAAAGTGAAAGTCAAGGCGACTCAAAAAATATGTAGAAAATTATTATACATAGAATTAAAAATTCGGAAGCAGAATTTACACCGAAAAGCATTATATTTCAAGGAGTAGAGGTAACCGATTCCCGTCTCCGGCAAATTCCTTGAATGCAATTGCTCGAAATCAATTGCTCGAAAATCAAATTGATCAAATGTAACTTTTCTCGAAATACAAGTTCCTCGAACCGCAATTTCTCGAAAATATTTTGCTCGAATTTATGTGGTCTTAACATCTGGAACTCTATTTCAGCATTAAAGAGGGAGCAGAGTTTGAACGAATTACGGATAGAACAATATGTCAGCGGTCAACAACACACCATAAGTCGAAGAATATATCGTGATAATGCACACAGATTTTTAAGATTAGTGAATAATTTTGGACATTACAGAAATATCTATGATTATGTCCGTTGAATAGCACATAACATATCATATTAAAAACATATATTTGGTTTTTATAATTTTTAACTTAAACACATGCATATACCTATTTTTTATTAATAAAGGTTATAATTTGTAATTTGTTTTTTTTATATTTGATATTAACTGATTCGAGTTAAGGCTATTTCACAACTTTATTTTTTCGAGCAATGATAATCGAGAAATTGCTGTTCGAGAAACTTGCAATTCGAGCAAAGTCACATTCGAGCAATTGACTTTCGAGCATCTGATTTCGAGCAATTCGTTTTCGAGCAATTGCATTCGAGCAATTTACCTAGAACCACCGATTCCAAATAGCTGAAAATTTTAACCAGTACTTCATAAATAGTATTTTCGACATAAATCGTGATGTACTAAACACCGATTTTGAAGAGGCATTCATACCTGATCCTGTTACATCTTTAAATTTAAAGAGATTTCTTTAATCGATCTTGAGAAAACAATAACGAGCATAAAAAGAAAGGGTAGCACAGATGGCATTTCTGTTCAGGTTCTAAGAGATGCATTTCCAATCTCTGGTAAAATTAATAAATTAGTCGTTAAAGAGTGCAACTTTCCCAGATTCTTGGAAGAAATACAAAGTAATTCCTATCAGAAAAGTCGTGTGTATAAAGAAATGTGAAGAATTTAGACCAATTAATACGTTGCCGGTGTACGAACCAATTATAGAAAAAATTGTCAAAGACCAATTGCATGAGTTTATCGAAGCAAATAAGATTCTAAGTGGCAAAGAATCCGGATTCACAAGTAAGCATTCGCATGAAATCTAGTTTTAGCGAATTGGAAAAGTGAACTTGATCAACAGGAAAGTGTAGTGAGCCTGTTTCTAGATTATAAGCGTGCTTTTAAAACAATCGATAGGAAAAAATTTATTTGCAAAACTGGACAAATATGAAATACAGGGAATCGAGAAACAATGGTCCGAGAGTTATCTATCTTCGCGAATCCAAAGCGGAATCAATGGAAATTCTTAACACTTTGGGGGTTCCTCAGGGATCCGTATTAGGTCTATTGCTATTTCTACAGCACATCAATGATCTGGAAATGAATGTCAAACACTGCTCGCTGAATTTGTTTGCTGACGACACATTAGTTTGGATAACTGCTGAAATACTACTGATGTCCTCAACAATATAAATACAGAGCTTGAGATAATAAAACAGTGGTTACAAATCAATAAACTAAAATTAAATATATAAATGAAGTGCATAATTGTGTCAAATAAAATTAATAGTGACAATTTAACAGGTGTCATTGTCAACCAATGGCATTATTCAATTTAAAAATAAACGACCAATCGAACGATTATTTTAGTGACAGTAATTCGAGGAGCTTTAGCTATTTTTTAATGAAAAGTTAAATTGTCAAGACGAATAGGACTCTAGGTCGAAATATTTCAGACAATTTTTGCTCTTCAGATTGTCTTGTTTCTATTGCTTTACAAAATAACGACTCGTGCAAGCAATCGTCGCCGCAGAAACTCGTATCTGAATCGCAAAAATTATTATCGGCAATATTTTGACCTCTCTTATTATTACTGAAAATATAACTGTTAAATTAAAAATAGGCGGTCTAGAACTAAAACAAATGCCTAAAATTAAATATCTGTAAGTTATTATAGAGAATAGACTTACTTTTCGTAGTTATCTAAATTTTATCATTAAACAAGTTGCTAAAAAATAGGATTTTTAGGAAGGATAGCTAGTAAACTAAGTATTAATGCTAGAATTCTACTCTACAGAACCATTATTGCGTCACACTTTGATTACTGTGTAAGTATGCTCTTTCTTTGTTACGTAGTGGATTTGTAAAGGTTGCAAAAACAATGTGTCTATTAATTCTTCACTCTGTTTCATTTTTGATTGTCTGTATGTATTTTGTTATTTTGCTTCCTCTGTTTTATATTTCAGGGTTTTCTGTTACTGACAGTGTCCTAGGCGTTGATCGCTTGTTTCAAGAGTTTTTCTTTAACTATAAGTATTTATCTTTTCGTCGCAATGTCTGTCAATGGCTGCCCGGGAAGGTAACCGACTGTTCACGGTGAGTAGCTTCCTTGTGTTGCAATCAAACTGCTTCAGTTCCAAAAATATCAATAGGCATACAACATTTTAAAATATGCATATGGCTGAAGCCCGTGCCTTGTGCATAATAATTCTTGACGGTGTTATAAAAAAGTTTGAATAACTGATAACCGGTTGTCAATTAACATATATTCTAATTTATAGGGGAAATAAAATTATTATAATATGCACACACCGATATATTTCTTTTACAAAATAAATGACAACTTAAAAGTAAATTAAAGGACGTAAAATTCCACAATAGGCAATAGTAAATTGATATTAACCAAATTCGTTACATTTCTTTAAACGTAGTCTTAAGATAAATATTTGAGTATACTATTAGAAGCAACGAATTGAAATATGTTGCAGTAGTAGTTACACTTGGCTATTCAGCAACACAATCTTTTACCATTATGTAATACATTGTTTACGAATAATATGGTGGTTTAAGTTGTCTATAAATGGCATGAAAAAACTGCAAACAGTACTATGTCAGGCGTTTATTACGCTGTGATATAAAATTAGTGTTATTGTTTTATTGTTATTAATAACTATGCATAATAATAAATATTAATGGTGGTTTAAGTTATTATAAATGACATTAAAAAACTGCAAAGAGCACTATCCATCACCTTTATTACATTATGAATTAAAATTAGTGTTATTGTTTTATTGTTCATATTAATAACTACACATCAAACCAAACATGCAAAGAATTCATTACTAACTCTATGCCCAAAAAGTAGAAAATGCTATAATTACAACCGATCTACGTTTATTTAAAAAAAAATTAGTTTCGATGGAATTGCTATAAACATGATCCAGTTGTATTATCCAAATATACTGCCGACTGTCCCTAATAACGAATTCATCTATAAAAGTGGTTTATCTAAATCTTAGAAAATTGCTCAGGCCACAACAGTTGCTGAAGTAAAAACAGGAAAAGATTAGTGTTTTACTTATAATAAGGAAAACCTTTGAGAAAGTAGTTGACTACTACTAATTAAAATATTTTTAGCCACATACAATTTATGGGAGTAACATTGCTTTCTCTTTAAAATATTGTTCTGCTCATAATTATGTAGAAGATACACAAATTTATTACACGTTTAATGTTGATGATACCGACTTTTCCTGTCAAAGAATGATTGACGACCCTAGCTCATTTCTTCATAATTCTATGTCACTCTTTGCATGTAAATGTACATTAACGTTATGTAGCGCTTCTGCTGTTTTCAACTTGATTATTTATGATATAAATATTTACATAGGCATTCCTCTGCAAGTATATTCTGTCAAATATAACGTATCCACATGTGAGATTTTAAGAACATATAGACGAATGGATCAAAAAGTTGTTACTAAAATTCCTTCCCACTTATATAATAAAATTGCATTTGAAACAGTTATTCATAATCTCAATATTCGATTTAAAGGTCGTATAACACCTTCTGTCTAATATGAACATAATTCAAAGAACACCTTCTGTACATAGGAGTTTAATGTTAAAGGATTATAACTCCGTCCCAAAAATGTTTAAGAAAACCTTAAAGGACAAATGCAGAAATACTTATCGCCGCCCTTATTTTTTTATTTAATTGGAGATTTTATTGCTGTTCACATGTTAAATTCACGTCCTTTTACTGGTCGTATAAGAAAGGCATCTTTTTTATAATTTGTAACTGTACATTTTGTTAACAGTAATGAAGTTAGTTGTTATTATTATTATTGGAGAAAGTCTTAAATATTCTAAAATAAAGAAACCCTCTTCATAGAAAGCAATTTAAAGAGCTGTGAGTCACTTGTTCTACGAGTATACAGGGTATCTGTAAATCTCTAGACAGCTCGCAACATCGTTAATAATAGAGATATCTAAAAAAAACTTGTTTCGTTTTAAATGCTATAGCCCAGTGGCCAGGTCATGAAAAGGGGTGGTTACTTGTTAAAACGTCATGTAGTTTTGGATTTTGGATATGTTGTATGTACCTAGGCCCTTATTAAAGATCCTAGTTTTCTAATTTGGCGCACCTGTGCGCTCCTCAGTACGACCACTTTTGTGTCACTTTTTTCGGTTTTTGCTCGATACCTCTTTACTGGTGCGTTCTACAAAGAAATTGTTCGACCAGTTTTTGTAGAGCACACAATTTGCTATAATTTACTTTCATATTTTTTTTCTAAACCTCATTATTACCGAAATGACGAGCCTCAAAAGTAAAAAAGTTACGAAAAACGGAAAAACACGGTTTTTTAACAATTTATTCCACTGACGTTTGGCCGACTTTTAGTCATCAAACTCATTCAGATATGATCCACAAGAGATTCTATTTCGTCATGTATATAGTGGCTGTGACACTACATCGGCCCCATTTGGACATGAAAAAACCAAATTTTGCAGTGTTCTTCAGAAGCCCCCTAATTTAGTTGAAGTAGGAAGTGCATTCAGAGAGTCAGAAGCTACTCCTGACCAAATTGGATAAACAGGTGAGCAATTTTTCGTAGCCTTGTATGGTGGGCACGTAAATGCTCAAACTCTTGGCGGTCTACACGGTCAGCTTTTTGAAAAATCTCTGAATAAAAGCAAATTTCACCTTGCCAGACTGTGACACAAATCTTTAGCTCCGGCTATTTGTTTCGTCATTCAGCCTGTATATGTTCACTCGAGTTATGAATTGGTGTATTTCAAATGATACCAAACTTGCTTTGCGCGAGCTCTCTGATTTCGGTTTTTCCAAAATAATTCGTTATCATTATACGCCAGCCGCAGCGGTCTTTTTCCGTCCGCGATTTCATTTAACTTTCGCTTTTGGTTGGAGCAACACGTTCCAAGAAGGCATATTGTGTGCTATATTGCACCTCAATTATTTAATTTTGTTTGTGGGCTGATGACTGAAATTAGGTATGTTTGCGCTGCTTTGTTTGATATTCAAGTTTAGTAATTTCTCTTTGTTTATTAACTCTTAAACGCCGTTTTAAACGACTTCTTATTTGGGTCTCCTGATCGACGACACGTTTGATGTCATAATTGACACCGTAATTAATTACTTGGGCCCGCAACTCTTTTCTGGAATGTTATTTTGAGCTTGCCAGTTCGTAACAAGGACTGTCCGTACCATTATCAATTTCGGCCACGAGGTCGGTGCTGCCGTTGGCATGGAACGCTAAGATAATCCTGGACCAATTCATCGCCTGCATGCGACGTTTTTTGCCACAATCCAGGTTAGTCTTATTTCAACGTTTGATGTTAACCCCGTCCGCCCATGAATTGTTGGCTGAATCGATTGCAACGACGCGACGCTTCACCACCACTAACAAATTTACAAATTACAAATTTAATCTACGTTAAGACGCAATATATTAATTGTTCACAAATCTAAGATTTACAAATTTAATCTATTATAAACTGCAATGTACTAATTGTTCACAAATTTACGATTCACAAATTTAAATTTATTACAAAATGCTCATTTGAATACTTATTAAGAATTTTTGTAAAAAGTGCCCTCACGCCATTTTACTATCATTACCGAGATAACGGTTAAAACATATGACAGTGGTAAGCTTACTCCTTCATTGAGTTGTGGTCACATTCAATCCAAGAGCCCAAAAGAGGTTCATATATTTTTTGCTGTGCGTGCTGCATTTCAGCATAAGTAATATACTGTATTTAGACATTTTAACACTATGACAATCAATTTAAGGACTTAATACCGATGTTGCAAGGCAACTACTAATTGTTAATTAAATAAACTTAATTGTTTGCTATGATCTTATTTATTTCTCGAAATCTGTGATTTCTGGCGCCCTGTTTTTTATTAAAAGAGCTTGCAGCAGTACAGGTGATGATAAGAATCTGCGACCTAAGGCCACCGAGATTGAGTTAGCTAGGTCACTGCGGTGAGTATAAACATTTCAGAGCTACCGTGGTGTATAAATGATAAGGGGGTTGATCTGCGATTATACTACCATTGATTATTATTAGTAATCGATCGCAGGTTGGATTCTTTATTGTTTCAACTGCCACCACCACAAGATGCACCCCGGTATCACGCATGTACCATCAAGTCCAAACATTGATGGGCAGAGAAAAGAACCCTTTGGATTGTAGCTGGACGACAGGCAGGCGAAGGCTGACTCCTATTAAAACAAAAATAAAACGCTGCACCAGATTCGTTGCTACAGACTATTTTTTGCTAATGTGAGAAAGGGTGTGCTAAGGCCTGCAGCTGCAGAAAGACTGGTTTGCATTACTCTATTACTCATAATAATTTCTGTGGACAATAATTTCTAGATGTTCCTAAGATTATTACAAACGATGATAATATAGAGGAAGCAGCGGTTCCAATAATTGATCAGATGATCGCCCAACAAAATGAAGACATTACATTTTACATTTGTTATAGAAAGTAATGAAGGTGACGCTACAAATAGAACCAAAAGGTCAAAAGTTTAACGTTTCTATATAAAACATTTTGTGCGCGGTACGGCTTATTTGTATTAATCTGTATTATTATTACCTTGTATTTTGTCTATTTTTTATACAAATACCTATCAATTGGATAGAAAATTATTTTGTTTTGTTTTTAAATTGAACTAATTTATTTCTTTTTGTTTCTATGTACTCCTTATTTGTAAATGTATTGCTTGAGCCAATTTATATACATATATATTCCAGGTATTGTGGTCTTTTTGTAATTTTTTATGCACATATCTATCATATGGCTGCAAAGTGTTACTCATTTTGTCTTTAAATTGAACCAATAAACCTTTAAGATGATGGACCCTGTGTTTTTTGTGCTAGTTTTACCAAACTTTAATAAATGTGCTTTAAAGCTCTGTATTTCGGTAACTATGAGGTTTAGAAGAACATGTTATGGGAGTAAATTGTAGCAAATATTGTGCTCTATACAAACGTAGCGGTTTCTTTTGTAGGACGCACTAGTAAAGAGTTATCGAGCAAAAACCGAAAAAAGTGACAAAAAAAAAGTGGTCGTACGGAAGCGCGCACAGGGGCGCCAAATTAGAAAACTTGGATTTTTAATAAGTACCTAGGTACATACATCATATCCAAAATCCAAAACTACATGACCTTTTTTCAGGTAAAATGTACTTGGCCACTGGGATACTAGTATGCAGCCTACAAATTGTCATAAATCAGTTTAAATCGCGGCATCCTATTTTTGCGCAGTCATACAAGACTTTTGTTTTTAAACGGAACACCCCGTAGATATTTGAAATCAGACGCCATGCATAAATTATAACTTTGGAAGTTATTATTTTCTAAATTAAGAAAATATTTAACTAAAGTAGATAGCCCGTGAATTACGCAACATAACTAGCAATTGAACAAGAAACGCAAAAAGACCTCCACTCCAAAAAATGTTCATGACTGAATTAACGCACTAAACCTACTAAAAAATTTAAAACAATAATTTTAAAAATGAAACAATATGAGTCTCATTAAACAGTTCAAAACTACAATAAAACAGCTTTCCAGGGATGTACCATATAAGCCAGTTTTTTAAAAGTAGTTTTTTAAAAATCAAAAACTCTTACAATACAATTCAAAAAGAATTGTCCCCTTTAAAAGAAGTTGTTTCTAATTGTTTTACTACGTGTGGTGCAGTAAGTGGGCCATGAAGAACTTTTAGAGTTAAGTGGAATTTCGTTTACATTTCTTTTTCGACTGTTAGTGATTTTTCGTAAGTCATGGCCACCATTACGTAATCAGAACAATCAATCTTATACTCAGCCAGTACATGCAAATATCCTTTACTCCGACACAGTAAAAAATTCACCTGTCCCTACCGAAGATATTAGCCTTAAACAATTCCTAAACGAGTTTAAAATCATGTTTAACCAACTGTTACAGCAAAGCAGCATGATATTGAATATGCTGACAACAGTCATCAACAAATTGGTACAATAATGGCTAAATTCTTGAAAATTGCACTGTGGAACGCCAATGGCTTACTAAATAAGAAACTGGAAGTGGAAACATACTTACGTCTTCATAACATAGATATACTATTAATTTCCGAAACTCACTTCACTACAAGAACTTACTTAACTATCTCCCACTATACAATATATCACACGGATCATCCAGACAATACAGCACATGGAGGTTCAGCTATCATAATTAGAAGCTCTATACAACATCACGAATTGCCCTCTTTCAAAACCGAATTTCTACAAGGAACGATAATACAAGTCAAGAAACTTCCAGCACCACTGGTTATAGCCGCTACATATTGTCCACCAAGGCACAATACAACTAAGCAAATGTTACAACCTTTTTTTCGAACACTCGGGCCAAAATTTCTAGCAGGCGGAGATTTCAACTCGAAAAATACACACTGGGGTGCTCGACTGACAACGACAAAAGGCAGGGAATTGTACAATCTTATTACTGAAAATCATTACCAATTTATCTCAACTGCGACACCAACCTACTGGCCGACAGACCCAAATAAAACACCAGATCTGCTGGATTTTATTATTACTAAAGGAATTGCTTCTAACTATATGAATATATCACCCAATTACGACATAACATCAGACCACTCCCCCATATTACTAACTATAAGCGCAACCATCATATACAATGAACCTAAACCAACCCTCGCTAACAAAAGAACAAATTGGGGAACTTTTGCAAATCATATTGACCAACATCTGAAATTAAACCTAAGTTTAAAAAACGAAGATGAATTAGAAAAGGCAACTCACCACCTGATAACCACCATTCAACAAGCTGCGTGGAATGCTACTCCACAGATTCACTATATCAAAGATTCTTTTAACATTCCCCTTGAAATAGTAGAGATAGTTAGAGAAAAACGGAAAGCTCGGGCAAGATGGCAGCGTAGTCATAGTATTGCAGACAAAACTATCTTTAATCAATTAAACAACAAACTGAGACGCCGACTTCAAGATATACGTAATGATACTTTTCAGCAATACTCAAGTTCACTTTCAGCACGTGATAATTCACTCTGGAAAGCAGCTAAAGGAATCAACAGACCTAGAGCACACTTGCCACCCCTACGAAGTAATACAGGAACTTGGGCAAGAACAGACAAGGAAAAGGCTGAAGAGTTCGCGCAGCATCTACAAAACGTCTTCGAACCACACTCTAATGAAATTGACCAACATGTTGAGAACTACTTAGATGTCCCACTACAACTATCGCCTCCCATACGTAGTTTCAGTCAAGAAGAAATCGAAACACAGATTAAACGTCTAAACAATAACAAGTCGCCGGGATGGGACCTTATAACCGCAATTGTCTTGAAACATCTACCTGAGAAAGGAATCAAATTTCTACAACTTCTCTTCAATGCAATAGTACGACTTACATATTGGCCCTTACCACTTAAATTTGCTCAAATTATTCTTATTCCTAAACCTGGTAAACCTCCTAGTCAAACAGCTAACGTTAAAACAAATAAACAAAAGTTCATTATAAAACGAATGGCTCCCAAATCATCAGTTCGGGTTCCGCAACGAACACTCGACGATTCAACAATGTCATCGGCTGACGAATGTAATAAGCAAATCACTGGAAACCAAACTCTATTGCAGCGCAGTGTTCCTGGATGTGCAAAGCGCATTCGATAAAGTATGACACAGAGGTTTACTCTTTAAAATAAAAATACTCCTTCCGCATCAGTATTACCTTTTGTTACGTTCCTACTTGACTGATCGTTCCTTCCAAACCAAAGTAGGCAACGAAACCTCGCAACTAAAACAAATAAATGCTGGTGTCCCACAAGGAAGCGTACTTGGACCTATGCTATACTTGCTTTTCACTTATGACCTTCCAACAACACCACAAACGACCTTGGGGATATTTGCTGATGACACAGCAATACTCTCCTGCAACGAAGATCCAGCAATGGCATCAAATCTCCTCCAAGAACACCTGAACTTACTAGAAGTCTAGCTGACCAAATGGCGCATAAAAGTCAATGAAGATAAATCAACTCACGTCACTTTTACTACAAAACGCGCAACATGCCCTACAATTTCTCTTAACCACACAACCATACCTCAAGCTAATGAAGTCAGGTATCTGGGTATGCACTTGGACAATGGACAGACGATTGACTTGGAAGACACATGTCACTAAGAAGCGAAAAGAAATGGATCTAAAACTAAAGAGTATGTAGTGGCTCACAGGAAAAAGATCAACTCTCACGCTGGAAAACAAACTACTGCTGTACAAATGTATAATTCGTCCTATCTGGACTTATGGGTGCGAACTGTGGGGCAGTACCTGTGAGTAAACTATTGATATCATACAGAGATTTCAATCTAAAACACTTACGATACTATATAATGCACCATGGTTCGTATCGAACCTCACATTGCATACCGACCTCAATATACCGTTTGCGACAGATGTAATTAAAGAAAAAGCCAGGAAACATTACGAAACACTGGAAAGACATCCCAATGTTACAGTCATCCCTCTAACTGAACAACCGGAAGCTAGAAGACTAAAAAGACGATGGCCGATAGATTTAACAATATAAAATAGTGGTAACACCAATGGGTGTCTTCCTCTTCATGTTATATTTAATGATTACATACCATTAGCTCATAGAATATTATTGTAAAAATTATTCTGATTGCTAATAAACCTTAGAAAAAAAATGGCATATTTTAAGTAAAAGAAAAAGTACAAAATTTTAGTTTTTTTACTATATCTACTAAAAATAGGCTTTTTACCAATCGCTTGGCGAACTAAAAGTGACAAATTATAAATCAGCGTGCTAAAAAGTAGAATCAGCTGTTTAATTTTAGCACATGTGCTAAGAGTAAACAGTTGATTTGAATTTACCTATTTTAAACTGGAAGTGAGGTTATATAGTTATTCCAGTTACTCCTTTTGTTACAGGTAAGTGTTTTTTTTTATAATTAAAGCATTATGTAGGGTATAAAGTAAAATGTGTACTATTATTGTCACCTTTGCCGGCTACTTATCCAAGCCATATTTTTATGACTTAAACCATAACTGTCAAGAATGTAAACCTTTGTTAAATCGATATGTATGGATTAATAACAGTAAATTAAAGGCTGTAGCAAAAACATTGTAATCGAACTCGTGCTAAGAGTGTTATTAAATTTAACCTACAGTTTCGTTCCATAACTTTTATGTTTGTGCACTAAACATTCCCTTTAGCGCATGTACCACAAATAGTTAATAAGCATGCTATCGTACACCATTTTAGCACTGATTTAAAATATTTAAAAATATACGGAATGTGCCAATTAAAAAAGCCCAGGTCGTATATTATTACCTAAAAATAAGATGCCCTGAATTATATTAGTTTGTGACAATTTGTAGGCTGCATACTGACATGTAAAAACACGTTTGCCGGGGTCGGTAGCTCAGTGGTAAGCATCCTGGCTACTGATCGTAGGGTTGCGAGTTCGATCCCCGATCCCGGTGAGGTTTTTCAAAAATAAAAAAATGCAGATGAAAGCCTCTACAGAATGCCATCATTCGGAAGTGATGTAAAGCCGTGGGTCCCATGTTACTACGATGTGTAGCATGTAAAAGATCCCTTGCTAGGGTTGGAACTCCTTAGTCTCGGCAAAATTCCTAAGTAGGACTTTGACCATATGACCATAGCAGTCGGTGTCTAAGGTACCTGGTACTCTGCATGCCTAGACCTTGTCCATTAACAAACAAACAAACAAACAAAAACACGTTTTTTAATATCTTTATTATTAACTATGTTACAAACTGTCCAGCGATTTACAAACACCTTACATACAAGCGGCTTTAAGCTGTAGTAACTAAAACAACAGCCAAAAAGAAAAGAAAAAGTAGATGAGAATTAACGAGTTTTCAACGTTACGTAGTTGATTCCACGTCAGCCTTTGACGGTCTTTTAACGTTTAAGTCATTACC
Source organism: Agriotes lineatus (assembly GCA_940337035.1). Classification (NCBI taxonomy): domain Eukaryota; kingdom Metazoa; phylum Arthropoda; class Insecta; order Coleoptera; family Elateridae; genus Agriotes; species Agriotes lineatus. The sequence goes on along the minus strand of OW679197.1, from coordinate 112,957,803 downwards.
AAACAAGACCGTTAAGTGTGGACGATATAATTGCGACTTATAGTGCCGACTGTTTTTTACGTTTGGTTGCCAAGCCGACTTCTTTTGAACGTCATGTTATTTCACAAGTTTCACCGATATGTTAACGTTGTAATGCCGTTACATTTTTCAATAGAAAATCTACGTGCTTTATGTGTTAAAGTGTCGTCTTATTAACGTCATTGTTTAGTTAAATATTAAAGCTATAAAGACGTTACGTTTCAACCATAACTTCAACTTCTTTTTTTACATTGAAACGATGTTTATGGATACAAAATTGATATTTTATTTAAGTCGAGTATTAACTACAGAAGAACGATACTTTTCTTCCGAATAATCTTTAATGTGCCCAGTCCAACTGAATAAAATGGCGACTTCATTTGATAAACGAAATCTCAAAACAGATCAGGTAACTGCTTCAACACTGTGCAGTTCCAACCAAAATCGACAGCCGTTGTATCTCAAATTTGAAATAATTTAAGCTTAGTGGAACATGGGCCGTACTACCTACTATGTATACTTTTAACACAATTCTGCTAGCCTTATGTCAAACTGAAATAATAAACACACAACGTTCTGACTCACAGATTTTCCCATTTTATCAGTGACCAAAGGGTGACATAAAGAGTGAATTCAGGACACCAGCTAAAGGGAGAGAACGGCTTGTCAACATACTGTAACGCTTTTCATTTGGTCGGAACTATCATTTTAAACGGTTAGCACACGCTCTGAAGAAGGGTACAACTTACGTGTGTTTGAGAACGTCATGTCAAAGACGCTTAACATTAACGGCTGATCTAAAATACACTTAAAATCAACGTCATAATAATGTTATTATCACGTTGTTGTAACAACGTTATATCGACATTAAAAGTCGACTGCTCATCTAAAAGGCGTTTAATATTACTGTTATTTTAATGTAATACAGAAAACTTTCATGTTTGTATAGACGTAAAATCTACGGTTTACATTAACTGCTGATGTAAATAGCCCTGAATATCTACGACATATCGGCGTCATATAAACACGCTCAATAAACGACATAGCCAACACGTTTAGTAACAGTGAATTACTAAAATTCAACGTCTAATCCACTTTCAGGAAATGACGTTAACTGTAGGACTACAATTTTACATTTAATTTTTAACGAATAACGTCTTTCTAACTATGTAAACGATGTATTTTAACGTACGTGTGCCTGCTGTGAAAAGCTACTATTCAGTTTGTTATGAGCATGGCTGTGAACATATTCACTTCCGTGGTTTGACACCTATATAAAGTTGTAGTAAGTGAAGGTGAGAAAGAGTCAATCATGTTTCTTAGAAGAATATTTATATTAGAAATCATCACGAAAGCAGGTGTTCTCCATAATCATTTATACCGCGTGATCTAAAAAAGAAATGAACTAGAGCAGACAATGTTATTGACCCGGATGGTGCGTATTTATTATTGACGTGTTAGTAATAGAATCACAAAACATTAACATTTTCCAGGAGGCCACTGGATCTATCTACCGGAAGCCACGTGGATGTATAGATGATACACATGTTTTAATGATCTGATGAAGGCTCTCACATTTTTTTATTGCGCTGTACATCTTTCATTAAACATGATCCCTTCCAACTTAAAACGCGTTGTGTGCCAATGTAGAGGGAAAGAATTATTGCTCTGCTTACACTATTTTCTATTCAATGCATATTATCGGTGTGCCACAAAGCAAGAATATTGAAAACTCCAATAATCGGTAGGACGTCGTACTCGTGCAACGTAATGATATGCATTCTGACTCGTTAAAATTTTATATAGATTTCTTATGGAAAATTGAAAGCTTAGAAACTGCGCAAAGCGTAAACAGTCTCAGGCGTATTCGTACTTCACGTTGCATTCAAAGCGCATCATTCAATTCAACGTCGAAATAAATCTCTTTAACTGACAGAAATACTAAGTGGTAACAAACTGAGATGCAGGAGCGCCCTACACATTATTTGTATTAGTAAACAGGACAAAACAAGTCAACGATGCAGGAAGTATCTCAATTTCTCTGTTTGGAATGGATACATGCTGCAGTCATTGCAGCGTGAAATTGGTTGGATCTTTTTCTCTAATTCTATCCTCCAATTTGTGTAGTTGGCAACCCTGAAATTCTAACTACTTTCTGATACAGCTACATTCAAGATTTTTTTTTAGTTATGCGAAATGTAGCATGTCTACTTCACATAAAGACCTCGGAAACTAACAATTTGTTATTTTCTATACATTATTTATAAACGACTTGTGGATAAGTCCGCACTGGAGTAACAAGTAGCGAAGTTAATTTAACATGTGCTGATACTCCGGAAGACAACGTTTTTTAAATATTTTTCGACCATGTGGAAAAGCTGGTTTATATGTAAAATACGTAGTATGTAAAAGTTAGTTTTATCTGATAAATACTTAAAAACAAAAAAACTCTAATAGAGTCAAAGCTGGCAGTTTTACAAAGATTTGAAATTGGAACCTACTAGTGCCGACTAAGTACTCTAAGTAGGGAAAATAAAACTTTTCCGTTCACGCATCGAAAGTCGACGGATCGAAAGTATATGCGGGTTCTCATCTTTCAATTTTTGCTTATTCTAAATTCTCGGTGGAAAACCAACATCGCTATAAGCTACAAAAATATTTGGTTGTAAACATATGCTCGCGTTCTATTATTTACAGACCAACGTAATTCACCTAAACTCCGGATATTGTAGAAACATAAATTTCGACTTTCTGGCTTGCCCTGCGTTAAAACCTTATTACAAGTAACGTTTTTATCTTTGTTGTTGCGCCGTTGATTGCGGAAAAGATTGACAAATTGCGTTTAAACAAGTTTAAAGTTAATTTAATTTTTTGTCAAACTGAACATTTACTTTAAGGTTCCCATATTATAAAATTAAGGGTCCATTTAGCTTTCGTCCTTATTCTTATTCTTGTTAGCATTTTTTAAAATTGAAATTATAGCGATTGATTCAATTAAAGAAAAGGTAAAAATATTATATTCGGAGTAAAAGTGCTGACAAGCCAGAAAAATGTGATTTTTGCTTGGATAATTTCTCTTCGGATCTATGATTAAGTTACCTTGTATCCTTTATCTAATAGACTTGTCTGTCCGGGACGCTGTTTTGTCTGTCCGGGACGCTGTTTCAGCAGCCAAATCGTAAGAGATAGAGAAAAAAGTTATGAAAGTTATATGTTTGGAATGGTCATGTCAGGCCAGGAACCCAATTTCAGTCACGTGACTCTTCCGGTTTTCGAGAAATCACGTGATTTCTCGAAAACCGGAAGTGTCAGTACGCTGTTTCAGCAGCCAAACGGAGCTGCGACCCTCTGCGCCTTAAAACCTCGATCGGTTAGGCAACCACTCTGACAGCTTCCAGAATGTTCCGATGCGGCGTACCACTTTGACACCTTCCAAGTCTGGGTACAGTTTTTATTTAATACGCGTTCTATTTGAAACACGGTCTTTTTTGTTTTTTTAAATGAGACATTTCATTGCTAGATATGTATAGAGCTCGCAGGAGAGCATGAAAAGTAAAATAGATTTTACCCGAAACTTGTTGAACGTTATATCATTTACCTCAAAACGTTAAAAATACTCGGAGTTCCAGTATAAATTAGTATTATTGTGAATCCCGATATCATTTATTCAACAGCAATATCCCAAGTGCATTAAAATAACCGATTAAATTTTAACTTTTTCTGTCAGAATGTTTTGCTAAGGAATTGGTCAAGTACATTTTGCCGCTCAACAAGAATTCCGAGTGTATAGCAAAAGGGATTTTGGGGGGTTAGGGTAATTTACGAGATATACTTCTTCAGAGCGAAACATTCTGACAGAAAATCGTCAAAATTTATTCAGGCATGCACGCGGGATATTTGGGCGTGATTATTTCCTGAATAAATAGATAAAATTCAGTTGGTGAAGCAGCTTTAATAATCAGTTATAATATCACAAGAGCATAAAAAACAATCGATTATTTTACTGATGAGACGTATTCTGCAAAAAATCACGACAGCGCAGCTGGAGTGATTTTTTAAGGAATTCGTCGAGCTGGTCTGGAAGTTACCGATTATTTTTGATGATCGAGTGATATTTGTTACGATTATATAATGAATGGAAAATTAATTAAACAAAAAAAATCGTATTATTTTGTAGTAATATCAAACGTATTATAATCCCAACAATGTTACTATAACAACAATGATCAAAATCATGGCTCTAGATTGAATAATTTTAATTGTTCGACCCAGCGAAAAACCAAAACGGTTATACCACATTGTCAAGCGTATAATCGCTGATCTATACATCGTAACTATGATAAATAGACATTTTCTATTGGCTTACTATGTAATGAATTATATAATCATGTTACAGGTATGCATAAGCGATTAAATTTTGACACATATTTAACCGCTGTTACATTTTGACTTTTGAATTTTGTCATTATTAAACTGAGAGAAATCATAGTGATTACGCATTATTATGGTTATGAAGGAAATAATCAGAAGTAATACTATAAGTACTTCGATATTATCGGGTTATATGTCGATAACTTGTTGCACAATAATAAAAGAGTGTCAGTTTGACAGGTTAAATAGTCTGACCGCGTCAGCGGGAGGAGTATTCTGTCAAACTGACACGATTTGTTATTGTGCAGGAAGTTTGAGACGTATAACATGTTCGAAGTACGCATTGTATTCGATTTGATTATTTTTTGAGTAAATTTTAATATTAGGATCAAATAAATATTTTAGTGGTAGCTCGATTTGTTTGTATTAACCTAGCTGAACGTCATCTCCATGAAACCAACATCAAGTTGACAAAAGTTATGTATTGCGTCGCCTAGTGAAGTTACTGTAGTATAATCGATTTTGTATAATCGAAATTATACAAGATAACTTAACTAAATCCAGCCTTCTGATTGGTTGAGATCGCTACGAAAAAAATAATCACTTATAATACCATTAGTAGTCAAAGTTATGTCGACTATTTTGCGGTGGTGTCACGAATGCGCTTTGGTACGATTAGGACGAGTGCGATAGCACGAGTCCTAATCCAAAGCGCAATGGACATGAGTAGTAATACCACCGCAAAAATAATCTACTTAACTTTGACTAAGAATGGTATTCGAGGGACTATTTAATGAACCAAACTACTTTTTCAAATTAGTTTTCAGTAAATCTAGCAACAAACTACGCAATTTCTATAGTAACAGAACACTAATATTGACTTTTACTAATAAAAATAGCATTTGTTAAAAATAGTCACTTGAATACCTTCTAGGAAGATATATCCACTGATATTTTTTTGATTGGTCAAGAAACGTCAGAATTCTGGATTTTCATTGGTTATTTTTTGACAGATGACAGGTGAATTGAATAGTCACTAATATTTCTTTAGGGTATGGTAGCGTCAATCTGTCAAGAGGATAACAACTTTTTTCTAAAGGCAAAAGTTATTATTTTATCGTTGAGTGACCTGTAACTTTAAAAGAATTTCATCTGTTGTTTTTCAATTAGCATTGCAAGGTCCACGTCTCTGGTTTCAATGTGTTCGATTCCGTTTCAGTGTCTTTGAGATACGGCACAAACTCTGATCTGTGCTCGCTGTGTTTCCTTTTTTTAGGTTTACCAGCTTAAAGAATTCTTTTAGTGTTCCAAGTACCTACATGTAAGTTGCTTCTCAGTTTGAGTTTTAATTCAGTCCCTAATTTTCGATGCATGACTTGGAATTCCACCACAAATGTAGTGAGCTGATAATCACTAGAATTGTAAGAAGCACATTCTATCCTTGGCCCGTTATTATTTACTATCTACACCAGTGATTTTATTAAATGTATAAATAACTGTAATGTTTACATGTACGCCGATGATACACAACTCCTCTATTCTTTTGATCCAGACAATCTGCAAAATGCGCTTGAGTGCATTAATAGTGATTTAGAAAATATTGCTACAGCTTCTTTGAAACATTCGCTGTTTTTAAATCCTTCAAAATCTGCTGCTCTTTTATTTGGAAGGAAAAATGACTGTTCGCATGTAAAAAATTTGATTAACCTAATTATTAATGGTTCAGAAATAGCGATAGTGGATAAAAGTAAAAACCTTGGTTTAATTATGGATAATAACTTTCGATACAAAGAATAAGTGAGTGTGTGTATTCGGCGTGCATATGCAAATTTAAAACTTATTTTCCTCATAGATCCTCTTTATCAGTCAACACCAAAACTATTTTATGTAATTCATTAGTTTTATCGCAGTTCTCCTACTGCCTTCCAGTTTATGGACCCTGTATTGATGCTCTAGATCAAGCTCGTTTACAAAGAGTTCAAAATTCCTGTTTGCGGTATATCTTTGGTATCCGCAAATTTGAACATATTTCACACAAGTTGAAAGATTTAATGTGGCTAAATATGAGAAATCGTTATATTCTTTTTTCGGTTTGTTTATTTCACAAGATTATCCTGGAAAAAATTCCGCCTTACTTACACAGACGAATATCCTTCCGAACCGATGTTCATAACATAAATATCAGGAACAAGGACCTCATCACTCCTCCTGTACACAAAACAGCTATCTTTCAGAGATCTTTTACGTATAACATTTATAAATTATATAACTCTGTTCCTGTCGAATTCAAAAGCTTGAAACCTCAATTATTTAAAAAGCGTATGTATTGCCTTCTAATTGGAGAGTCAATCAAGTTAGTGGTGCTATCTATGGGAATGTTTTGATGGAATGAATTT